>VCMS01000082.1:0-181702 GCA_022539475.1 Gracilaria domingensis
TTGTTGACCGGATCACCTTTCTGACACGATCATGCAGGGGACTCTTTAAGAGTTTTGCGAGGTTGAACTTTTTGAACCGTGAACCGCTGACGTGGTGGTTTACCGAGAAGGTTTATTGAGTTTTCTTGTTCTTTGGGGACTCGTGTACGAGTTTAACTGGATCATCTGGATCAGATTGCTTACTGGTTTCAGTATGCCGCAACCGCCTCGAGGTTCTCGAGCTGGTTCAGCGCGGTCGTCAGCTGCGGTTCCACCCGTTGCACCGACGTCCCGGTCTATCCCAGATGAGGCGCAACCTCTTGAGGTCGTACCCCGCCCCGGAGAACGCGTCAGTTACGGAAGCACCTAAGGAAAACGTGGGTTCTGCTCAACCCGTCGTTGAGACACCATCCATGGTTAACCCTAACGCTGCTACCGTAGCCGAGTTGGCTAGGTTGGAATCCCGCTTGATATTAATCACGCTGCTCACGTGGAACTCCTACAGGATGTTACCTCGTTGAGGACGCAGGTTGATAATGCCCAGGTGAGGGATGTCTCAGGAGACTTACGTCTTCTGAGAAGGGACGTGAATTCCATTATGGAAAATCTGGGTACCCCAGACGTCTTCGTCACGGAGTACCGGGCATTTGTCGAGGAAATGCGCACCGATATCGGTCGAATTCGTTCGCGCTTGGAAACGCTGGAGGATACAATCCGTATGGATGAAGCTGTGGACGCACAGGTTCCTCAAGGAAATCCATCTGCGATGAAGACCATCGTTCGGTGAAGCAGAAACGTCGACACCCAAAACGAGTTCACTATGATTCGGATTCATCGCGCTCTGACTCGAGCGCATGACTGAAGACAGTTCGTCAGATTCATCTGATAGTGATGACAACCGTCATAGGTCACGTTCGACACGGTCGAAAGCGACGCAGTCTACTCAGGCAGTGATGAGATCACGCGTGAAAGGACGGCGCCACTTGGGACTCAAAGAGTTAAAGCCGACGGACCCGCTCTACACAAAGCTGTTGTCGTACCGCTATTATCGGTTGGAGGATGTTACTTCGAATCGCTCCTCGCGAGGAACCGGTAAGGTGAAGGACTACATTCGAAGGTTGAATGTTACCCTTGAAACAAGGAAGTTCTCGGGGACAGATCCTATCCTTATCTTGGATTTCCTTGCCAGGTTCGTCCAGGAGGCCGATATACTCGGTATGAGTGAAGCACAGGCATATGTGGCACTGCCGTACTTCCTGACAGGGACTGCGGAAGATCAGTACAACTCAGTTCGAGGAACCTCGAGAGCCTCGGAAGGAGGAGTCACGTGTTGGCCGGAAGCCGTGAACTACCTTCTCAGGTCGTACGCGACTTCCAACGCGATTTACAGTGCTACTCTTGCTGTTCGCGACACTAGACAGAAGAGTGGAGAATCTGAAACGGTTTATTCAACGCGGTTGAACAAAGCGTTTCACCGATGTGGTAATTTGTATTCCGCACAGGAGCGGTGTACCATGTTTGTTGATGGTTTGGACCCCACCATTCGGTCGTTGGTCGCTCGCCGACGCGAGGAAAAACGCCGAATGACGTACCTAGAGTTGGTTAATTACGCCCAGGCGGAAGGAGAGACGTATCGAGCCCGCAACCCGGGGCAGCGCCGCTCGAAAGCGCTACTCGCGGAGAGTTCGTCACCATCGATGTCGGTTTTGCGACGTGAAACCGCTGTCGGTGATGCTGATAACGTCCACTTCATCGGAAGTAACCCGATTCTTACGGATCTACGGACCTGCCGTCAACCTCGATTCCGAGCACGGAAGAAGACCCCGCATTGTATGCCAAGGTGTCCGGGTGCCTGCAGCCCCGCTGCCTTACGCTAACAATTCGTCGCGTCTGAACCGTCCAGGGTGGAAGGACACAGCACCACAACGTCGAGTGGACAATCGCCCTCGCGACAAACCGGCCTCGGTCATATGTTACCAGTGCTACCTTCCAGGTCACGTATCGACGCAGTGCATATTTCCGCCGTCGCACCGGCCGAAAATTATTGCGTATTACGACGCCCTCACGCCCGAGGAAAAGGAATCTGTTCCGCGAAAGGAATATGATAAGGCCAGAGCTGAACTGGGATTACCGGTTCCGGTCTATGCTCAGCCCTCCGTTCCGGCACAGGCACCTTCGAACCAGGTTCAAGGCGAAGTACCCACGCATGGGGTTCAGTTAGGCCCCCCGAACGGAGTTCAGGCACCGAATTCGGTGAGCCCGTTCAGAAAAACTGACTTCGGGAGTTTCCCCTACGGGAGGGGCGCCTTCCGAGCCGAAGTTGAAGGCGCCCGAGGCGTCACAGCTTCGCTCCCCAGCTGTTAGAATCCTTTCAAGGATAGCGGCTACAACTGACGTGAGCTCAGAACACCTTTCGGTTCTACGTCGTCCGTGGATACGGTCCCGTAATCTCCGTATTCCGGAAAGAGTTCTTGTGATGGCCAAGAGAAACTACAAAGTTTATGCCGATCTTGGCTTGTCTAACCAGTTCATGGTTCGACAGTTGTCTGTGTTGGATACAGGAGCTGCACCGAACCTGATTCACCTTGAGTTGGTGCCACCCGCGCTACGGGATGAAATTCGTCATGGTCCAGGTTTGGACATCGCGGATGCCAACAATAACCCGTTGCGTACTCTCGGGTACATACCTCTCATGGTACGATTAGGAACCTGTATGGTTAAAGTGGATTTCATGGTTTGCAAAAGCATTGCCGCACCGGTGATACTCGGTTGTGACTTTTGTGATCGTTTTGTTGAAGCGATTCGACCTCGAGCTCGAGTTGTTACCATGGATGATGGTTCCGAAATACCGATTGTAAGGAAACCGCTAAAGAGAGCTACACGCAAGCGCGTCCCGCTCCCTGCTGCACAGGAAGTTCCAACCGTCGACCCGGTATCATCTAAGCTCCATGTGGCTCATGCCATCGCAATCCCTGCGCAATCCCAAGTTTGGGTCACCATAACTACTAATCAGTCTGGTCTACGTGTGGTACAACCATTGCCATCATTGTATGATCAGAAGCAACTCGCTTTGGCGAACGGAGTAATCTCGGTGGAACCCGACAAACCATTCAGAGTTTTGGTCGCCAACTTTGGCACAACCCGACAGTGGTTAGCTAAAAACCAAATCCTTGGTACCACTCTCCCACACCCTGCTGCAATCGTACCGACGAAGATACCCGTTGCGGATGTTCTCGGTATAACCGATGCTAAGGAGGGGGAGGGATCAGCGGAAACCGCTTTTACCGCATCGGTTACCCCGGCGAGCGAAGTTACCGAATCGCTGGCACCCACCGAGGGTAAAGCGTTGCCACCAGGAACGGAAGATACAGACCCTGTCAAGGAACTGGAACAGTTGAATTTTGATCATGTACCTGAATCTCATAGAGGTAAGCTAAGAGAAATGTTGAGGGAGTTCACACCGATGTGGGATGGATCCCTCGGGACAATTGGAATCACGGAACACCGTATTGACCTACTTCCAGGTACTAGCCCCATTTCCCAACACCCATACCGGGCTGGTCCCAAAGCTAGGGAAGAAGAGCAATCTCAGGTTGAGAAGATGTTACGCGCTGGCGTCATAGAGGCGGCTCAATCCGCTTGGGCCTCACCCGTGGTGCTAGTTCCAAAAGCGGACGGATCGTGGCGATTCTGTATTGATTACCGTCGTCTAAATTCGGTCACCGTCAAAGACGTTTATCCCATACCCAGGATGGACGAATACATTGACTCGCTTGGGAGTGCTACAGTGTTCACCGCCTTGGATGCCAATTGGGGATACTGGCAAGTTCCGATCCGTGAAAAGGATAAGGACAAAACTGCTTTTGTGTGCCACCAAGGTTTGTACCGGTTTAAGCGAATGCCGTTCGGATTAACCAACGCACCGGCTACGTTTCAACGTGCTATCGATATCCTCTTGGCTCGATTCAAGTGGAAGACCTGCTTGGTGTATCTTGACGATATCATCGTGTTCTCCGATAACCTTGATGACCACTTAACACACGTCCGGGACGTCATGAGAGTCCTCAGGGACGCGGGCATTACGCTGAAACTCAAGAAGTGCGAGTTCTTCACATATTCTGTCAAATACCTAGGGCATATCATTCGACCTGGACAGCTCTCAGTTGACGCAGTTCGCGTGAAGTCGCTGAAAGAAGCGAAACACCCTACGACACAAACGGAACTCCGCAGTTTTCTGGGTCTCTGTAATGTATATCGGCGTTTTGTCCCGAACTTCGCAGATATTGCGACCCCTCTTAACCACCTTTTGAGAAAAGGTCAACCAGTTCAACTGGAACCCCTAGGCGACGCGGAAGCGTCTGCCTTTTCGGCATTAATTGACGCAGTAACGTCACCGCCAATCTTGGCTTTGCCTAAGCTAGGACTTCCATTCGAAGTAGACACTGACGCCAGTGCACACCAGGTTGGTTGCGCCCTGTTTCAGGTCACGGAAGACGGCGTGAGAAATCCAATTGGATACTGGTCGCGATCCTTGAACGTACACGAACGTAACTACTCAGTTTCGGAGAAAGAGTGCTTAGCCGTTGTATGGGCTCTAACTACCTTGAGGCCATATCTTATGGGCAACCATTTTACGGTACATACGGACCACTCATCTCTCCGATGGCTCATGGAAATCTCGGAACCATCAGGACGCTTGATGCGTTGGCGCTTGAGGTTATCGGAGTTCGATTTCACAGTTACGTACAAAAAAGGAACGTTGAATCTGCAGACAGATGCACTCTCCCGCTTGGGAACAGATGCAGAAGCGGCACCAGTTGACGATCTGGACATACCATGCTTTATGGTGGAAGAACAAGCAGGTTGGGTCGAATCCTTGTCGGATGACATCTGTGACGACATCTTGCTCACTTCTGAGAAGTTGGATCCCTTGACTGGATCTTTTGTACCCATCACTCCCGAGGAGATGATCCGAGAACAGCAAACGGATGAGTTTTGTACGCGAATTCGCGCTCGTCTCAATGGAGGAGATCGTATACCTTTTCAGGTTAACGATCAGGGGTACTTGGTTAGGTTGGTCGAAGCGTATACCCAAATTGTGGTCCCATACTCGCTGCAAAACCGTGTGTTGGTAATGACACACTATGTGAAGGTAGGAGCCCACCCAGGAGGTCGAAAACTATACTTGACCCTGTGTAGGGATTTTTACTGGCCGTCAATGGCATTGGACTGCTACGCAGTACGACGCTCTTGCACCGAGTGCGCTAAGAATAACGTGAAACTTCGTAAGTACTCGAAGAAGTTAACGCTGTTCCCAGCACGGTCTCCTTTGGAGTTTATCGCTATCGATATCTTAGGTGAATTGATCAGAACCGCAAGAGGTAATCGATACCTTCTGGTTATCACCGATCGGTTCTCTAAGTTGGTACGGACAGTCCCGCTGAAACGGATTACGGCCACCGTGGTTGCACAAGCTTTTGTCACCCACTGGGTCTTTGTGTACGGTCCACCGGTTCATCTATTATCAGATAACGGTTCACAGTTCACGTCGAAGTTTTTCCAGGACGTCTGTCGGATCTTGAGTGTCAAGAATCTATTCACGACCACCTACCACCCCCAAACAAATGGTCAGGTAGAACGATTTAAGCGTACCATGCTGAATGCATTAAGATCTTATGTGGCAGATCATCCTAAGGATTGGGATTTGTATACGGACGCTATTACGTATGCGTACAACACCCAAGTCCACAGGGTAACGAAGCTAGCACCTTTTGAGTTGGTATTGTCAAGAGTACCGCCACCGGTTGCAATCGAGGCTCAAGAAACGCTTTCTACGTACCCGTCTGTTGGGTTATACAGGAACGCTTGGAAGGATTGGTTAACCAAAATGGTACCGGTCGCTCGCACAGCGATGGATAAGGCGCAGGCCGCTTATAAGCGCAACTTCGATGCGAAGGTTAAGACCCCATTACCAAAGGTCAAACCAGACGATATGGTATTTCTCCGCAAAGAATACTATAATCCGGAGAAGGAACGCCGCCACAAGCTCTCGCCTATCGCGGAAGGACCCTACAAGGTTATTTCCGTCACGGACGATACCGTAGTATTGGATATCAATAATCTCCACGAACGGATATCGTTAGACCGTGTCGCGCTGGCCCCACCACCCTACGTTCACGTTAACACCCAACTGGGTGAAGCTACAGGGGACGAACAGGTCGTATCTTCGCGCCCTGCGACTCTCCGCCCTGATTGCGGCTTATCGGATCTACCGAAGTCAGAATCACCCACGCGGGTAGCACAACCCGTTGCGGGAGACGAAGAGGAAAACTCAACTAGAGTTGACCCCCCACCGGACGTCGTGGCTCCCGTGCCACCGCCTAAGGAGGGGGAGGAAAGTACGGAACCCGTTACACCGGCGTCGCACGGTCACACTGTGTCGCAAGGTACCGCCACCAATCTCGCGGTCTCTACGGATAGCGTTGTGGTGCGCCGAGGCGCTGTACCTCGTGGTGATACTCCGTCGAGTTCGTTGAGCAATGCGCTGGAAACGACACGACCCACCCAGGGGGTACACACCGCTGTGGATAACGTAACCCCGTCGGGAACACCACAACTGAGTGAGGTCACCACCCGCAGAGCGGAGAAGACAGTATCTGTAGACCCGGGCTTCCCGGAGAACGCAGAGCCGCAAGCGGTAGATCAGCTCAATGTTACCGACCGGTGTTAACCACGCCGTGGTATGAGGAAACGAGAAGTCGTACTTACCCGCGTATTATTTGGGAAAACAACCTTGGAAAGGTGAAGTACGAAGTACGAGTTTGGAAACCGTCGATGGTGCACCCACGCCGCGTGGCAGAGGACTCATGACACACCCAAGTGGAGAGTAACACGTTGTGTGACGTGGTGACGTATGAAAAGCACCGCCGACGCGGGGAACTGCTGACAGTAAGTCGCGTGCGCGAGTACCACACGTGCACGGTGCACGATGTACGGTCGCCAACCGTAGGCGAACGGACACCTGTTAGGGTAACTCGTGGCTCACACGTGCCACCGCCTGGCCAACCAGAAGGCCGCGATATGCACTGTGATTGGTCAATCCGCCTCCATGGCGCACGAGCGAGACCCTGCCCGTTCTCCGTCGCACGGACGATCCTTCTGGATAGCAAGAGGGAGCTCAGAATCCCGAAGCTACCGTTGGACGGTTGGAAGCTCAACCAAAACGAGCCGAAGCTCGTCAGACTCAAGAAGGAGAGTACTTCAAGAAGAACCTTTCAGGTTGAAGATTGAACGCTCCTGGCGTAAGTTGTAGTTGTCGCGCAGCGAGGAACTCCTAGTGAGTCGTGACTGGTTAAGTCCAAGAGGAACCCCTCTAGAGGTTAGCCGGCCACCACCTCGCCACCCTCGAAGGTACGAAACCACAATGGGTGAAGGAGAGCAGTCAAACACCGAGGTGTATCCGCAGGAATACGTGATCGAACGTATCGTACGTCATGTTGTAGACCCCGATGGGACGGTACTGTACCAAGTGCGATGGTATGGCTACTCCGCCGAGGAGGACACCATGGAGCCGGTCGAGCACCTACCTAGGTCGAAGATCGTTTCATACCACCGTCGCACTCGGTCAGCCTTGCCGTCCAACCTGGACCAAGCCCAGGTGGGATAAGAACCGTTCCCGGTGAGGAGCTTTCAACTATACCGCGATGCGGAAGACTCAGAATGGAGAGTTGACCCCTTCTGTGTGGGGATGAATGAAGGAAGAAGACCAATGAAGCGGTGAAGACTTAACTAGAGGAAGTGAGAAGAAAGAAAGAAGAGCATACCGAAATGCCGGTTGTACCGATTTAAAACGGTTAGAGTAGAAGAAGCACCAAAGAAGTGAAGTACACTTGAACACAGTGTGAGTGAAGAAGTAATCGAAGATCGATCAAGTTCGTGGAGAACAGGCAAAAAGGGTGAAGGGAAAGTTACCACTAGATGGTTTTACTGTTTCTATCTTATACTAAGGACCAAGTCCTCCAGCCCTGCTGGTCATCTTACACCCCCGATGAGGGACCGGCACCGCCGCTACCGGAGGGACCCTGCGAAGGGTGCGGAACGGCGTAAGCCAGTATCCCTGCCATAGTTGTGAGATGATCGGGCACGATAATTCCAGCGTTCTGGAGACTGGCGCGCAACATCGCGATGTTCGCCGGAGAATCTCCCGGAGCGACCGGAGCTGTCGGGGCCGGAAGGACCGAAGGAACGGTAGCCGCTACAGGGGCCGGACCCACCACCGGAACACTCGCTTGAGTCGGAACATTCCAACCCACAGGAGCCTGGAGTACCCCGCCGCTGGCGTGCAACACCTGATTCGCCGCCGGTAGGTCGTTCACCAACTCCTGGTCCATCTCAACGAGTGCTCCCGCCGCCTCTCCACCGGTATCCATGTTCGGATCATCCAGATCTACTGGGGCGACCCAGTTGTCACTGAACATGAACCCAACGGGGTGACTGTCTGGAATCGACCGTGGCTGGTTCGCTGCCCACTCGGCATATGCGCTAGTCGTCATCGTACCCTCCCATGGGTCGTAATACACGAAATCTCCTGCAGTGGGATGTCTCCTACCGGGTGAGCGGTCGTAGTGACGACGAGGACCTTTCCCACGCTGCGAACGGGGCACCGTTTCCCAATCGACTCCATCGATAACATCCAAGATGTAATGGATCTCATCCACGTTCTCTTCGGACCCCAAGGGAGTGTGCAAATCCAGCGAGCGGATAATGCTGCGAAGCATCGGCGGAATATACCAAACACGGTAGTTGTCGTAAGCCTCCCAGAGGAGAAACGCTGCTACGCGTGCCGCCCACTCGCCGGCTACCAGACCCCACCATCCTGAACGCCGATCGCTGATCAATCGGGAGCCGATGTAACTCAAGCACGGAGGCAGTTCTGCAAAACACCCTTTGGGTACCTCCACATCACGCCACCAATCTGGTAGAGGAGGGAACCGTCCAACAAAGGCCTGCGGTCTGTACCTCTCGGTCTCGATATTCGGGTACGGAATCAGATACCCATGACGGGAACGAGCTTTCCGCTCAAACCGAATGCGGTTGACGAACCCACCCTGGGAAGCGTTCTTGCGAAGATAACCGAACTCCGCTCGGAGTATGGGCCGATTCCAGCACAACATCAACCTCGATGTGGTCGGGCCATCGCCAGCGTACCGCGCATGGTCGAACGTCGCCAAGTTGTCTCCATATCGGACTTCACCGAAAGTACGGTAGAACGGAGTATCGAACCCATATGACGGGGGAACCAGGTGCTCGAGGTGCACTCGACTGAGTCTCTTGTACGCCAACTTCGCGTGTTCCGCGCGCGCGGTGTTCAGGTTCTCACCCTCGCGGGTATCGTACCGGAGGAGCATCGGGTCGATCGCTATACGAACTTTCCATTCTGGGGATTGCACTACCGCTAACGGCAGACCGCCCGGTAGGAAGCCGTTTTCGGCATACGACTCCAGGAGAGTGTCATCGTTAACAGCTACCGGATGAAACCACGGTGCACGGCTGAACGCAAACCCATCACGGAGTGCATCGCGTACTGCGAGAGATTCCTTCGATATCCAACCAGCTTGGTTCGCCATCAGCGGCATCGCTTGCGCTGAATTCCATAACGGAACGTTCACCGGGACCATCGGTTGAGACTGAGGCAGTGGAGCCGTCGCAGAACCCGGCTGAGGGTAGTTCGACGCGCTCGCCTGACCCGTCGGGTGATGAGGAAACTGATTCGGGTTCATCGGAATGACAGATGATGTACTGTGATCGAGTTCGGATACTTGAATACTCTGTTCGCTTGAGTGTGTATCGCGCTTGCGAGGTATAGAAACCGAGGAGTTGGTACCGCTCATGACTGTGACGTATTTACGTACTTGCATTTCGCACAAAACTTCAGCCTCGAAGTCGTTCTCGGCTCTAAGGAGGGGGAGATGTAGAGCAACGCATTTTGCGTGGTTATCAGGATGATGCGCCTCATATACTCAGGGGAGTGATACGAGGATGCACTCGAAGAGTTATGAGTTGGACCCAATTTTGGCGGTTACTTTTGGAATGGCTTTCCCACAGTTACCTGTAATCAGGGTTGCCATTGCTGGCCAATACCGCTAGGTGGACGCGTGTACTACACCACCGTGTGTGTGCATATTACGGGACAATAGGTAGTGCACCTGAGGTGCCTGACACTGGGCTAGCCACGTGTACGGACCCCTGCGGGTGTGCACCACGTGTACATAGTTAGTTTAGACCTACTTAGGTGAGCTCGACCTCGTCGTCGCGAGCACCTTTGTAAAGTCAACCCGAGCACTTCTAAGTGAACTCTTTGTCGAGTAGCGCTCTCTTGAGTGGACTCTACGCGAGTGAGGCTCTGGCGCCAACCGCCTACGTGGGTTATCACTCTCGCGAGTATAGCCACGTCTGGTTACGGTGGTCCTACCCTCTCGGTACCTTTGAGGAACATCTGTCGTTGATGTCGGGACCTGAGGGTCGTACCGAGGAGGTATAGGACTAGATTACGAAGTGATCCGACTCTGTATAGAGTTTTGCCGTGTTTACGGAAACCCGTGCATTACCGTTGGAGGATCTCGCCCCGCTCCGGGCACAGTGCCGAGGAGGCCCTACTCGTCGCGTGTGGGTGTTGTTTGGTTGTTGTTTTCTGTTGCTTTCCCTCTCGGGACTACACCTGTCGTTGGTCGTGTTTCATCGTTGCCGATACCACCCCATCTCTGGAGTTTCTCATCGTTTCCTCACCACGTGGCCTATCACCTCTGTAGGTATAGCCAGTTGCCACTTCGGCCTTACAACCGAGTTACGGTGGTACAGAGGGCTCTGTCACTGGTCTGCCATCTCTCACGAGAGCGGACCTTCGGACAGTCTGGTGGGTTTCACTCTTCCGAGTTTGCCCCACACTTTGGTCACTTTGCTCACCGTTCGGTCATAGTCCGCTTTATACCGTTCTTGGGCTGCTGTCATCTTAACTTTGGCAGCAGCCAAAGCGGCGCGTAACTTCTGGAGTATGTTTCTCTTGACCTTCGCCGGTGTGAGTGTCCCGGCCGCTTCCGAGCGGTCAGGTCCGGGCTGGACGATAATACCATGTGGTGTTCGCGAAAGTACCAGGTCGAATGGGGTTGTTTGAGTGACCCTGTGGACCTGGAGGTTGTACGCATATGTCAATGGTTGGACATACTCCGACCATGTGGTTTGGTGCTCTTCGACATAGTGCCGTAGGCGTGCCACTAGGGTCTTATTGAAGCGTTCCACTTGGCCGTTTGTTTGAGGATGATAGGCCGTGGTAAAGTAGTGCTTGACCCCTAGCATTGTACAAACCGCCTCGAAGAACTTAGAAGCTAGGTTCGAACCGTTATCGGTCAGTAGGTACATGGGAGCACCGTACGGGTAGACCCAATTCTCCAGGAAGGCTGTCGCTAGTGTCGTTGCCGTTTGGTTCTTCAGAGGTATGGCTCTGGTGAGCTTTGTGAACCTGTCGGTTATGACTACTACAAAGCGATAACCCTCTGAGGTCTTGGGCAGGGGCCCCAGTATGTCGATTGCTACGAATTCCAGGGGCCCCGCCGCCGGGAATAGCTTTAGGTACTTCCTGTGCTTCGCCACACCACCTCGGGTCTTAATGCACGAATTGCATTGCGCCACATAGGTATATACATCGTTAGCCATATGCGGCCAGTAGAATTGCCTCCGAAGGGTATAGTACAACCGCGTGGCTCCAGGGTGCCCCGAAAGCCGTGGATTGTGTGACAGATATAACACCCTTTGTCTCAATGACTCAGGTACGACCTTCTGGAGAGCTCCATCTAAAGGTGAGCGTCTGATGAGGTACCCATTGTGGTCGACGTCGAAATGAGAATCCTTCCTTCCAAGTACGTCAGCGAGCGTTTTACACAACCTATCGGTCGATTGTTCGCGTAAGAATTCCTCACGGGTGATTGGAGCGTGTTCCCCTTCCTCCACAGGAAGGAGGGTCTCCACTACCACTTGGTACGTACTGTCATCATGCCAGTATCCCTTCAGAACTTCATTGACCTCGTGGTTAGCTAGTTCTATAGTAAAGCATGGGATGTCGTCGTCCACTGGGTCAGTGTCCAATCCTTCGGTATTCAACCGGGACAATGCATCCGCCACTCGGTGCTTGACCCCGGGGCGGTACTGCACATCGTACTCAAACTCCGAGAGTCTCAGACGCCATCGGGCCAGACGACCCGATGCGTCCGCCAAGCCTAATATCCACCTCAAGGAGTCGTGATCCGTTCGGAGCGTGAAGCGCACACCACATAGGTAAGGACGTAGCATGAGCATGCTCCAAACAACCGCTAGGCATTCCTTCTCCGTTACGGTGTAGTTCTGCTCCGCTTGGTTAAGAGCTCTACTCCAATACCCAATTGGTGCGAGCTTGCCGTCCTCCTGTTCCTGCATTAGGCAGCAACCTATTTGGGCGTCCGACGCATCCGTGTCCAGTGTATACGGGAGTCCCGTTTTGGGCAATGCCAGTACCGGTGGGGAGAGAAGCGCTGCTTTCAATGTATAGAACGCCTCTACCTCGTCCTCTTCCAGGTGGTCAAAGTGTGTGGGCTGCCCCTTCTGCAACTTCCGGTTCAGGGGTGCGGCTATCTTTGCAAAACCCTTGATGAACCGCCGGTAGACGTTACATAGACCTATAAAGGATCGTATGTCCGTCTGCGACGTAGGGAGCTTCGCTTCCTGTACCGCTCGGATATTCCGTTTGGTCACTTCGAGTTTCCCGGGGCTTATTGTATGCCCTAGGTACTCTACCTCTTGGTTGAAGAACATACACTTTCGTAGTTTGAGGGTCACGCCTGCCTCTTGTAGCAACTGCAGTACCACTTGGACGTGCGAGAAGTGCTCCTCTATGGACCTCGAGTAGATGACTACGTCATCTATGTATACCAATGCGGTTGTCCACTTCACTTTAGACAGTATGATGTCTAACGCCCTTTGGAAGGTAGCGGGGGCGTTTCTTAAACCAAACGGCATGCGTAAGAAGCGATACAGGCCTGCGTGGCATGTAAACGCAGTCTTATCACGGTCACCCTCTGGTATTTCGATCTGCCAATACCCGCAGTTGGCGTCCAGTGTGGTAAAGATGTTCGCATCTCCTAGGGAGTCGATGCATTCATCCATCCTCGGGATGGGGTACGAGTCCCTTACCGTTACGGCATTAAGTTTTCTGTAGTCAATACAGAACCTCATACGGGTCTCTCCTCGTTTTTGGACTAGCACTACAGGGCTAGCCCATTCCGAGTTTGCCGGTTCTATAACCCCCTCGCGGAGCATCCGCTCTACCTCCTCCAGCTCTACCTCACGGGCCTTATGTCCCGCGCGGTATGGCTGTTGGTGGATGGGACGGGAGTCCGGTTTGAGGTCAATCCTGTGCTGGGTGGCCTTAATGGCTCCCAGCTTACCCGACCACATGGTACTGAATGTCTCCAGGAGTCCAAGGATCCGAGCTCTGAGCTCTTCCCCTTCAAGTCCTATATTCACCTCCGTCTTCCAATTGGTTACTGGGTCGAGCTCCAGTTTCTGGTCTCCTCGCTCAGCTAGTCGCTGCACCATATGGTCTGTTCGCGACGAATTCGACGAATTGACACTGCCCCCCCCTTCCTTAGCATCCACGACCTCGTGGGACCATTGTGGTATAATTGTAAAGATCGTACGGGGAGCCGGTAAGGCAAGACCAATTACGGTGTGCTTTGGCAACTTGACCGGGCGGTTGCTGAAGTTACTCAGGTAGACCTGAAACGGTTTTGTCGGTATGTTGTCGACTATACCATTCGCCATTAAGGTCATGTGTCGTTCGGCTAACCGTGAATGGTTCTGAACGGATAACAGGCCAGGTTGTTGGCATGTGACCTTCACTACCAAGTGGTTCATAGGCGGTATTGTTACCGCCTTTGCCAATCGCACCTTGTTGGAGAGTGTGTTTTCCGGGACCGGTTGGTGTCGAGTGCGGTTCTCTTTCGGAGAGGCACCCTTGTGGTTACCAATAATGGCGATCCGGGGGCCATTATGGAACAGAACTGTCTTAGAACGTGGAAAAATTGCCCTGACATGCTGGTCTATAAAAGTTGTTCCAAGGATACAGTCTGTTGCCAGTTGGTTAACGACTATGAAGCGAACTCGGACCCTCATGGTGTCAATCAATACCATTATGGTAAGCGCTCCCATGACGGTTAGTGGTCTGTTGTTGGCGTCAACCAGTGGGTTAGTTAATGTACATGGCTGAAGCTTATTAAGTTGTCTGTTAGTTAATAGTTTGGCATTCACCAGATTAGGTCCTGCCCCGGTGTCCAGGACAGTGACGCATGGTACCAAGTGGTTAGAAGTAAACCCGAGGGTGACGTTTACCTTATAGTTACTATGCTTGAGAAAGCATATCGGTTCGGTGCCGTCCATGAGGCTCTCCTACCCTGTAACCAATGGGTAATTGTCCATACTTGCACCACTTGGTTCTGGAAGGCCTTCCGTCTTCGGACAGTTGGGGAAGGCCTCTATCCCAACTGTTCGGCGTTTTCCGCCTGCGGGGCGGGATCCGTTTGGTCCTGCTCCGTGACGAGGTGTACCTGATGAGGTGTGGCTGCATTGGGTCGCGCATTTGCGTGTCCCGTGCCTGCGCTCCGTGCCGGGGGCCCAAATATATCCTGGTGGTTCTGCTGGCGAGCAGTCAGGAGAGCGTTCCTGTTCTGCGGAGCCACACTTGGGCACGCTGTTGCCAAGTGGTGGGGCGACAAACAGAACCAACAGAGGAGATTGCCGGTTGTGGGGTCCTTCATCGCGAGCGACGACGCGCGCGATGGAGGACGGCCTCCAGTAGGTACTGCACTCCGTTGCTGCGGGTATGGTCCTTGTTCACCATATTGCTTGAATGGTACCGCTAGGACCGGGCTGACCGGTACGGATACCTGTGAGGGTGGAGCTGAGGTTTGTCTCGAGGGTATCTCGCTGGATAGCGAGCTGGACCAAGAGGTATTACCGTGCGATCGAGTTGTCGGTTGTGCATGCACCAAGTGGACTGGGTGACCCTGGGAGGCGTATTGTGTGGACGCCTCCCCCGTAGTGGTCTCCTCTTCCTCTACGTCAAACACTGACCGCCTGGTCTTTCCTTTCTCCTTCGATGGTTTGCCGAGTGGTGCGGAGTCTTTCCTGGCCCCTGACCGAACGGTGTCGCCTAGTCCCTGTGCATGGCGGGCTAGTGCGTTGTAGTCGACCGTGCGGTTGGTAGCTAGGTAGTTACGAACCTGTGATCGGATAGACTTCGCCACGTTGTCGGCGTACATCGATTTCAACCTTTTGGTAGTAAAGACGCTTCCACAGCGGGAGGCTAATGCCCATAAGGAGCGAGCGAATTCCAATTCGGTTTGTCCCGCGCGCTGGCGGTACGCAAGCACCTCTGCGTACGCCTCCTGGATTACCTCATCGGTCGCGTAGGTTTCCAGTAGGAAGTTAACCACCTGTGGGTATGTTGTCAACATTTCCGTTTGGTCTTCGTCCACCGCCATGGTGTTTCCTTGGAGGCGGCTGTGAAGCAACGCTCCAGCCTGACCAGTTAGGTAGAATTGAAACAGCCACATGGCTGCTGCCTCTGAAAACCCATTCTGATCACAAGCGATCTTGAACCTTTGAAGGAAATCAATGATCGCAATAGGGTCATCCCCGCTAAAGCGAGTTTCACCCAGTTGGAAACGAAGCTTCCTATGATGCTTCGTTATCTTCTGAGCTACCTCTTTGGTATACTCAGCCTGTCTGTTCTCTAACCTATAGGTACGATAGTCAACCGCTTTGGTGAATAAATCATTGAGCGGCGTAAGCACCTCTAGGTCAGTCTCCTCGTCGGAAGTTGAGTCCGAATCGTTATACCTTTTGGTCTTACCCTTGCGGGGATTCTTTCCTTTCTTCTTGCGAGAGTCCTTCCTCTTGCGTCGTGAACCTGTACGGTCGTCGTCTCCTGACGAATCCGAATCGGTGTCTGAGGACGAAGAGTCCGAGTCCGACCGGCGACTCTTTCTCTTTCCCCTTTTGGTTTTCTTCTTCTTTCCATTTGGTTTACGTCGACGCTCGTCTCCTGAGCTCGACGAATCTCCATCAGGGTCTCCACCACTGGGTCCTGACGGAGCTACACCAGTAGGTTGGGGGAGGTAAACGTACCTCGGGCCCTCCATCCCTGGAGGCTCTGCCCCTTTCCCCATACGGTCGATAAATCCTTCACCAGTCGGTTGTGTAGGAAGGTTAGGGTGGAGAATACCAAGTGGTTTGGTGGCGTCTACTGCAGGCGGGGGAGCTTGCTTCATGAGCGCGGCCTGGGCCACCATCTCAGGTTGAAGCTTAGCCCCCTGCTGCTGCAGAGCCAGCATAACCAATCGGTCGATGTGTCCTCGCACCTCGTTTTCGAGGTACTGTAACACCACCACAGGTACCTTGTCGAGGACCTCCTGGGAGGCTCGATCAACTACCACTCGGGTGACCTCGTCCAAGTCCAGTCGCGGTCCGACTGGCACCTCCATTTGGTCTACCACTGGGGTTGTTACAGGAGCGGGCTCCGCCCTTGCGGAGCCTGCTCCTCCGTCCACTTGGTCAGCCCGGGGAAGGGTCGAGGGGCCCCCAGCCTCTCGGTCTACCTTCTTCCCCCTCGGTGGGCGTTCCTTCCGAATCAGGTCCTCCGGGTTATCCAACACCGGATAGGACACTGAACCCCGTATGGGGTGACCACTTGGTGGAGCGCTCGGCGCCCTATTTGGGTAGCGCGCGCCCCGTTTCTCCATTTAGGTAACTGGCGTCGGAGCCAATTGCTTCGGCAACGGGAACCAAACCACTCGGGTATCTCGTGACTTCCAAATCCTCCCTCCCCAAAACCACTTGGTAATCCACAGATTTCTAAGTCGGGAGACCAAAATATGTGGTATAGCCGATCGGTGCGAGCTGCTAGTGGGGAGCCCTGCGTGGGCTCGACCCGGCGGAGGAGTGAAACACGTGACACCTAATAGGTCGGCAGCACCCACCGTTGCCTATAGTGCACGGTGACCAAGTGGTAAATACGCCTGCACTGGTGTGCGGCAGGCACGTATAACCCTCGAGGTCAGCAAAACTATTAGAGGACTACTAGACTTACCAATTGGTGACTGTATAACCGAACTGGTGTCAAATTAGCCTAGTTGGTGCTTGACTTTACCATTTGGTGTGGGAGGTTGGCGTCTCGGGGGTTTAGTACACCCGAGCGCCCCTCCGGCTCTCACGGGCCTAGTGCCACGTGGGCCACCGGGAGGTGCATTTGTGGTGCACCACCCCGGCCACATATCTACACTACCTAGTAATTATTAATTCTAAATTATCGAGAATAGACTAATTAGTCCTGTCCAAGCCTGCGCTTGCGCGTCCCACGTGGTACAGTAGACACACGTGCCCGGGAGCTCGTGACGTCACCACTTGGTCTTGTAGAGCCCCCGTTGATCTGGCCGAGCTATACTACATACGCACGGCAGCCCCCCCTTCTTTCTTGCTTTCCTTTTTGTCTATTCTATCTCGAACAGGAATCAAGAAGGGCAACAGTTCTCGCTGGAGTAAAGAAATTCTATGTTTATGGTTCAATGACGAGCGAAGATAATATGGGGTATCGATGACGTCCTCTGCGTTCATTATGTCGAGCAAAACACAAAGTTCTCATTAGTTTGTCTTGCACACCATCTCATCGCAAACTGGTGGTCAAGGGCAACTGCGTTATCGATGTATTAGGATGTCGATACTGGCCTTGTTGGGGAGCCCAATACGTTCAACTCGATCGCGGTTCACCGCACCCGCTGCTGGCGGCGTCGACATTCTCAGGTCCTACGTATAGTATACCACGAAGAGTGAAGAGATTGGCACATGAAACACAGCCTCACATTCTTCTTCACCACATACCCATCTGAAGCAACATCATCATCCCTAAACTTGTGCAGCGCGACAGCGCAGACAGAAGAAGCAATTTTGTTTCCTATCAAGTCGAGCCTCCATCCAAAACCGTAACTCATAATAAACTCTAATAGTTCTATTTATTGCCAAGTTTCGTGAACAATCGCTTCAAGCTTTGCTCTAAAACTATCTGCTCGTCGGTATCGTCTGTCTTCTCCATTTGAGCTCGCAACGCAGAAATAGCATCTACAGTTGCTTTCGTGAAACGAGCATCTGCTTCAAACGCTTCGAATTGCATTTTGTCACGCTCCGCCTCCTCCAATTCCTTCGCTACGTCAGCATCTTGAGGCCTAAGAGCCGAAATTAGACTTCGTACTCCAGAATGACTAGAATCTGCTGCTGACATTCTTAGTCGCTTTGATCGAGGCTCACCAATCTCTCTTCCTCCAAATCCATATCCGCGCAGTGGTGTACCGACTCCTTCTTCTCTCCGTGCATCAGAATTTAAGGCACGCGTTGCTAGCGGTTTCAAGACAGGATAAACTTTCAGAAAGCAAAACGCATACATGATATAACTTTTACCATCAGCGAAACCAGCGAAGGCATCAGGATCTACTTGTCCTGAAGCCTCATACCTTGTCAATGCAGTTCCATACTCACTCTTGAAGGCTCCAAAATTCCTCTTCAATGTTCCGGCATCGCGAATATGAGGACGTCTTGCAGGGTTGAGAAAACCTATATCGCTCAACGTCACTCCTCCAGCCACTGTACCGACTGCAACTGGTCGAAATTGACCGTCATTAAAGAGAGGTGCAATATGCTCGGTCCAAGGGTCTTCCTGCTCCTGATCAAGTTCCGTTCTAGTCATGCATTCCGTAAGCTTTTGTCAGGTCGAGGCCATGCGCGCGTCTGCTAAGACATGCAAAATTCTACAATACTCTCCGCTTTCAAACGTGGGCTGACGTGTATCGGAAGAATGTGTCGGAACTGTGTCGTCGCCTAGTTTGGCTGCCCTACAACAACTTCTCCATGTTCAAATATGGGTACATCTCTGCGGAGCCACAATACCTGTTCGTGCCCATCTGAAGCTTTCCGGATCCGTACGGTAGTCGAGGTAATGCTGAAAATGCCTGCAAAATCTCTGTGGCTTTGGTCGCTTGAGCTTTCAATTAGTTGTAGTAGAGCGGCAAACGTTACGGATTTCTGAACCATTTTAACGGCCACAATCCATAGTTTTGTTGCTTGCTTGGCATTGTGGCCACCTAGTGCATTTAGGAACTTTAGAGCTTGCTTGAATTTGTTGTTAGACAACTTAGCCTGTCTCAGTAAAGCCAAACCTTGACATAGAGTTGGAGGAGGTGTATTTGTTGAACACGGTTGCTGCGATTCTGACGAATGCGCTTGCGTTTGGCGTTGGACACCTCTGGTCTCGGATACGTTATGTTCCGCGAATTGTGATGACGGGTTCTGTGTGCCAGCTTCATTTTGTTGTGGCAAGGGTACGCGTTCCATGCCATTGACGGGGAAGACAAAAATCTTTGCAGCGCCGGAGGATATGCAACCGTGTGTGACGATTGTTACGTTGACTGGGAAACATTTGGTGTCGCAGTCAAGAAACGGAGCTGGAAAGCCACCGACACAACGTGTACGACACTGATTGTCTGGCTTCGTGTTTCCAGATTTCTTTTAATCGTTTCGTAAACTCCTGGAACGCCCCTAAGCCGCGTATCGATGCTTTTACGTGCCGGGCGCCAAGTGCGAGTGGCTGAAATGGCACGCTGGAACGGGACACGACAGCATCCCGTTCCAGCGGTACACGCTGCAATAAAAGGACCGGCCGGCGGTATGCTACACCCGTGGCCGGTCAAGGGACTGAAGGTTTCACACACCAAAACGTGGTCTCTACCATGATGAAGTTCACATAGTCAGCCGCACAGTTTTCATGTAAAGGCGGCTGCTCTTTCATCTTTGAATAGCGCTGAGGTCGCTGAACTTTCGTCTAGCGGAATTATGCCTTACTCGGGCTCAAATTGTTTCCCAAGTCCGAAGAATTCCACGGCTGTATGTCAAGTGTGTCGGCAGGAGAAAGGAAGTCATTTGATGGTTGATTGTGGTAGACCTCTGAAGAAGGATGATCGTGGTAGCAGTAGTGGAGATATCGGAGACCGTACTTGCGGAAAACACGTGTACTATTCGAAAAGGAACGGAAAATGGAAATTGTGTGGAGTTTGTGAACGTCACCGGAAAGGAAGCCTAAATAAGCCCTCTTGATTCGTACCAGAAAGCAATGACGCAGTCGGGAAACTGGAACGGGATTGAATGTTTTCACATGCTCATAGAATGGATACCCGCAATGCTTGCCAAGATCATCTTGCCGGCAAGTCGGCAAGAAAGCAACCTTGGCAGCTCTAGGCATAAACTGTGAGGTTCTACTTTTTTTCCTCCAAGGAAGTGACAACGAAAGCTATGTTTGCATGCAATCGTTGATTGGTCTCATTGTAAAGTTTCTCCCACATCGACGTTTTGATTTGCATACGTATCACCAGCATTTTGACAGACATGCTTGGACTGAGTCCAAAACCCGAAGAAGGCACTTGGGTGTCAACAGGGCTCACGAAGAAGCATCATCCCCAGTTCCAACCTTCAGCCCGTAGAGCACGGTGTCTATTGCGGCACTACACATTCTTACGACTGACTCATAGTCTTCGGTCTCCACTGCTTCCGATACATCTTGAAGTCGGTGGAGTTCAATGCAGAAGTACGCTATTAATGCTAGATTAGAAACCCGCTGCAGAGTGTCCTTGTTCCCATACTTGTTCCAATATTGAAAGTATGTTTGTTCAGCAGTCTCTTGTTCTTCCTCAGGTTCGTCTTCTGACGATCTCATCACAGCAAAATCGCAGAACGGGTGTCCAATATACGCACTATTCCAGTCAAGTATATGGTAGTAAGCGTTGTCCACAGCACTTCCGACATTTCCGGAATGAAAATCACCATGTAGAAGCGTATCCGGAATTCTGTAAGATTCCAGTTCTTCAAAACACAACTCTAGTCGAGACATATTAGCACGAAGTCTTGTCACAGAATTTCCGTCTTTACATCGATCGAGCAGGGAGTACCCCAAGATCTTTCGAATATTCGTGCGCACCCATTCCACTGTGTACGCGGGCACTCCAGCGCTTTTGAGTTCCTTCAGGTGAGATGTCGAACGTTTTTGAAAAGTTGCCAACGTTTTCATGAGCAGATCCGCTCTAATACTTGCAGAATCGTTAAACCTGACATTCCCCTCCATGTACAAATTGCGAGAAGCATTCACTGCCAAAAGGCGTGGTGAAATGTCAGGGAGAATAGCAGATATAGCGCAGATAGCAGGTACCCTCAGCAGTTTGGGGTTTCCGGCTTTGACGAACACGATGTTGTCCTGTAGTACGGTGTCAACTCTTCGAGCACCGACATACCGAACTTTGAACTTCATTATGCATGAGAGGAATGTGTTTCGAACTACTGACACTGGCCCTTCCACTTCTAAGTTCTGATCCGATAGAGCTGAACCAATCCAAGTCAGGGTTTTCCCAAACCACCCTGGAAAGCGCCATGGCATCCTGTTCCTTTCCAATTGGCTTCTTGAATTGTTATCGAGTGCGGAAGATAGATGTTCTTTGATATCAAAACAATGGTCAATCTTCACCCATTCTGTCTCAAGAGCCTCATCGCGAGAAATCCACTCATAACCTTTTGCCACTGCCAGAGAATCATCTACAATCTCTGCAAGTAGTACTACCTCCTCAAGACCATACTGGGAGTCGGGGCGTACCCAAAGAGGTCGAAGAACAAATACGCCTAACCCAGTCTCAGCTTTTACCACTTCATGCAATCTACCGGTGTCCTTATCCCAATTAATGACCCATTCAGACGTTTCGGTTTTCAGTGGCTTAAGCACTGGGAGGCTTATAATATTACGTGACTTTGACCGTCGGGCAAGTAGAGAGCTTGCGTTATGGGAGGGAATGACGAAGTGGTAAGTGTTAGGGTCTTCAAAATCTCCTTCCGATGGGCATGAATCAACGCCATCATCCTTGTGCAGGGTGCTACAAATATGTCCCACACGATCTTCTAGAACTTGAAGGTACATCTGCTTCTCAACTAGATCCGACATTTCATATATATCCAGCAAAACACTTAAGTTGTAGCATAAGAATATAGGAGGAATGAAGGAAAACGCAAGTGGCATTTTTGGTTGACATGCTAATCCTTTCCAAGCGTCGAAGTATAAATCTAAATGACCCTTAAAAGAATTGAATCCCCAAGTGTCTTCAAGAGTTAAACGGTAGAGATCAAAGAAGGGGGGTGCGATACAACAGTTGGCCCAATCGATGAAACACAATCCATGTTTTGGTTCCAGACCAGATCTAACGTTTTGCTCCTCACAATCACCATGGACCAGAGTCTCTGGGATACCAAAGCTCAAAAGCTGACCCAAAATGCAACGCAGCTCATCTGCCCGTTTTCTCAACGATTGAACGTTCTCTTTGTTCTGACAAAGCTCAAGCACGGGATGATAGAGAATATTTGTCAACTCAGAGGAAAGCCATTTTAGTCCTCGATCTGGAACGCCTCCCGCTCTCAGTTTGTCGATGTGCGGAATCGAAGCGATGTGGAAGTCTGCAATCATTTTAACCACGGCTGCAGGGTCTAACAAATCCGCGTATTGCGCACCAACCTGGACAAATGCGTTCAGCTTTTCGTCCACGGCCAAAATTTTTGGGACATATCTGTCGAGCGCGGTCGACACTGTCGTGGTCAACTTCGCCTCTGCGACGTCAGAGTGCGATACTTTGACATAAATTGATCCATCTGTTTGCCAGTTTGACACAAGATTCCCTTCAAGACGAATTTCTTTCACTTTGCACGACAAAACGGTGGAATAAGGCATGTTTTTTATCTGTTTAAATCCCTCGACGATGTTCATGCCATGCTGCGTTACAATTGCGATACCCCAACGCTCAATTTCTGCGAACCAACCTATTTCTCGCCATGGAGATGTACTTCTGTGATCACAGGCACCAATATGAGTGAGAGCACCGCGCATAATATTCGAAACAGGCATTTCCGAGCATGGAGATGTCCAAGTGGCATGCAATACTGCATCACAATCCAACCACTCAAGGTCTACGGAAGGTATATAATTGTGGTCCAGGAGTTCAAGCAAAACAGCTGCTTCTGCAAGAACTGGTGGATCGCTATTACCTGCTCTAAGACTGTACCACAGAGGTACAACAGCATGCGCACGTATACCATACGCATTGTAAATCTCTGAACACAAATCGTCAACCTGGGCTCGCCAATCACTTATTAGCGGAGACTCGTCATAGAGACCATCTTCTGGGGGAGACAGAAGGGGAAGACAAAGCGTGGGACCTTTAACACGTCGAGTTAAAAAAGATCTTCTTTGGGCGGAGAAAACTACAAGGTGAAGCCTGGTCGACATTATCCAGCGTAAACAAGAGACAAACAACAACGTATGTTAACATCAGCACCCAAGCAAGCGATTGCGAAGCAAGAAAGGGCTCAATGAGCAAGGAGGTTGTTGGGTTCTAGCAGGGTAGCGAAGTGTACCATAAGGTAAGAAGGCTAACCTTCTATCCCTCCTAGCCTTCTAGAACAGAACGGAAACCCCGGACCGCATGAGTGCATTTCTCTGCTCTTTGAAAGAGATCAAAAACCCAAAACGTGTGCGTGCTGGAAAAAGTAGTCTGGTGCACTGCCCACTGGCCAGTGTCCAGCACTCTTGTCCTGGACAATTTCCAAGGTTGTGTGAAGACCTACCACCTGTTACGGTTCACGAACAGTTCTTGCGGTCATATGTTTGGAAAGGCCCTGTCAAACTGCCTCGAGTAGCGCTATTAACCCGCACTAGTACCGCCTACTTTGACGGAGAAACAAAGGCTTCCACTTACTGCTGATTCATCCGGAGACTACTTGCTGCGTATCGAGCATATCAAGCAAAACAAAGCTGAAAGATGGGTGTGCAAGAGCGAATCAAAGAAATTGAGGCCGAAATGGCCCGTACGCAAAAGAACAAGGCCACTGAAGGAGTGAGTTAAACAGGAGCCAAAAGTGAGTGTATCTGAAAGATGCAGTGTTGCAACGAACTCAAAATCTGAAACGAGCTACTAACCATACTGCATACGAATTTCCATACTTTTAATAGCATCTGGGAATCCTTAAAGCAAAGCTCGCGAAACTGCGCCGCGAAGCACTGGATGGTCCGAAAACAGGAGGAAACTCTGCAGATCGCAGTTTTGAGGTCGTCAAACATGGCGATGCTAGAGTCGCAGTAGTAGGTTTTCCATCTACTGGAAAGAGTACTTTCTTGAGTACTGTTACGGATACCAAAAGTGAGGCTGCAAACTGTACGTGGAATAATCTGCTTCGCGCGTCTCATCTCTAAGATGTACACCTAACATGGCATGATCTTTCTCTCGCACATCAGACGAGTTTACAACATTGACTTGCGTTCCGGGTATCCTAGAGCACAAAGGGGCTACGATCCAGTTATTGGACTTGCCAGGTATCATTGAGGGAGCGGCTCAAGGAAAAGGACGCGGTCGGCAGGTAATAGCCGTAGCACGCTCTGCAGACCTCATTCTACTTATGCTTGACGCCACAAAATCGGACGTTCAAAGAAGTCTTCTGGAAAATGAGCTTGAATCTGTAGGGATTCGACTAAATAAGAGACCGCCAGATGTCTATTTCAAACCGAAGCAAACTGGAGGTGTCGCCTTCACATCAACTGTTCCGTTGACCAAACTGACGGAGAAAATCGCTATGAGTATATTGAAAGAGTACAAGATTCATAACGCCGAGCTCTTAATCCGTGAAGACATCAGTGTGGACGAGCTCATCGACGTCCTCGATGGCAACAGACAATATATCAAATGCCTATACTTGTACAGCAAGATCGACGCCGTTTCGGTGGAAGAGGTTGATCGATTGGCGCGAGAGCCGAACTCAGTGGTAATGTCATGTTTATTGAAGCTGAACCTTGACTATGTCGTGGAGCAGATATGGGATTACCTACAACTATGTAGAGTATACACCAAGAAACAAGGCTCACCTCCAGATTTTGGCGAACCTATCGTACTTCGCGGGGGTAGCAAAGTGGAGGATGCATGTCGTGCAATCCACAGGAGTCTAGCAGACCCGTCACAATTTCGCTATGCTCTTGTCTGGGGGAAGTCGACGAAGCACGATCCACAGCGTGTTGGTCTCTCTCATAATCTTGAAGACGAAGACGTTGTTCAAATTGTTACTAAATGAGAATGCTTAAAGAACTTGGCCACTGGAAGTACCAAGAGTTTGGAACCAGTATCCGATGTCTGGAGGGCCAAAAGCGCAGATCGATAGTTTTAGGCCACTACACTTGCATACATTACTCGGAGTCGTTTGCACGCCTCCTCACATGCCTCTCGAGGAGCAAAGGCGCTAAGGCGAAGATATCCCTCCCCTCCTGGGCCAAAGCCTGCACCCGGAATTGTGACAACTTGTGCCTCCTCCAAGATCTGATTGAATACATCCCAACTCTTCTTTCCGGGGAATCGAACCCAGATGTAGGGTGCGTCAGTACCGCCATAGACCTCAAAGCCAAGCTCTGTCATTGTAGCTCGTAGCAAAGCGGCATTGCCAAGATAGTACGCGATAAGCTCTTGAATCTCCCTCTCACCCTCCTCATCTAAACAAGCCAATCCACCGTGTTGAGAGATGCTGCTGGCGCCATTGAAGCATGTGGTCATGACGCGATTGAAATCAGCTCGCACAGGACTCCCATCAGCAAACTTCAACTCGTTTGGCACTACAACCCAGCCGAGACGCACGCCAGTGAAGCCAGCATACTTGGAGAACGAATTGACCTCAATGGCAACCTCACGCGCTCCTTCGATTTCAAAAATACTGGTTGGGACATTTGGATCGTTAATAAACGGCGCATACGCCGCGTCAAACACAATGATGCTGCCATTGTTCTTGGCAAACTGAACAAGTTGGGTGAGTTGCTCCCGGGTGGCAGCAGCGCCAGTAGGATTGTTGGGGCTGCAAAAGAAGATCAAATCGGTGCGAGGAACGGTGCTCAGATCTGGGAAAAATGCGTTGGCAGCATCACAACGCATGTACGCAATACCGTTGAACTGCGAGGTAGACTGGTCATACAATCCAGTTTGACCGAGCATGACCGCAGTATCAACATACACCGGGTAGCTCGGATCCTGTACAGCGATTGTAATATCGGCACCAAACACCTGTTGAAGGCGGGAAATATCGCACTTTGCGCCATCTGAAACAAACACCTCCTCAGGTGCAATCGATCCGTTGTACAGCACAGAGGATATTTTCTGTCTCAACATGGGCATGCCCTGCTCCGCGCCGTATCCCGAATAGCCGTCTTTGGTGCCCAACTTGGAGGCGCCTTCTGTGAGCCCCTTGCAAATATGGGGCGGAATGGGCATGGTGGTATCTCCCACGCCGAGAGATATGACATTGGCACCCGGGTTCTGTGCAAGGTAGGCGTTTCTACGACGGCCGATCTCCGGAAAGAGGTAACCCGCCTGCAGCTTGGAGAAGTTGTCATTGCGCGGCACGGCGGACGCCGCGGGCTGAGCAACGCGGCGAGGAGCCGGGTGAGGCAGAGGTTTTCTACAGGCGGCGCGGGTGTCCGGACGAACAGAGGTGCCAACAAAGGTGGTGGTGAGATTGATGAAGGCCATGATGACAAAGAGGACGGGTAGCAATGGGCAATGGCGAGCTGAGCTGCGGAGCTGCGACGGTTGCGAGGGACGTGAGAGCGCATTGCGGGCGGATCGTTAATCCGTTCACGTGAGATCTGCTGCTGCACAGCGGCGCACGATCGCGTATGCGCTCGGCGTTCGCGCCCGCGGTTTACAGTGAAGGGGCATTACAGCTATGAATCGCTGACTTGCGTTGAATCGCTGACTTTCCGTGAATCGATGAGTTGCTATGAATTGTTGAGTTTTGAGCGTGTACGACGGTACCGGTGGGGACAATGTGTGTAAGGTGAGTGCGACTGCGAAGCCAGCGTCTGCACGAGCGCGCGAATCTTTGTTGTAAGGAGCAGTTTAGGCGCAGAAAGAGGGGCGTTGAGAGATTCCGATATTACCTTTAATCTCTGGTCAGTACTGGACAGTAAGTTATTCGTTAAGTGCAGTGCGAATGGCGCGTACAGAACGGATCGGGAAAAAAAAATGGGGGGGTGGGGGGAGGGGAGAATGGTTTTGCTTATAGTGCGGCACATGAAAGAGTTGGAGGCGCAACCTCACGTATGTGCGGCGCGACGTGGCGTCGGTTATGAGAAAGAGACGCAGCGGGCGGGTGGGAAGGAATGTTGCACGAGTGCTTTTAATGAGGCGATCGTTTCCATTGTGACATTTGGCGGAGTGCGGGTGGTTTTATTGAGATGCAGCGGAAAACGGAAAGCGCGCCGGCGCGCTTTGCGTGGTGAAGTGGTGTAAATTAAAAGTTACGCAGTTGCGTTTGTGGTGGAGAGTGGAGACAAGGCGCGAGCGCGAATACTGCTCCAAGTAGGCGGCGGCGGCGCTTGCGTTTGCGAAAGATTCGGTAAGCAACGGCGCTTTATGTTGGGTTAAAAACATGATGATGATGCTGGTGCATGGCGATGTGCGAAAAACGCCGCCGCCATTATAGCTATGATACACGCGCGGCGTGTATGTGCGCGCCGAGAGAGGATACTAGGGCAAGCGGCGGGGTGGCGTGCGGCCGACGGTGTGTGTGGGACATGACGATCCAGGGGGCGATGGCTGGTAGCGGCTGTGTATGTTCGCCAAGCGGTGTGGCTGGTAGGGCGTCGGCAACTATATGCGCTGAGAAAAGCGGGTGGCGGCACCGACAGCGGGGGGGGGGGCGGGGGTGTGTGTGCGGCGGGGCGTGACGGAGGGCGCGAACGGCGAGCGCGCAGCACGACGGCAGCAGCGCGCGTGTTTACAGCGCGGGGCGGGGGTGGGCGGCGGGGTGAATTGCTGAATCGCATGTTCATTCGGTAAGCGGCAACAGTTTACACCAAGCTGACGTGTGCGGCGGGCGCGACGCGGCGGGCGCCGAACGGCGCGGCGCGGCGGGCGGGGGGGGGGTATATGTAAGCGGGCGCGCGGGGCAGCGCGCCGAGCCATAACATGCCTGTGCAACTCCCCACGCGGCGCGCCCGCGCGGACGCGTCGGCGCGGCGCGCGGCCCCGCCGGCGCGCGGCGCGGCGCGGGCGGAGCGGGCGGCGCGGGCGGCGCGGGCGGCGCGGGCGGCGCGGGCGGCGCGGGCGCGCCGTGTCGCCGTGCCGCCCGCCGCGCCGCGCGCGCGCGCGCCGGGCGGCCGGCGGCCGGCGGCCGCGCGCGTGGCGGCCAGCCGTGCGCGCGCGCGCGCACGTGGCGAGCGCGTGCGGCTCGAGCCGCCGCCGCTCGCTGCGCGCGTGCAAGCGCTGGCGAGTCGTGCACAGTCCACGTGACGTAGCGCGCCGAATTCGCCCAATTCATGGCCGCTTTGCGCGCTCAAAACTGCCACGCTAGAAAAGTCGCCTTCCCGCGCGCGCCGCCTCCTCCCCCGCCCGCTATATATGCCTTCCCCCAATCTCCGCCCTTGCGCTTTTCTCCCCCTCCCCCCCCGCCCGACCCGACGCCCCTCTCCCTCCGCGCGCCTCCGTTCCTCGCTCCTCCTACCCCCCCCCCCCCCCCCCTCCGCTCCACCATGGTTGCCCGCGCTCCCTCGCACTCGCCCTCCTCCTCCTCCACCACCTCCTCCTCGCTTACAAACTCCTCGTCAAAGTCTCCCGAGACGCACGTCTGTCCCTACCCCACATGCGCCAAATCGTTCTCCAAAAAGTACAACCTCAAGGCTCATCTGCGACTGCACACCGGCGAGCAGCCGTTCGAGTGCGATCGCCCCGACTGCAACAAGAAGTTCAAGTGGCGTTCCTCGCTCTCCTCCCACACCGTGTGGCATTCGCGCAAGGACAAAAACTCGTCGTCCACCTCCTCCGACCCGTCGGCGCGCGCCGCGGCCGCGGCCGCCGCCCCCGCCGCCGCTGCGGTGGCCAAGCCACACCCCGCACGCGCTCCGCATGCACCCGCTGTCACGGACGATCCGTCGACCACCGTTTGCTCCGCGTCCGGCGCACAGCGCAAGCGCCCGCGCCCCGCGCCGTCTGCCAGCAGCTCGCTGAGCTCGTTGCCGTCGGCGTCGTCTAGCGTGGATCTGACCAAACTGCGCAGCGACACTACCAAGCGCTCGAAAGCGGCGTCAAAGAAGAAGAAGATTTGCACCAAGTTGGCGCAGCCGCCGGCGCGCGCTGCCGCGCACGTGGCCGATATGCAGCAACAGCAACAGCTGCAGCAAGAGGCGCTGGCAGAGCCTTACCCTATGGGCGCGCCATGCTCACCTTTGACGGATGCGGCGTCATTTTTTGACTGCTCCTCTGGCACTGACTCGCCGATGGAGTCGCAGCCCATGTTGGAACTTGACGACTTTTCATTCTCGTTGGATGTGAGGCATGCTGATGCGCCGTCGTTGCAGATGCAGATAGGGCTGGAGGACGTGGCGAGCATCATGGACGACACGGACCAGTCGGTGCTGTTTCCGGGCTACGGAAGCGCTACGTGCGGCGCGTTTACGGCGCTCGATACGCGCTTTGGACCGTTCGATCTGGATAACTTGCCGGGCTTTGGGGTGAATGCCAAGGTGGAGGGGCTATAGCTTTCGCGATGTTGTTTTCTGAGTAACTTGATTTTGATACGTTGATAGCTTGTGCGTGCGGCCTGCTTTGGTCGATGAGTCGCTCGCGAGTGTGTGTTGTCCGAAGATTTCGTGTGTGAAAGATCGTTCACACTTATTTTTTTAAATAATCGGGGGGGAGAGTAGTGGGAGGGGAGGGGGGGGGGGGGGCCGCGGCGCGGCTGCAAGCAGTGTACACTAAGTTAATTGATAAAAGAGCAAGAAAGAAGACACGGCGGAAGCGCTTGGCGCGGCAAGCGGCTTGCGAGACGGCGGCGGCGGCGGCGGGGGGGGGGGGGTGGGGCGGGCGGCCAGTCGGTTGGGCGCCGACGCGCTTGCCGTGGGGCCACGCGCGCCGAACGTGTGGCCGTACGACGCCAGCAGGGCGCGGCGAGCGACGCGCGCGCGGCGCGTGCGCGCGCGCGGCTGAATCGACGAATTTGAGCGTGACACGTGAGCACGCGCCGCGCGCGGTGCGGGAATGGGCGGCTGCCGTGCGCGCGCGGCGTGAGCTCAGCTGTAAACGGCGCGCGCGCGCGCTTGTCGCGCTTGGCGCCGGCGCGGCGCGGCGCGCGCGGCTTGGCGCGCCGCCGCCGACGCGCTCGACTCGGCCGCCTGTAAATTGCATGCGCGCCGCGCGCATGCGCGCCGCGCGCGCGGCCGCCGCCGCGGCCGCCGGCCGCGCGTCTAAAACGCGCGCCGCCTTTGAAACGCGCCGCCGCCTTTGAAGCGCGCCGCCGCCTCGGCGGCGCGGCGCGCTGCGCGTTTGCCACGCGTACGCGCACGCAGATATCTGCGCGCTGCTGCACAGTAGCCGGGCGGGTGCCGCCCGCATCTATCCTTAGCTGCGCGCCTGCCGCGCCCGCGCCCGCGCGCGCCCCCCCCCCCCCCCCCCCCACACCTTCATCGAGCGCGCGCAACGTAGCGCGAGAGCGCGCGTCGCCAGCTCGCCGTCGCAGAGTTGCCGCCGCCAACGTGACGCGCTGCGCACACCAGCAATCAACTTGCGCGAGCCCGCTCATGCCGACGTGCGCATCGTCATCGCGTCCTGTCGTGCCTGCGTTTTTGGCTCACTCATCGTCGCCCGCACCGCTGAATTGTTCTCCGCCTGCTCTCCCCACACGCGCGCCTCGTGTGATGCTTACATCTTCTCGTGAAAAAGCTTACAAAATGTGAAAAAGTTTCGGAAATCCGCGCGAAAACCCGCCAAAACTGCATCTGCAAATGTGCGGTTGCGCTGCGCCGCCATTCATTCCGTGCTCCATTCCGCATGTGCCCATACGCCCACCAGATCGCATACGAAGCCCATCACCCCCCCCCCCCCCCCCCCCCCCGCGTCGGCTCCGCCCCAATCTCGCCACCAAGTCTATGATGCCCACCCAGATGCTTTGCAGTTCTCCGCCAGCTCGCTGAGCACCTTCTTCCCGCTTCCCGCCCTTCCCCCGTCTCACACCCCGCACGGTCCGTCTAAAACATGCGCCAGTCCCCGGCGTTCACCGCACCAGCGCCGCTGGTCCGCAGCGCCTCGTTCACCCCGCAGCCAAAATGCGTGCCTCGTCGCCCCTCTCTTCGCCACCGCCCGTGTCGCATGTCGCTGGCAACTGGCGTGTGGAACGTCAACACAGTTCCGAAAACCAGTGCGGAGGGAAGCACCGTCGCCATTGTGGGCGCCGGTCTGGCCGGCTTAATCACCGCCATGGAGCTTGTGGACGCCGGCTGCAACGTATCACTGTACGACGTACGTTCGTTTGCGGGCGGCAAGGTTGGCAGCTGGGTCGATCGCGACGGCAATCATATTGAGATGGGTCTGCACGTCTTCTTCGGTTGCTACTACAACTTGTTTGACGTGATGGCAAAAGTTGGCTCCTTTAAGCATCTGCTGTTGAAGGAGCATACCCATCAGTTTGTCAACAAGGGCGGCATACTGGGGCAGCTTGATTTCCGAATGGGTAACGTGGGCGCCCCCTTTAATGGGCTCAAGGCCTTCGGTGCCACTTCGCAGCTCGGCATTGTGGATAAAGTGCGAAATGCTTTGGCGCTGGGTTCCTCTGTTATTGTCAGGGGGCTTGTTGACTTTGACGGTGCCATGAACGACATCCGCGCGCTGGACAACATTTCCTTCTCTGAGTGGTTCATATCCAAAGGTGGAACTCGTGGTTCCATTCAACGTATGTGGGACCCGATTGCGTATGCATTGGGATTCATCGATTGTGATAATATGTCTGCGAGATGCATGCTCACTATTTTTCAATTGTTTGCCGCGAGGTCAGAGGCGTCCGTTTTGAGGATGTTAGAAGGTAGTCCAGACAAGTTTCTTACCGGTCCTATTGTCAAGTATATTGAACAAAGAGGGGCCACGCTGAACTTGAGAAGAGCGGTGCGAGAGGTTGCCTACGAAACAGATGAGAATGGACGCACGCGAATCACTGGTCTTGTTGTATCAAAAGGCAGTGATACCGAATTGGTGCAAGCAGACTATTATGTAGCTGCTTGTGATGTGGCTGGTGCAAAGCGTCTCATTCCCGCAGAATGGCGAGATCGGTACGACCAATTCCAAAAACTTTACCAGCTAGAATCTGTTCCGGTTGTCACCGTGCAACTTCGATTTGATGGCTGGGTGACGGAGCTTCAAGACAGTGAGAAGCGGATGCGCGTTGGCGACGGACAGGCGCATGGAATCAACAACTTGCTGTACTCGGCCGACGCCGATTTTTCTTGTTTTGCAGACCTGGCGCTCACCTCGCCAACCGACTATTATAAGGAGGGTGAGGGAAGTTTAATGCAGGTCGTTTTGACACCAGGAGACCCGTACATTCCCAAGCCAGAAGCCGAGATTGTGGCTGCTGTGCTCGAGCAACTACGAGACTTGTTCCCTAGTGCGCGAGATCTCAAATGCACTTGGAGTTCGGTTGTGAAACTTCCTGAAAGCCTGTACAGAGAAGAGCCTGGGAAAGATGTTTATCGACCGTCGCAAAAAACTGCTGTCGATAACTTTTTCTTGGCGGGGAGCTATACTTATCAGGACTACATTGATTCGATGGAAGGGGCGGTGAAGAGCGGCAAGTTGGCGGCTACTGCCGTGCTTGAGACCGTTGCCGCTGCTGGGAAGGCTGGTTCCCCAAACTGACGCATGCGTTTCTTGTAAAGTGTTTTGTTGCCGGTTTCTGAGCGGCTGGACATGCGCCGTTCTTCGAAATGTGTAGAGTGATTCAAGAGCATTACTAGTAGATTTGTTTGGCGACTTGCCGGCAAGATGATCTTGGCAAGCATTGCGGGTATCCCTATTCGTTGCTGGTGCTGGGAAGGCTGGTGCATCAACTGACGCGTGCGTTTCTTGTGAAGTGTTTTGTTGCCGGTTTCTGAGCGGCTGGACATGCGCTGTTCTTGAAATGTTTAGAGTGATTCAGAAGCACTACTATTAGATTTGTGTGGCGACTTGCCGGCATCTTGGCAAGAATTGCGGGTATCCTTTTCTACAGGGCCGCCGTTGCGCGTGTATCTACTGAAGGGGCAGTGAGTTATGTGTAGACGGTAGCGAAGGGGTGTTAGGCTTGGGAACAAATGAAATAACGTGGAAAATTGCGCTCGCTCCTGTCGCCCATGCATGTGCGTCATCAATTTCTACCACCAAGGAAGAAAGTGGCTCCACTTCCATTCCATCGGCAGACGCTTCTCGACGGGCCCGGACGTGCACGCGTTGTGCGCCCCTGCTACCCTATCACCCCCAGCTGTCGCGCCAACGCCGATTCCCGGACCTACTTCGCGGTCTCCATTTAAGTCCCGAACCTCCAAGTAGCTTGCATTTCATATCCACCCGTCCAATCCGCTCAGCCTCACATGGAAGTGGACGGTCTCGGTGCGCGCTGTGCGCTCGCCTCGTGTCGCACGCTGGATTATCTCCCCTTCACCTGCTCTTCATGCTCAAGGAAGTTTTGTCAGACTCATGCTCAGCCTGCCGACCACGCCTGCACCAATCCTCCAGATAACGAGGTACCCACGTGCCCGTTATGTTCCGCTCCAGTTCCTGTTCCTGCCGGCAGTACGCGTGACGCCGCTGTTTCTCGACATATCGATCAAGGCTGTCCCCGTCGCGCTCGCACCAATCCGAAATGCATGAAGCTTGGTTGCAAAACAAGGGACCCAGTGGCCACCACTTGCCCTTCTTGCGGAAGAATATTTTGCCTCGCCCATCGCATCGAAAGTCAACACGACTGCACTGCAGTGCGTCGAACTTCTAACCGTTTGCCAAAGGGAGGTGCTCGCCCATCACATCAAACGCCGAAGCGCTCATTGTCCTTGCGTAAGCGTCGGCTACAATTCTTCAATACTCCCTCCTCTCCAATTGGCGATACTTCGATACCTACGGAAAATCGAGTCAACGTGGCAGTCTTTTTCCCAGCGTCAACGGATATAAAACCGCGGTTTATGGTGTTCAACAAGAGAAACACACCTGGCAGAATTATCGACGACCTCAAACGTCGTGTAAGGGAACTCCCTCAACCGCAAGGAGATCGATATTATCTCTATGCGTACAAGTCTGGAGGAAATGGCGTTAACTTGTTACCCTACATGACTCCTATAAAAGATATGTCACATCTGGTTCAGAACGGCGATTGCCTGATTTTGGAAAACGGCGATTCTGGGTTAGACCCTACGTGGATATCCACACTGCAGAAACTGTCAAAAGCGCAAAGAACAAAGTCTTCCAGGTCTTCGGATACTTGTGCCATTGCCTGACACGTTCCTTAACTTCTAATTCTTATGTGATATCTACGCTTAGTTTTGCTCGCCCTTTTTGTTGTTGTTTTCTTACGGACGTACCCCCTTGCAATGTTAATGAATATTTCGCATTGCCGGAGAACTGAGAAACTGCAAATTTCTGTCTGAAGCAGGGCTTTTCTGCCGATTAAAGCCACTCTGTTACGAACTCTCTGCTACGGTGTGAATCGAGCTCCTACATCTTTGACTTCACCTGCTGTGCCCCAAGCTAACTTTTCTAACGCAGACTTCAGCCTCCATTTTCAAGGTGAAGTAGGACTCCTACAGGAATTTCTCTCTCTTCAGGAAAGTCAGCTACTCACGAGGAAACAGTCTAACAATTCTTAGAGAGTTGTAATGCGTCGATAAGTAATAGGGTCATTTCGGAGGAGAAGAGTTTGTCAAAGGACTTGTAAGACAACGTGTTCTGTATCCTTTACATCAGTAGTACTACAGTCACATGTCGTAAATGTCTGAGGTTCGGAATGTGTTCCGTGCAGCTAACGACTGCGTAATTCCCATGTGCACAACGTTTCTCAAGAATTTACTGAGAGGGAATTCTTTCTCATATTCTTCTTCTTTTACTTCCGAGTCGTTCGCATTCACCATTGCTCCATCTCATTCTTTCCGCAAGAAGGCCAAAGAAACTTCTTTGCACTATGCGTTGTTTTGTTCCCTAACCGCAAGAGCACTGAGCGACTTGCTCAAAAGACTTTGCCGTTCATCTTTGAAAGCCGCGGAAAGGAAACCGTAGTTGATGTTTTGCAGGACTTGCTAACCAGTCAGTGTCTGTCTGTCCACCTCTACCTCTTATCTCTTTCTCTCCCTTTAAAGGGGGCAATTGCTTAATTATTACTTTTTGCAAGTTCTGCTCAAGAAACGCGCTCCCAATAGTTACACCCCTACTCGAGAGCATGCCACCTTAAATTCTCTCTGCCGTGATCATTCCTCGACGGTTTTGGGGAGCTTGTAGGCATGAACAGGGCCTGGACATACTCTTCTTGGCAAAGTCCTCCTTCAACGGTGCAGAACGTAATGTTCTGTGCCATAAAGTACTCTCAGATGACAGGCGCAAACATCTTTCCTGCCAAAACAAGTCGCAAGTAAGTGCAAATCGGCCCTACCAGGGGTATAAGGATATCCTTCTACATGCCATGTTTGTCTCTATATATGGGAAAGCCTCGGAAACATATTGCTCACAGAAAATTGCTTGAAATCCAATCCTGCTTCCCTCGAAGACAGTATACGTCACAGCCTTATAGAAGCCTGTTAATCATGTACTATCAAATCCTGGTTAGTGAGGGGTCGTATGACTCTTGATCTTAGCTGAGCGTCAAAACCTTACTCTTCCCGACTTGATTAGACAACACCCGCATGGATTGTTGGCCTTTCTGACGAGAGAAAACTTTCTGTAAGAATAGTTTTACTACATCTTAGGAATTAGAGGATGTTGCCCGCATTAAAGAAGAAGAAGACTCGTGATCTTGATTAGGTGCAAGTACAACTCAAAATTGTATCATACAATACAATTTGTACACCATTACATGATGTAGACCATCTCGAGCTAATTCTCCAACAATCATCAATAAAAGTACTGTCGACCATTACATGTGGTTGGTAGGTACGGAGTGTGAAAAGGACGATAGGAAACGTTATCTCCATATTTTGTCCTCAGTAAACGTCTGTTCAATCCCTGATGAGACTAATCTACAGAACGTCTTGGCCTTTTTAAAGAGAGAAAGCTATCTCTGAAGCTTTATTGTAGTTGAGCTATAAGAAGCTACCGTCCAAAATAACGGAGGAGAAGAAGAAGTATATTTCTGCTACGGAGTAGTGGTCAGTGGCTGCGATGTAGAGGCATTATATAGGTCGTTGGGTCTTGAGCAAACCCACGCGTAGGAGCGGAATTATTTCCACGGTTTCTGCAAAAGAGGAGGGAATGTAGTAGAATTACTGAGTAGTGGTCAGTGCTGCAATGTAGAGGTATTATGGGTCGCTGAGTCTTGAAAAAAACCCACGCGCAGAAGCGTAATCAGCTTGACCGTTTCCATAAAAAGAGAGAGAGAACTTTAGCAGAATGAATTGTTTCGAACACTAAGCGGACTTAGTCTGACTCCAGGGTTAAAGATTTACCGTTGCGCAAATACAGAAACAGTTCACTACGTCATCACTTCGCAATATACTCCCGTCAGGAGGATACGGCGGAATGCTAAAACCATTGAAGTCTTGCATATCTCTAGCTCGAAAGCAGCTGAAAGTTCAATGGTGATCTTTGCGTAGCTAGCGAGAGAAAATTTCTGTTGTCCTTCTTTCTTATTCTTACATAAAATGGGGTACACGTACGCATATCATGATCATCTCTTCTGATTTCTATGAAGCTAGCTACTACCCTGTTTGGGATGCCTCCTGTTCTTCGGGAGCTTGCTTCTTATGTAGTTTGGAATCCTCGATTATTTCGTCGTAAGAACTTCTGTCATCACCCCATGGGCGCTTCCCGAGCAGGCGAATCATATCATCTGCCCCAATGGCTTCTCTTTCCAGCAGCACTAGGGCAACGGACTCCACATCCTTCTTCTTCTCCGTTAGAAGGGATCTCGTTCTTTGATATGCCTCCGTGACCATATCTCGAACTTCGTCATCAAGTTGGCGCGCTGTTCTGTCAGAATATGGTCGATAAAACCCACTTTCTTCCGGATCTCCACTATTTGGGAACGCCAGATTACCAATTGAAGACCCTAAGCCCCATTCCGATACACTTTGGTACGCCATTCGGGTGACTTTGTTAAAATCGTCGGATGCACCAGTTGTCACAGTGTTAAAGAAGATCTCTTCTGAAGCCCTTCCAGCAAGTGTCATACACATCTGGTCGTACAATGCTTCTTTGGAGATAAGATATCTTTCCAAAGGCTGATACTGGGCGTAACCAAGAGCTGCTGAGCCCCGTGGAATAATACTAACTTTGAGCAACGGCATCGCATGCTCTAAAAACCATCCAGCGACAGCATGGCCAGCTTCGTGATAGGCCACAGTTCGCTTCTCCTCAGGACTCATCACAAGATTCTTCTTCTCGAGGCCTCCTATTACTCGGTCAATTGCTGCTTCAAAATCTTCTTGCTCTACAGCATCCTTCTTTCCTCTTGCGGCAATGAGTGCGGCTTCGTTGCACACATTCGCGATATCCGCACCCGCAAAACCAGGGGTTCTTGTTGACATAGCTTTTGCAATTTCTTCCTTACCCGGGGGGTCAGCAACATGAATCTTGCTGAGATGGACGTGAAATATTTCCCGTCTCCCAGAAATATCCGGAGGGTCAATGACAATCTGGCGATCAAATCTTCCTGGCCGAAGCAACGCAGGATCTAGAACGTCCGCTCTGTTTGTGCCTGCGAGAACGACCACCCCACTATTGCTTGCAAAACCGTCCATTTCAACCAGAAGCTGATTAAGAGTGTTTTCTCTTTCGTCATTACCCCCTGCGAATCCTGCTCTACCCCGCTTTCGGCCTATAGCGTCAATTTCATCGAGAAAGACAATGCATGGCGCCATCGATCGAGCCTGAGCAAACAAATCTCGTACTCGACTTGGTCCAACACCAACGAACATTTCCATAAAATCCGAGCCTGACATCGTCAGGAATGGTACTCCTGCTTCTCCAGCAGTAGCTTTGGCTAACAAAGTTTTCCCTGTTCCGGGAGGACCATACATTAATGCGCCCTTGGGAATCTTTGCTCCCAGTTCTTTGTATTTCTCTGGTTTCTTTAGATATTGAACGAATTCCATGATTTCCTCTTTTGCCTCAGCGAGGCCAGCCACATCCTTAAATGTAACATCAACCTTGTTGTTGTCCGCATTTAGAACAGTTGCATTTGCTTTTCCCACGTTAAAGATGCCACCACCAGGTCCTCCAGTCCCACCTCCGAATGGACCACCCCCCGAACGCATGTTTCCGAATCCTCCTGAGAAAGGGGACCGAGAAGAACCACCTGAACGCGTCGGGGGTCCTCCGATTCCGCCACTCATTCTTCTAGCAAGAAGGGCGTAAACTGCTATAAAGCCAAGGGTAGGAATCCAGTCGACTAGAAGTCTGGAGAGAGCTGTATCATCTGAATATACAACAGGTATATATTCATGGGGCTTGATGCCCAAATCTTCTTGTGCTTGCTCCAGTTTCCGTTCTAAAGTTTCGACAGACCCGATGTTAAAGCGCATTTTCGGACGGAACATGTCATCATGGAAGTAAACGTTTGCAATTTCTCCATTGACAACTTCTATCTTTGATACTTTTCGAGGTGCGAGTGCCTCACTGCGGAAAGTCTTCCAGCTCACCTCTTTTCCGTCTGAGGAGGTCGTCGAAATCTGCGGGGAACTACCTGAAGAAGAATTCTCATTATTTCCGCGACGCGCGAAAAGCATGTAACTGGCTATGACACCGCCACCAAAAACATAAGGCAAAATCTGCTCCCAAGAGGTATTGTTCCCTTGTCCGCCACTACTCTTGCCAGGCCCTTCACCTCCACTTGACCAAGAGAAGTACGATGATCGTGTATCGGCTGGTTTTTTGACATAGTAACCCTCATAGCGAGAACGTCTTTGCGCAGGTTTTTCGTTCGGTTTTTGTTGTGATTGAGATGATGACGCTTGCTTTGATTCGCCTTCTTTGACTTTGGTATCAGGTGACGGCGATTCTTTCGAAGAATCACACAGAAGACGTTTCTGGTAACGACCGGCATATCTATGGGCAGCTGGCCTAGCGAACAGCCTGCGAATCAACACTCGCCCAGTTGCGTAGTTCAATGACATTTTAGGTATTTGCTTCCTGTTATCACAAGCGCTGTCTTTCACAGCTAACCTGCCCAGAATACGGTTTGTAGTGAATGCACAACTTACGCGAAGCTAATTATGTGAGGACTTTGAAATGCTATCGTGGAAAAGCGCAAATTTGATTCGGTTGTTGTAGCCGCAGAATGCCCGCTCGGTGTTGCTAATTTTTCTCATTGACACCCATCGTATCTCATTTGTGTTTTTGCCAACGAGCACAAAGTTCGGCTGCGAGACGGTCGAGATTGAAGCATCTTCCAGGGAATTCCATGAGGGGCTGGAAGGATGAACTGTACCAAAGGTTCCGAAAGTAACAGGATATCTGGGGCTTTGTCCAGGGCCAGAGAAAACACCAAAAAAGCAGTGCCGATTTTGAAATCTATACATTACAAGACAACAACACATTTCGCTCAACGACGACGTTGGACTGGCGTTGGTTCTATTGTGGGGGTAAAGAAGCCTAACCTCCAGTTCAGGTCAGGAGTTCTGTAGTTCGGGAACTGTTCCAAGCTCTCGCGTTCTTGATTAATCTGTGAATGTAGTCATGTTCGAGTGATATTATCAAGCCGACGTTTAACAAATCTTGCGTAACACCTGAAAATTCGGAACATTGTTCCACTACTGCGTATATGTGCCCTCCGCTCGATTGCTACGAAGGTATACTTCGATACTTTGAACAGGGGCTTCTTTAGCTTCTTTAGCAGAGAAGGATGGGTCGGAAGTGCTCTGCTTGCAATAAGGCGAATGCTTCCGTAAAGCGTCCCAAAACGGGAATGGCAGTTTGCAAGGAATGTTTTTTCAGACTCTTTGAAGAAGAGATTCATGAAACTATTGTATCTAACAAGCTTTTTTGTCCAGGGGAACGAGTCGCCATTGGTGCATCGGGTGGGAAAGATTCTACAGTTTTGGCCTACGTTCTTTCTCGCTTGAATCGTCTTCACTCGTATGGCTTGGACCTTTTCTTGCTCAGTGTTGATGAGGGGATTTCTGGATATCGTGATGATAGTTTGGCTGCCGTCCATAGAAACAAAGTTGAGTATGGTCTGCCGCTTCTAGTTGTTGACTACAAACAGTTGTATGGTTGGACGATGGATCAGATTGTAAGGGTCATTGGCCGCAAGTCGAATTGTACGTTTTGCGGAGTGTTTCGTCGCCAAGCACTTGACCGAGGGGCTACCATTCTGAAGGCGGATAAAGTAGCGACTGGTCACAATGCGGATGATATAGCCGAAACCATCTTTCTGAACTTTTTGCGGGGAGACTTTCCACGGCTATCCAGATGCGTTGACGCTGTCACTGGCCGCGATAGCCCACTTCCGCGTGTAAAGCCGTTCAAGTACACGTACGAGAAGGAAATTGTCATGTACGCGTACTTCAAGAAGCTAGACTACTTTGCCACGGAATGTGTGTATTCTCCAAATGCGTATCGTGGGCATGCACGCCAATTCTTGAAAGACCTGGAGGCAGTAAGACCATCAGTGATTGTTGATATTATTCATGCTGCCGAAGGCTTCCATTTTCCATCTCCAGGAAATCCAGACGTTGCAATGCCGACACAGCGAAACTGTGAGCGATGCTCGTATATATCTAGTCAGCGTCTGTGCAAGGCATGTGTACTGACTGACAGTTTGAACAATGGAAGGGCGGGGCGAATTAATCGTCTCTCTGCGAGCCAAGTTTTGTCAAAGGGTTCACCATCAAGCACTGTAACCAGCGCAACGTCGTATGACAACACGGGTGAGAGCACATAACCTTGATACCTTCAGCACGACGGTACGACGGAAGCTCATTTACTCGCGCAGAGATTTAATTGCAAGCGCAGCGTGAAATATCACGACGCGTGGACTGTCTCATTCTTCTGGGTCTGTTTTCTGTCTCTATCTTTGATCTTCTGCGCAATCCCCATTTTTGCAGGCGAGCGTGTTCAATTCGAATGGGGTTTGAGTACTGCGCGTGCTTACCTTGCGCAGTATCATATTGTCAAATTTCTACGTCTTTCCTGTCTTGGTGTAGGTTCTGTCTTTCGCAGTTTCGAATAGATGATCACTTCCATTACGGCAGTGTTACGAAGAAGAGGTATCTAATGCAAGTATCTGGTGAAAGTCCATAGCTCCTTGAATCTTGGGTAAGAAGCAGAGCTTTGTTTCCTAGAATTGCGCATTAGCTCAAGATGCATCAACAACTTCGGGGGGTTCACTTGATAACTGCCATACTGGCTCTATGCATGTTGAAAGGGCAGACAGCCACGGTTCTCATCAGTCAAGCGTTCAGAGGGAGAGCATTTGGTTCGATTTCGTCCAACGACGTTGCAAAAAGAATATCTGTTGGAGAAGACGGTTCAATATATTTGGCTGGAATAACTACGGCACATGATGAAGATCATGACGCATGGGGTGATGTGCATCCAGAAGAATCGACGGGAAAGAGAGATATCTTCATTGCCAAGCTGTCTGTAACTGGGGAACTGCAATGGGTGAAGCGAACAGGTTCGACCCAGGATGATGACCTGAACGATTTTAAGCTTGCTAACGACGCCTTGTACTTATGTGGGTCTACAGTTGGCAATTTTGGAAGGCCTGTGAACGGTTCAAGCGATGCGTACATTATGAAGTTTTCGTTGAATGGAGAAAGGCTCTGGAAGAAACCTTTCCAGTTCGGATCAAAAGGGAAGGATGTATGCAACGCAATTGACATTGATGAATCTGGTAGAGTGTATGTCGTGGGGTCTACAAACGGGCAAATGTATGGAACAACAAAGCCAGACCCAAAAAGTTTTCACCACTTTGTGGCAAAGCTTGAAGAATCTCCAGGCTCTCCATCCGGACTACGGACTGTTATCGGTCGTCAACGGGGCTCTATTGGGAATAGTTCTGCCAACCAAGTAGCGGTGGTTGATGATTTACTGTACGTCATGACCTCGTCCAGTAGACAGCAATCACGAGGTGAAACACATGCTACATATTTGAATATAATTGATCTTGAAGCTTTGTTTCTTCTGAAGCTACATATGCTTAAGAGTCATCATGGCGTCAGTTTTGAAGGCGTACGGATGGCAACATCGGCTGAAACAAAGAATGCATATTTTGTGGGCTTTACTGTCCTCGATGATATGCGCAAGAAGTATGATGTTTTGAAGTTCAACTACTCGCAAAATTATAAGCAAGGAGGCATTGAATGGGGAAGTCTTTTAGGGCCCGTGTCTTTGTCGTTCAAAATGCGACAATTCTCAGGTGTTGAGGAAAGCAAGGATAGTGAAACTGGTTCAATTGTTATGGATTATCAACTTCCTTCCATTGTCGTCGATGAAAAGAACCGAAGCGTTTATGTTGCCGGAACAGAAGATGGATTCTATCGCAGCAGCAGTGCACATGATGAAGGACTAGTAGTCGCGCCATTTTACAAGCTAAATGCCACCAGTGGGGAAGTAGTCGAACGTTGGCACAGATCTACGAATATACCCCATGACCGCCAAGAGTTGACTGATATTGCTATGGATCCACTGAGGACTGTGGTATACACGGGGGCCTGGTGGCTGGGCGCAGAAGCCAAATCAAGCGTTCTTCTCGGTTCGTTTGGCTCCACAGTTCGTTCTTCTATAGCGGATGAATGGAGCACAAAGCCATCATTCATTCAGGAAAGCACTCAGCCCGACGGTAACACTGGGCCGACTTCAGCACACTCGGCTAGAGCAGGAAGCATTATAATGTTCACGATTGCATGTATTGGCGTTGCGATTGTTGCACTTTTTGCCATTGGGTCTCGGTTCAAGAAGTCTAACCCAAAGAAGTTCAGATCTATAGAATCTCAAGAAGATGAGCTTGATAACATCAGTATCGACCCACGAAACGTAATCAAGTTCCCTGCTGGATCAAATGACAAACTGATTGGCGGCAGCTCCGGTCCGCAGTGATTACAATCTAAGTAAAGAAAATGGGTTAGTTCTTTGACATTGAAACGCTTTGCGATCATGTTTCTGCACAGTTCTATCCAGACCTGCCGCATAGCCTGTGTTGGAGTTCAAAGATCAGATCGTGTAAGTATAAGTACTTTGTACTTAAATGGTCGCAAGAGAACACTTGATTATATGGCAATGGCATAAACGAACGTGTCCCTCGTTGTCCGCGAAGTATCCTAATTCATGGCCTCAAGTAAATACCGAACTGGGGGTGGCGTACGAATTGTCTTTATGATGGTGTCACCATCGACGACTTCTACGTCTCCATGTTCAGCCGCTCCCAATTAGATTGACGCCGTTGTCGCTCGTCGCACGTAAAAGAATGTGCTTCCAAATTCATATCAAGAATCTCTCAACCACGACTTGTGACTCACAAGATCTTCCTCAGATCGGTTCTGAACTCAGCCTCCGCAAGTACTACTGGGGAATAATCGGTATGCGTAGTACATCCAAAACTGTGCTGTTCGTATCGCCCAATGGTCATTTGGGAGTATACGTTGCTGCAGACTGCAGAGAACATCCGAGTCAAGTCAGACAACGTAGAGTTAGAAGTAAACGCTAATTAGGGACTCGCAAGTAGTGGCAGAGTGGAGATGAGCTGATGGATGTGAGCTTTAAGCGTTCTAAACAGAAAAGGGGTTGGAACAGTTCCGTGCACTTTGAGCCAATTACATGAATCAGTACATTATGTTGTTTTGTCATTCCATCTCTACACATTTGTCACATGCAGAAGTTCAGGCTCTAGGCAACAAAAAGGGAGCATTGCTATGTGTTTCCGGACAATACAGCGTTGGAAAGAGGGCAGTCCCGAAGGGCAAAAGAGCAATCTTCGGCGGAGACGTTCACGACAACCCTGCTTTTTAGGAAGACAGAGGATTTTTCGATTAGTACAAATCTCTGCTCGCTAAGTCTTTGGCATGCCTCTTGTAGTTCATGCGAGGAAGGAATGCCCGACTTCTGGAAGTGCCTAAGAAGTTGTGTGGATAACTCTAGGGTTTTTCGTATAACTGCCTCCACCGAATTAGTGATGTCTAAAGCACACGCCCCTTCTCTCCGAGACAATGTTACAGCTGCAAGAAGAAATACCTTTTCAAAAAGAGATAGTTGAGTCAAAGACTTGAGTCTGCAACCACCTGCAATGGCGTTTATCGCTTGGTTAACATGTTCAATCGTGACTTTGACATTTTGACCCTTGCGACTGCTTTCCGCTTTTTCTTCCGCACATTCCAATGCACGTCTGCACAATTCCAATGCCCTTCTCACATCTCCGGATACTGCGCCAACCTTAGCAGCACAAAACTTTAGCGCTTCTGGCGAGTACTTCACTTTCGACTGATCCAGTCTCAGTTCGAGAATCGTCCTTATTTGATCACTTGTGTAAGGTGGGTACGAAAGACGGTTTAATCCCAGACGCGATCCCAGACGAGGAAGCATGCGTTCTGGTAGATCCATTGTGTTTGCAATGCCTATTACAGCCATGCGAGCATTTTTTCGTGTCGGCCACTCCAACATGTCGTACAATACCTTCTGCTTCCTAGCCATTAGCACGTCCATCTCATCGAGGATGAGAATAATACAAGACTCTCGCTTTCGGCTACCAACCGTGGTTCTTCTTCGTTTCTTGTAACGTTCCATCGCCTCTTCCGGCAGATTGGCAAACTTCTTCTCGAGTAACTGTGCGGCTTGCGAAGGAGCGACACCGCGACCTCCTGTAATCGCCGCATAGAGCTCAGAATAAACAAGATTGGGATCGGGTAGACTCATGGAGTTGACTTCCAATACATCAAAATGAGGTATATCTCCAGTTGCACGGCGAGCAGAGAGTTGCCTTACGACTTCTCGCACTGTCGCGGTCTTCCCTGTCCCTGGGACACCACTAATATACAAACACCGCGACCCGACGGCTCTGGAATCAGTCTCGGCCCCATTGATGAAATCCAATAAGAAGTCTCGAACATGTTCCTTTTGAGAGTCCCGACATGGCAGAGATGGTATGGTTCTTGAATCCATAGGAAGGGCAAACTGGGAAGCGGCCGTGGTACTCTTCCTTCGACGAGCAATTCTCTTTTGCCCTGTCCTCGACAGCTTTTGCTTCTTTCGATTGGATGCGCTCTTTGCAACCTCTTCGTCTGATGTACACAAGGCACCATCATCGCTGCTTGAAATTGACATGGTATCTCTCGGAAGAAAGTCATCATCCCCAAGTTCCTCTAGTTGCTGGGTAAGTTCCTCGAGAGGATCGGCAAAGTCATCTTCGTACTTGGAAGTCAGGAAAATGTGCATTCGAGGATCGTAAAAACGCCTGCAGTAGTATCGAATCGCGCTTCCTTCATAATTATCCATGTAAGAGCTTTGAACATCAGACTGAGCATCAGAGTCGTCCTGATTCCTGCCCCCACGTTGATTGCCATACATGTCTTCCCGCTCCTCAGACAAGCCAGTGAATGATGGGTCACATGTCACTTCCTTCGTAGAGCGCACGGACATAGCAGCGGATTCTTTTGCTTGAAGTACTTGCTTCGTTTTCCTCCGACGTACCTTATATCTCTTAGTTCTTGCCCTTTGAACTGTAGATATATCTTCCCCAGGGTGAAAGACCTCGTCCGGCATTTGCTCTATATCTATGACTCTCTGGTATATTACTTTCGAAGCTTTTCGCTGCATTCCCTTCTCCTTTTCGCAGTAGTTTCCAGATGAATTTGCTGAATCCTTTGCGGGCTTGCTATCAACTTCCCTAACGTTAGAATTAATCCATGTCGCGTAGGAAGAAACGTCGCACCGCCCAGCGATTGATTCAATCTCAACGTCATCGAAGTGGTCCGTTTCAAATACTTCGTCTTCCCCGGACGCTTCCTTAGGACTCTTGCTGAGGTCCTCGGATCTGTAAAACCACTGAACTCGGGCATATCCTGTTGAATTCGGTGGGCAGTCAAAAAATGTGGTAACTTTACCAATGCCAGGCCTGAGAGCAGATTCCTGAGGTCGAAGAAAAACACAATCGCCTGGTTGTAATCGAAATAAACCAGAATGGTTTTCATCCACGCTTCCGTTCATGAGCAGGTTTCTCGAACTCCTTTTCACATCGCATGCATCATAGTAACGCTTCCTTTGGGAGCTATTCGGCTTCGGGTTTGTAAGAACATAATGCGGTACTTCAAGTAACGGAAGAAGAAAGAGAGAAGTTTGATCAGGAGCTGCGCTACGTGGTGACATGTGATCCTCCGGCAACAAGCAGCAGTATATAATTAACGAATGTCTCCAAAACAAAGGCTTGACAAAGGAAGTAACCTTCAATAACGAGCTTATGGAGTCTCGTCTTAGGAACTGTTTCGGCCTGCCAATGGCACTTCCGTTACATATCTTGTTCTTGAGCTTAACTGCAGCAAGGATTGGGAACTGCTGGCACCCGCTAGTCGAAGTTGAGTTTAATTTGACTTGTCAACGGTTGCAGCGTGAGAGCTACGCAAACCCTGAAGAGGACAAAGGCAACCTTCAATGTGGTAAACCTTTTCCTGGGTCGGGTATCTATCTTCGGTATGACGGCACACGGAAAAGATCATCGTTGATAAGAGTTCATTGCTTTCGGAATCTCTCTCGAATAATTTCAATGATTTCGCCAGATCGAAGATGAACACGCTCACCTTCGACGCATGCTGTAAGACTCAGATCTTACACCCCAGAGAGGCTTTTATTACGTGGCCTGTGCGCGCGTGGTGTGGTGACGAAGATTGAATTTGGCGCCAAACAGTCATGTTCAAAAGCGCTCGGAACACCCACCCATCCAGACGGCAGTAGGACAGCCGCTTGTCAGCTCGGTATCAGTACGCTCCACCTGAGAGCACTTTCTTCTATCCCAACAGAAGTTTACCGAGGATACACCGAGTGCACAACTCGTCTCAAGGCGATACGCTTCTGGCTTTAGCTAGTGTTTACCGTGAAGCACGACCACCTTACACTCCACGAAGTTATGGTCAAGCAAAGACCTATCCCCCTGCATACTTGGCAGCTTGACCGCTTCACGCTCACCCCAACGGCATGTCATCTACAGGCATTCGAGAACAGAAAGCGCCCCGACCCCGACCCGCTAGTGACCCTGCGCTTTTCGCAGCCTGGAGAGGATGCACAAGCAGTCCGCGAGTTATATGTTCCTGCTTCCATGCTTCGGTGCTCCAGTCCCCCATTTCAGGCACTGGTGACTGCTGGTTTCCTTGAGTCTACCACCCGCGTTGTTCACCTAGAGCCTGAGGCTTACCCAGCCTTCAAAATCATTGTACCCTTCTTGAAGTGTGAGGCTATTGACATGAGAACTATGCCCGATAGCTTGCCCATTTGTGCTGATCGCTGGGGGCTTGATGACCTCTTCGATGCCTGTTTTGCAATATCAGAAACTAGACATTGGCCAAGTATCGACCGCTTCATGTTGTTCTCTCTGCCCTTGCTGCGATTTTTGAAAGTTCCCAACACTTTCAAGCACGTATTTGCAGTCCGCCTTGCTTATGCACTTGACCAGATAATAGACTGGGTAATTGGTGAAGAAGATTATCGTATTGAACGTCTTCGCTCGATACCCGCCAGAACGTCAGATTCTGAATCCAGCGGTTACCCGCCTTTCCCTAACTGCTCAATTCTCGTCGGTGGAAGACCTTGCACTCGTCCACCGAAAAAAGAACTGTGCCGTAGGTATTTCTGCGATGAACACTATAAGAGTGAGTATCTTAAAGGTTCTCCACGGTACGGAGCTACCCTGGAAGATTCCAGCGTGCCAGAGACAACCACCTGTCCGCCTGCCCGCAAGAAGAAGAGAATGCACCATTCCACCACAGATACACCTCTTCAAAGAAACACTTCGGACAAAGTCCCGAGCTTTTCAAGTGGGGGCATCTCAAAGCGGGTTTCTGTTTGTGGAAAGACTCCTGAGCATCAGAGTCAACCGCAAGTCAAATTCAACTCTCTACCACAGGAGAATGGAAAGCCAAAGGATTCGTTCGGTATGTTCGTTGATTCGGATGAGTCCTCCGCAGCGCCGAAAACGGGAAGCAAAGATGTAGCTCCTTGTGTCAAGTCCCGTAACGCAGCTTCTTCTGTTCCCTTATGTGAGAATGGAGGAGAAAAAGCTGTTTCTCTGTCGCCAGTAAGCACTGCTGATGAGAGGAGGACGTCTCTAAACCGAACTAGTCCAAAGATGAGGTATCTGGAGAAAAAGAGAAAAGGAAAGAAACGAAACCAGCATCCTAAATCAGAAGATAGAGAGTATGCATTGTGGGACGCTTTGAGAGCTCAGCACATGCTAGCACAAGCATTGAAGGAGCTGATCTGGTATGCGGTCGAAGGATACGCTGGTTTCATTTTGAAGGGAATATTACGTGTTTTGGGCAACGAACTAACAGAAGGTGAGAAAATCAAGCTCTTGCAAGCTATGCCGTGGGAACGCCGAGAGTTTTCTTCGGCGCTCGGTTCGAATTCGCACTTTACATGGTGCACGTCTGATTGGCGAATAGTCGCGAAGGCACAAGCACTCGCGGCCCAGGCTCAGGCTGGTGGTGGCCAGGAATACTCTAAGATCTTGCGATGGCCCAATCTTGTGCAGGAAGTTTGTGATGAATCAGGATCCTATCCGGCGAAGTGTGAGAAGTATGGGTTTATTGATGACAACGTCAACGAAGACTTGTCGATCTATGTCTCTTGGCGGACGAGGAAAAGATGTAATGGTGAATATGAGCAACTCCTCCTCAATATCTCAAATTGCGAACCAAATGACTTAGACGAAGACGTGCTTGAGCGGCCATTAGATATTTCAGTGAGTGTACGAGAGATGGATTGTGGTTGTGAGGCCGGCTCTGAAGCGAAGATGCCAATAGTTCCGAGGATGTTTTACGGCCTTCTTCGGGCAGATCTTAAGGTACGAACTTTGTATACTGGGCCAGGTATAACCTTTACCATTATGGATGATTTCGAAATGTCTCGCTGGACCCGTCGTCATCAACCATCTTGTGGGCTCGTTTTAGGGCTCAGAATTCGTGTCTGCGACGAAATCAAAAAGAGTGCAGAACAGCAATCTGAAGGTTGCACTGAAGAACCTCTGGGTCGTGGCAAATGCCCTTGTGGTTCATGTCTTGAAGATGACATGTCCAGTGATGAGGGTTTTGCGGCAGACATTTACAGCGATCAGTCTGATGAAAGCGATAGCGATAGTGATGACTGTGACGAAGATGACGAAGATGATGATGATGATGACAACGACGACGGCGACGGCGTGGACGGTGGCGACGGCGGCGGCGGGAACTTAGCAGGAATGGGCCAAGGCATTTTGGGGGACAACGGAGTAATGGACGATGACGACTTGGTGTATATTGTGGATGCTCTGTAGGATTTCTAGATCTTGATGATTACCATGATGTGATAGAGCTGATACATGTGATGGACAATCCTGCAGAAAATCATAAACAACTCCCACGATCACGATGATGATCATGATGGTTTACGACCTCATCTTGAGGTGTTATGTTCGGGAAATCGCGCAACGAGCCGTAGACGTAATGAGTAACGATCACGAAGCCAGGAAGGCTGTAATTACTCCTGCCTAGTTCTCAACTGGGCTCGTTTCTTCCCTACACATGATTGTCACATATGGTGACCAAAAGAAGCGCGCTGCGAATGCGGTCTTAACGTCAAGAAAGACGTCGAACACGTGCCGTTCTGATGCCCCCTCACAAGCACTTCACAAAGAAAAATTACCTGCTCCAGAAGAAAGACGGGGTAAAAGAATGATAGGTATGATCGAGCAGTGACCATCGAAGTTTTAAGCCTTCTTTGAAGGAGAGGGTTACTTTTAGAATAATGGAACTCTCTCGCTACTTCGCAATAAGGAGTAGCGGACCACACTATGGAAGACGAAGATAACCATGAGAAATACCCTCCATAGTTATCTGACCGAATGTGTGTGAATCTTCTGAGTCCAGTTCACACGAGCGTGTGCAATATATCTAGTCTTCAGTTCTGAACTTTATCCGCTTCTCATCGAAAGAAGATAAGAGGCAAGTTACAGAACTGTACCTCCAAGAAGGCAGTCTCTTCGTGCAACATTCTTTCCATGTCATGATTGTCAACAGATACTTTCCTTCGCTGGCAATGACCTTGGACTGGAATGTTTGGCCGAAGGACTCAGCGGGACATTGCATAAGGGAGCCAGTTGAATGAAAACCCGATGTCTGCCTCCGACTGACCATCGTCTCAAGGGTAAAAGTTTCTGAAGGTTTTGATATGGGAAATTCACAAGTCTCGTCATGCGGATGACATTTGTAAAGAAAAAACAGGGAGATAGACATCTACAAATGCGGGGCTTAAATACCGATCCAGTTAAAGTTGTGTTACTTTATGTACGGCTCGAGGTTTTTCGCTTTATACATGGCAACAATCCCGTCAAGCTGAGGATCAAACACTTCGAGAAATTCCTTCATGGGCGCGTCTACCTTCGAAATGTCTTCTGCTCCGCCGGCAAGATTCTTATAAAATGATTCGCGAGCTGGTGCAAATCGAAGTCCTGTATCGAACACGCCGCGAGTGATGAAATTGTGGCAGTATCGCAATGTTTCCGAGTATGATTTTCGACTTGCGCTTGGCAAAGAAATAGAAGCGTCTTGTACCAAGTAGCGCAAGAGCCCAATGACAAACTGCATCGTTCGCTTCATCCACAGCAAACCTACTGTGGCAGTTTCTTGACCTTCGCCTGTCTCTTTCAAGATAAGTTTCTTGAGCTTTGGATCTGCACATTCTACGTCGATGACGCTTTCTATGGTAGTACATTTAGTCTTTTCTGCGCCGGCGCTTAGCTTCTCGATATTTCCTTTCACGTCCTTTTTGACAACATCTGAGAAGAAAGGGTTCGCAAAAGCGTCAAAAATACGGAGAAACATAGTCATGGCTTCCACAAACTTGCTCACGTTCATGTTCTTGAAATCTCCACCAGGAGCGCTGGCCCCAGCCGCCTTGAATGCTTCCACAATCTCCAAAAAGAACTCAAAATCGCGCTGGGGTGTAGTTGATGAAGACATGCTTAGCAAGAATGATGAATTACCAGCGGCGAACGGATTCCAGCGCGGTGCACAAGGTATCGAAGAGCGACGAAAGTAAGGCCTACGAGGGCTGGATCTTTGGCGAAAAACGTTCGATAAATAAGAGGTTCTGGCGAAATGTACCCTACCCCGGGAATACCCAAACTCAGTTCTACTGACTCAGTAGTACTGAGTGAGTCTATACTATAGACTCTATAGCGGTCACAGACCTGACGAACTAATTCCGCCGGGAGCGGCTGATCCACTTCCGAAATCCTGACCGGTCGTCTTTCCTGGAAGGATTTCTTAGCGGCCAAGGCAATGACCACGGGCGCGCGTTCGTCAAGTCCGGTACACGGGACAGGTTTGTCGTGCAACACATCATCACAAAACTCACTGAGTTCAACAATGAAAGAATCGGTATAGCGATCCATGAAGAAATTGAGAGGCAAATCACGCATCACAGCTGCTGAATTGGAGATGACAGCAGAGTTCTGATAGTTGTTGTTGACATGGATGGAACCGCTTGAACCAAGAACTTCGCATCTCTGATCACAACAGTACTTTGGATTGGAATTGGAGATTATTGCTCCCATTATTCGTAACGTTTGTTCGTCATGAAAGCTTTGGGATTTCGTTCGTTTCCTGTCTTCGCCAACATAAAACGCAGTCAGCCAGGTTCTCAAAGCACGCCGGAAACGAGAGAAGCCAGACGACCCTCCATGTCAACTCAGAATGGAAAGTTTGTCATTCTTATGCGGCATGGAATGACTGACTGGAATCAAGACGGTCGAATTCAAGGAAGTCTCGACAGGTTAAGACTGAATAGTACTGGAGTGAAGCAACCCAGACATGCCGGAAGGTTCTTCAGCGGTATCCCCTTTGACAGCATTTTATGTTCCCCTTTTCATCGCGCGCGTCAGACTCTGGAACTGGTTGCGACTTTGTCACAGAATCCACGATTACAAAGACTTCGACCGGAGCTTTTGGGAGATTTACAGGAGTTTCAAGTTCCATGGCAGGGGACATTACGAAGAGAGGTACCATACGGAGATTTTCGCGAGTGGGATTTGAAGTACAAGCGTAACCCACACTCCTTTTCCTACTTTGGATTTTGTCTTATGGATGATATCCTTAAAGGATCTCAACATGCATTGGAAAGAATCATGCGTTGTAGTGGAAACTTCCATTTAGTTGTGGCACACAACCAAATGAACAATGCTCTAATCTGTACAGCGCTTGGTATACAAACTTGTTTACGATCTTGGAATCTAGTCAATTGCTGCTTTAACTTGTTCGTTGTGTAATCGGATAAAGATCCAATTCTGAGGTTATGCAATGGAAGCGGTTTGGGAACTTCGCACTGCGCTCCGCGACGAGCACATTTGCGACCAAATTGGACCAGGGTGTTTCTGTATCAAGCTGGGAGTGTAACGGGTTTGCGGCAGGAGGTGCGCAAGTTGCCCATTGCCCGCTTGTTTTGCGTCAATCACGAGACTCATGAGATTGACTACAACGCTCTAGGCAAGAAGTATCTCAGAAAGGAGTCGCCGAATTTGCTGGTATGCGGTCACTGTCCGTTCTGTGTGCGCGTGCGTACCCACCTAAAGAAGGATAGCCCTGTTATACCCTTCGGAGGGTTCTGAGTCAGTATTCGTTGCAACTTCGTTTTTGGATAGAGCCCCAATCGATTCCAGCTTACCGCAGCGGCTTGACTAACCAAACCTGCTGTCCCCCAGTGATGCTGCGGGCATAAAACAAGTATGTTACTCTCTAAAGTACGGACGGTACCGTTTCTTCAAAATCATACTTGTTTCAATGTGTGAATTGGGCGTCTCCGAGTATTTATCTATTTACATAATGCTGTTGAATGGAAATCTATGTGTGCTTCAATGAAGGTTTGGATGAAGTAGTAAGAGTGATCATATCCATCAGCAATAACGAGGTCCACCTTCTCGATGCAATAAAACAGAGAGAAACGTTAGCTAAGCCGGAACGAAAAAACATTGCACAACAGGTTGTACTACAAAGGGCTTGCTTACCTTTTGCCCAACTTTTTCGCAAGCTTGTACAAAGTTGTTCGGCATTAATTGAGTCTCTAGAAATTCGTCGGCATCTCCTTGATGAATAAGAATAGAATCAAACTTGCTGCCTTTTGCGATGATTAGCTCAGTGGGATCGTAGCTCTTCCATATCTCTGTTTCCCCCCCCAAATAGCCTTCAAAGCATTTTTTACCCCATGGGCACAACACGGGATTTGATATTGGGGAGAAGGCGGATACCGATTTGTAAACTCCAGGGTTACGCAACGCCAGCGACAGCGCACCCATTCCACCCATTGAATGCCCAAAGATTGAACAAGTTTTCGGGTCAATCTTGTTACCAAGCAGCTCTTCGATTACTTTTGGCAGCTCAAATACGACGTAATCATGCATTTGGTAGTGTTGAAAACCATCTTGAGTGGCATTAACATAAAAGCCGGCTCCAGTACCGAAATCCCAATTATCTTCTTCACCAGGCGCCCCAGCTCCGCGCGGAGAAGTGTCAGGGCAGATGATAGCTATCTTGTTTCTGAATGCGTGTTGCGCCGCTCCCGCCTTTATGACAAAGTTTTGATCCGTGCAAGTTAAACCGGACAACCAATACAGGACAGGCTGATTCTGAAACGGGGGAAGAATTACGGAAAAGCTAGCGGTGAGCCCCCTGAGAGTTGGCGAGACATGACTGTAGCGAGTCACTGTACAATCGAAAGCTTTTGTAATGGATAGAGTCGTTATCTGTAGTGCTGCCATGTTTTGAATGGCTTGGGAGTCTCGGCTGCGCGCAAGAAACGAAGAGCGTGTGGTTGGCGTGATTGAGGGTTTTGGTTTTGTAGTCTCTTCTGTTTGATTTGGCGATTCAAGCGCACATAAGGTTAGCGATGACGAAGCGGTCCGCCGCTGGTGCGGACGCTCAGTGATCCAGCTCTAGAGATACAAACAAACGAGCGAGATAGAGATTCAAGAAGATGCCTGATCCGTGGTCACCATGCCATTCATCAGAATTGTCCTAGCGATAAGAAAGAAAAAAATGGAAAATGGAATCATGTGGAATTTCCATTAGCGGGTTTTAACTAATATTCGGGAGCGATTGAATTCGCTGCCAAACAAAGCGCCTATCGAGATCGACTTTAGCGAACCGAACAAGTGGCGTTCTGACATCCAACAGATTTCGTCGTAACCCAATGGTAATATTATTGAACGCTTAAGTCTATCTCACTAGTAGTTAAGCGTTCAGTCCCGAAAGGGTTAGCCCGAATGTGTCCGTCGGAAAGAAGCAAAAAATTACTGATGATCATCATCGTGATGGTGATGATGATGGTGACGATCACGATGAATCGAGAAGCAACAGCGATGCTCTGATACTTGTGAATTGGAGAGGATCAACCGATCTTGTTCGCACAAGTACTTTCAAAAGTGCTATGTTGCGATGGGCATGTGCATTTTCGCTCAGTAGCGCAACATACAGCACAGCAGCGTTACATGCCCCCTCGGGGCGAAAGTGTGGTGATCTGAGTTCTCGATGGATGCGTCGGTTGAGCAGCACATGTTCGCTGCAACTTTTCTATTCGGATCACTGTCGCTTTCCGCTGCCGCCCAAACACCGCTTTCCGATGCAGAAGTATGAACTGGTGAGGAGCCAGCTGCAGCAGCATGTGCTTCTTGCCAACGCGAAATTCACAGCTGCTCCTCTGGCAACGCGCGTGGAGCTCGAGGGCGCTCACGACGCATCGTACGTGACACGGTTCCTAAACGGAGCGCTGAGCGAGAGGGAAATCCGCGAAATCGGCTTCCCGTGGTCGACTGCGGGAGTGCGTCGCGCGCTGGCTAGCACAGGCGGCACAGTAGCGGCGATGCGATGCGTGCTGAACGGCGCTCGCATGGCGGGGCAGCTGGCCGGGGGAACGCACCACGCGCGACGCAGCAGCGGGTCCGGCTTTTGCGTGTTCAACGACGTGGCGGTGGCGTCGCTGGAGGCGGTGAAGCAGGGCCATCGCGTGGTGGTTCTGGACTTTGACGTGCACCAGGGCGACGGGACGGCGGACATTCTGCGCGGCGAACGCAACGTGCTGACGGTGTCGCTGCACGCGGAGAACAACTTCCCGTTCGAGAAGGTGGAGAGCGACGTGGACATCGGGTTCGCGGACGGCGCGGGCGACGCGGAGTACCTGGCGGTGGTGGAGGCGGTGGTGCCGGACGTGGTGGGCGGCTTCGCGCCGGACGTGGCCGTGCTGCAGATGGGCGTGGACGCGCTGGCGGGCGACGCGCTGGGGCGGCTGTCGCTGACGCGCGGCGGGCTGTCGCGCCGCAACCGCTTCGTGTACGCGCAGCTGCTGCGGCGCGGCGTGCGTGGCGTGGTGACGATGGGCGGCGGCTACGCCGCGCCGCTGGCCGCGAGCGTGGCGGCGCACTGCGACGTGTACACGGACCTGGCGCGCGCGCTGCGCACCGCCGCGCGCGCGGCGTGAGTGCGCGCACCTTTCCTGGCGGAAGCCACGCCGCGCGATTCGCGCGCGCGGCGGCGCTTTTCGGCGAGATTTGCAACGGCACGTGGCCACCCGCCGTGGCGGCCGCGCCCAATGGGCGCGCGCCATGGCGCGCGCCGCGCCGCGCTGCAGCTCCGTGCCAACGGCGTGTCCCGTAACGATTATTTTTCTCCGCGCGCTCGCGCAGCGCGCCGCCAACACGCCGCCTGCGCCGATTCGCTTGCGGCGCGGTGCGCGCTGGCCCTTGTTGTACCATTGCGCCCACGTCCGCATCTTATCGTGCCCCCACCACCCCCGCCGTTCGTTCAGCCATTCCCGCTCTTCATTGTCAGGCTGCGCCGACCACCTCCCCCTCCGCCACCTCACCCGAGCCCTTCACTGCCCGACTCTCCCGCCGCCGCGCCAGCCGGTCCCGCGCGCGCCAACCCCCTCCCCCCGCTTCCTCACCCGCCGCCACGTACTTCCCTTGCGCCGCCGTTCCTCCCCCCGGGGGGCCGCCTAGTGTTCCCCTGCGCCTCAGCCGAGCACAATGCACCGCCCGTCTCTCAAACGGAAACGTTCTGAGCAACGTGCAGCCTCCTTTGTGCTCACGCGCCTCGTCAGTCGTACCTCCCTGCTCCCCGAGAAGTTTCTTCTGCTGCTTTCCGCCGTTTTCGCAGCCGTGAATGGCATAGGCTTCCCGCTTCTGCCCGTGCTTTTCGCTCGCACCGTCGCAGACTTTTCCACCTTGTACAACCCCAACCTGCAGCAGGGTGGTGCCGCCAACGTCATACAGTCCTCCAACCTCGACCCTGTCGAGGTTACCTCGCGCATTCAGCGCATTTCTCTGTACGCCTTGCTTTTCGGTTTGGCCGCTGCCATCTCCACCTATTTCATGTCCTTCATTCAAATCAAGGTCGCGCGCGCTATTGCTGGTCGAATTCGCGCGCGTTACTTCACCGCACTCATGAGACAGGATGCTGCCTGGCACAACCGCTTCACTGTTGGAGAGCTCAGCGCCAGAGTTACTAATATTGAGGCAATCGAGCATTTTATTGCTCGAACCTCCGTCATTTTTGTTCGTGATATCTTTGCCATTATCATTGGCTTCGTTTTCGCGTTCACCAATTCCTGGCGTATGTCGCTTGTAATCGTTGCTTTTATGCCTGTTATTGCTTTAGTCGGTGGCATTGTTGCATTTATTTCCAACCGAGAGGGCAAGGCAGTCAACGAAGCCTCCGGTCGTGCCACCGGAACAGTCCACGAGACCATATCTCTCATTCGCTCTGTTCTCGCTTATGGAGGTCAAGCTACTGAACAAGCTCGTTACAAGTACGACCTTGATGACCTCTACAGAAGAGAGATTCGCCGCACAGGTGCTGTCGCTTTTGGAACAGGTTTTCTAATGCTTGTTCTAATGGGTTGCTTTGCCGCCGGCTTCCTCGTTGGAAGCACCTTTGTCACTGATGGTGTTGTCAGTCTTGCAGGCGCAGTTGCTGCCACTGCAGTTGTACCAGCAGTGTTTGCTGCTTTCCGCGTTGCTAACAGCCAAAAGGAGGTCGCCGATGCCAGCACCGCTGCGCAGTCCTTGTTCGAGGTCATTGATCGTAAGCCCTCCATTAATCCGCTCGATGAATCTGGCATCATTATTGAAGACTTTCGAGGTGGTATTACCTTTGAGAATGTGGACTTCAAGTACGAGACAGACCCCAATCCGCAAAACGAAGGTGCGGATGACGAGACTCATGAGCATCGTGTGGAGCCGAATACGTTATCCAACTTTAATTTTGAGATGCAGCCAGGTTCATCGCATGCACTTTGCGGACCGTCTGGTAGCGGAAAGAGTACTGTGGTAAGTCTTATTGAAAGATTCTACGATGTTACCGGGGGCAGAATCTTGCTTGATGGCAAGGTTGACGTTCGCGACGTCAATATTCGATGGTTGCGCTCTCAGATTGGACATGTTGGTCAGACACCGTCGCTGCTCCAGGGCACTGTCCGACAGAACATTGAGAACGGTGTTCCATCCGACCTTGTGACTGATCCTGAAACTGGTAAGCAATCGCTTCGGAGGCGCTTCGTACCACTGCAAGAGGTCATTGCTGCGGCAAAGGCTGCCCATGCTCATGATTTTATTGAAGGTCTTCCAGATGGGTATGAGACACAGGTCGGAGAAGGAGGGGCTCTGCTCAGTGGCGGGCAGAAGCAACGAATATGCATTGCGCGGGCACTCATACGTAATCCAAAGATTCTCTTGCTTGACGAAAGCACTGCTAGTCTTGATAACAACAGCGAAGCTATAGTGCAAAGAGCGCTTGATGAAGCCGCAGCAAACCGGACAACTTTGACAATAGCCCATCGCTTGAGCAGTTTGCGGAACACTGAACATGTGAACGTGCTTGCTAAAGGGAAGCTTGTGGAGACCGGAACCCACGAAGCTTTGATGGACATAGAAGGAGGTGTCTATCGGAATATGGTTGAGCTTCAGCTGCAGAAGACTCCAGACCACAGCTCAGATTCTGTCCGTGGGGATGACCTCCCTGGAAGAGGGGACAGCACTACAACTGATCCAAGCGCAAGAGACGCTCATGATGATTTCGTAATGCCCGAAGATGCCATCATGCTCAACAGCAGTAGCGATATGGTTCGTAAGATTTCCCGAAAAGACCGTCTGGCACGAAAAATATTTGCCATGCAAAAACAGGATGTGGGGATTATCGGTCTCGGAGTGTTTGGAAGCATTGCAGTTGGTGTTGCCTGGCCTCTTGCAGCTGCTTGTATAGCGGAACTATTGCATGTTGGTGTTGCGGTAGACCGCGGGTCAGAGCTTCTGAAATGGTCACTTTTGCTCCTCGGTTGCGGTATTGGGGCCTTTATCGGAATCCTTGTCCAGCATACGTTCTTAACTATGAGTGGAGAGCGACTTACGCGGCGTGCCCGAATCAAAGCATTTGGTGCTATTCTATCTAAGGACATGTCCTATTTTGATAGGAAAGAGAACGATGCAGGTTCGATGTCAGTGAAGTTAAACACACAGGTTCCGCTGCTCAGGCAATTGTCTAGTGATGCTGCCGGTTGTGCTGCTCTTGGATTTTCATCGGTGATTACTGGTCTGACAATTGCCTTCTATTATTGTCCTCTTGTAAGCCTGGCAACAGCTCTGTTTGTTCCAGGCCTTTTGTTAAGTGGGGTAAGTGATGTGTATTTTTCTATATCTTCCGACCGGAATTTTGACATCTCGCATTTACTGGTGTAATCTATGATACTAACATGGTTATCCTGCTTGTGTGCTGTACGATTCTATTGATCTTTTCAGTATTCTGTCTTCAAGGTGGGTGTAAACTACACTGACAAGAAAGTGATCGAGTCTGTCCGAATTGCTGCGGAAGCAGTTTACGCAATTCGAACGGTTTCGGCATTTGGACTGGAGCACGATTACATTCAGAGGTATGAAACCTTAGTACTTAACAGAGGGGATGGAGGGAAAGCTTTTTCGAAGACCATTTTCCCTTCTATTATGATGGCGTACATTGCTGCCTCGCCACATGCCCTTTTCGGGGCTTCATTGTAAGTTTTTCACAACATCGCAGTTTACGTTTCTATCGCTTACCGCGATTATGTTTTGCGAGCGAACACGATTGTTACTAACTTTTAATTCTTTGTGTCGTTCAATTTGAATGCAAACTTACAGCTGGGTTGGAAGCATTGTACTGCGCGACGGGAAGTGTGACCTGTTGGATATGAATAAGGCTATTCTTGGTTTGTTCTTTGGATCTGTGCTTGTCGGTGATGTCACTCATGTCGTCCCGAAGCCGAAACGTGCCAAGCTTGCTGCCGCGGAATATTTTGACCTCACAGACTCTTATACTATGGAAATTGCGAAGAACAAGCGGATCACTGGCACAAAGTCCATTAATGTGAAAGGGGATATCGACATTAAGGAGGTTCGGTTCACGTACCCAAACCGACCAGAAGTTGCTGTTCTAAAGGGGTTGTCAACAAAGGTAAAGGCTGGCCAAACGCTAGCTCTGGTCGGTGAGTCAGGGTCTGGGAAGTCAACAATCATCAGTCTAATTGAGCGATTCTACGGCTCTAGAAAAGGCTCTATTCTTATTGATGGTATGGATGTGAACGACATTGAACTATCGGAGCTAAGGAGCATGATTGGTCTCGTCCATCAGAATCCAGAGTTGTTTAATCGAACCGTAAGAGAGAATATTGCATACGGATTATCACATGAGGATGGAACGTACATTCCCCAAGAACAGATTGAAGAAGCGGCTCGAATCGCCAACATTCATGACTTCATCACCACTCTCCCGGAAGGATACGACACTGTTGTCGGTGTGCGAGGAGATAAACTATCCGGCGGACAAAAGCAACGGGTCGCGATCGCTCGAGCAGTTGTGCGTCAACCGCCAATTTTGTTGTTAGATGAGGCTACCAGCGCCCTGGACGTCGGCTCAGAGAAATTGGTTCAAGAAGGTTTGGATGCGGCAGCAACTGGACGAACAACTATAACGATCGCTCATCGGTTAGCAACAATACGCAACGCTGATCGAATAGCTGTCGTGCAGAGTGGTGTCATTGTCGAAGAAGGCGCTCACCAAGACTTAGTACGGAAAAACGGGCTCTATGCAGATCTCCTCAGGTCGCAAGCGAGCCATGAGGACACGTCAACCTGACATCTAGTCAAGGAAAGTAGTAGTGAAGTAGATAGTTGAAGCCAATATCTCCGAAGGTAGGTAACGGATGTGCGTGTATAACTAACTATATACGTTTCTGTGAGGCAATGCAAATGACTCAAATGGTTTGCTGACCCTTTGCTATGCTGGTGATGTACTCCTCGGGAAAACGGAATTTCATGAGCGAGAACACGAGAGGGGTCATAATGGCAAAGAAAGTATGTGAAAGTTGGGTGGTTGCTGTACATCCGCTTGATACTTGAATACTTCTTTCGGAGAAACAACTTGTTCAACACATATCCGGCACTATTTTCGAGTGCAGAGAACGAGCAAGATTTCAAGCATGCACATACACTAAATCTTTCGTTAAGTTAGGGTAACTATTCCGCCAACAGACATGTTTATTCGCACTTGGGGACACCTTCAAAGGCAGAAAACGAGCTTGGATTGCATGATGCAACATTCATCGGTAAACCACAGCACTGTACATTTGCTTCAGCGCACACGGTGGGTTGAACAATTGGTAAACAGTAGTTAGTACGGCAACTTGAGACCTTCATTCTGCCCTGGCTCTTTTTCTTTCTTTGAAAGGGCATTCTGGCCTCTTATAAAAGGTTCTACAGATGACATTCGGGCTCTGGGGTTCATCAACCGCGCCAATACAGGTACCTTTTATTAAGAGGACGCAAACCCAAAGCCGAAGAGCGATACCAGATGAGTGCGGATTTAGTTGTAAGGCATATGAGGAGAAACAACTTTCTTTGATGGGATGACGGCTGCGTTCCCACCAAAGGAAGCCGTCAGCCTACCAGTGACAAGGGCAATAGGAGTCTTTCCCCGTGGTAGAGCGCAGTTGGTTTGATCGCGATCGCGTTCAACCCAAATATATCCATGAGGAACAATCGTCGTTGCCCTCGCTTCACGGACATAATCTCCCGGAAGCGCGACAACGCGACGTAGTGTTAAGCGACCGTCTGGCGCCATTATGGCTAGAATTTCTCCACGACGATAGTTGCTGGGCTTCGCGTTTCGAGTTATAATACATGGCGTGTTGGACGGTATGGTCGGCTCCATATCGTCTGTGGTCTCGATGTGCATGGTGGCTACATTATCGTGGAACACAATGGCTAGCGGAACGTACGAAAGAAACGAAAGTATCCGTGTGATCATACTTAAAAGCTGAGCAATCGTCCGTGTTGAGTTCTTAAACGACCCAAAGTGAAGCAGTTCGTGATACGGCGTGAGTACAGTACTAAGGGTATCGTTATACCTCGAGTTTTCACAAGCTTATCTGAAGGTCTTTCCTTGCTACGAAGTCCTTATCCTATAGCAATAATATTATTGCCTGTGATTTTCGGAATTTTCTCAGAGTTATGAATCCCAACCCCCTTGTAGCTCACATCATGTTCATGCGGTAAACCGCCGACAGCTTGTTCCTATCGGAGCCACCGGTCTTTTCTGACCCGAGTCAACGGCTATCAGTACCTTGGGTAATAGATAACGGTACTCGTGGTACTGATTCAGTAGTACTGAACGAGGATGGACACAAAGAGAGATAAATCTTTGCTTTCAAAAAAATGTTTCTGGCTAGCTAGGTACAGAGCAACCAGTCAAGCTCAGATTTTAAACATATTAAGGCCTTTTTTGCACTTGATCTTAAAATCGAGGAGGAAGTACCAAGAGCAAGATATAGAATTGCATGATTGGTGTGGGCCCTCCTCACTAATATTCTACATGAAAGCTGGCGTGATTGTCCGTAATATGTACAACTTGTTCAGACCCATTGATCACGATATTAAAAAGTCCACCAAATGTGATCGCATCACGATACAAAAAAATATAAACATGGGTGGGAAGCAAAGCAGTGGTCATGGGGAATCCAACAATCTCACAAGCCAGTAGCGTTGCTCCCTCGCAACTCCACAACAACGATCGTCGAACTGGTCATCTTCATCCGTCACCCAGTACGAAAAACGATCCTCTTCCAAGCCATCATCGCCTGTTTCGTTTAACCAAGGAGCCACCAAAGCCCCTAAAATAGCAGAAAACATTCCAAGTATTCCGATCATTGCCACACAAGCGTGTACGATTCGCACAGACCCACGAGCACGGCCATCAAATCTCGACAGTCTTTGCAAGATATGTTGAACTCTTTGTCTTTGAGAGAGCTTTACCAGAGATGTTTGAAAGGAATTATGCTCGACGTGAGAACCGTGAGAAGGTTGTGAAACGACGTTGAACTCATCACCAACATAGTGACGTATAACGCGTTGATGTACAAGAAGTTCTCGAGTCGTAGCAACCACTAGAATAGTAACAAACAAAGCTATGATAGCATCGTACCGACAAGACTCACCTCGATGCGGCACAGCCATGGCGAACCTCACAAGATGGAAAGCAACCACTGTACGTCGCGCTTATCGCAGTCTCAAGCAAATCGGACGTAAAACGTTCACTGGCGACCAGCACACATGAACGGAGCGATGACGAACCAACGACGGACGCAGTGGGCGGACGTCCGCTTGTACCCGCTCAAGTAGTGGACGTCGCGTAGACGAGAAGCAGTGCGCTCTCGGTAGCGGACGCGTTGGTCCAGCAGTGGGTAGGATGCATGAATAGCGCTCGAACCGACGCAAGGCGCAGCACGTGAGAGCTGAGCTCTTCGCTCTATCTACAGACAGCAGCGCGTTTTGGTTAATTTTCACGGCGCGTTGCGCAGGCACAGTGTGCCCGGCACACGGCACACGTGAGCGTGCCTGCTGGGCTCTCGTGCAGCGCCGCGTGGCAGCGCTTCGCCGTGACTATCGACCTACCGCATATCTACTCCTGTATCTACCGAAGGGCATCGTGATGCTCACTCAACGATTCAAGCTCGGAGCTTCGTGAGACGGCGAAGGACCGGCATGGTAGACTGCTTGCGTGAGTCGTGCAAGCAGTGTATCATGCCGGTCCTTCCAGGGCTCCGGCCTTCCGCCAACATGCGCATTAACTCTGTTGTGGCAGGGTGTAAGGATACCTCTTACCCATGATACAGTATTCAATGTTTATACATTGTCACGTAGAAATCATTTCTGCATCTCCCACAAGAAAGCACTGTCCGATATGGGGACTAAGTGTGGGAAACAGAATATCGCGCACGGACCGACCGTATGCGTCCGTACACGATATTCTGCTTACCGCACTAGGGTAAACCTCTTCTGATGCAAATAAAGGTCCATTCCTACGACTTATACAGCGCAATAGCCACCACAGTCCAAGTTGACGCAGTGGCGTTCTGGAGTTTCTGTAGGTGTGCTCAGTTCAAAGATAGAAGGCTAGAAGGCTATAAGGATACCCCCCCCACCCTGAGTTACATCTTTCCGCTTCCACTTCCAGAGCGCAGTTTCGCGGTTGATACTCAGAAACGCCCAGCAGCGGGCTCCGCCCGCACACGAACCAGTTTTTGCTGAGACGTGCGACGTGTGTCATTCTCGCGAATACGTAAGGGGGGTCTCCGTTACCATGACGGCTGCAAGAAATGGCATGTACATAGTGAGATTAGATTTGTTGTTAACAATCCAGCAATTAACCTCACTCCGGAAGGCAAAGTGAACATCACCTCCAAATGCCATCTATGCCTCTTCTATCTATCTTTCTTACATAATACATTTCGCCTTGTTACATACATACACATGTGCGCCCTTCTTAGCATCATGCCTGCATATTCCTATGAAACTCGGCTGAATGCTCCAAACGCCACAGTGGAAGGTGTTTTCGTCCTTGCGAAGTTGGTTGCAATCGCAATTTTCGTTGCACTTGATTTCGAAAGCTCATTGCCCTGTTCTACTCTCATTCAAAACAGTTACACCCACGCCGCTGACATCCTTGTCACTGATCATGCAGGACGGCGAGACCTTACATACGTCAACCCGAAGCCCAACTCTTCGTCTTCGTTCGCACCCGGTGCTGCCAAGTCCCTCCTCGCTGAATCTCTGTAGCTCCTGAGCGCATGGCCCATCCATTCCCTCTGCATCTACAAGAATACAAAACGCACCAAATGCTGCCCCCTTCTTCGTTCTTTTCGCCTTCTTCAAGATTAGCCTTACTACTCTATCTGGATCCTTTTGCTTCCGATGGCGATCAGAACCGGTATCAAGAGGTAGGATAACAGTATGTATGTTCGGGCTACTCGGAAGCAAAGATGAATATTTGAGGCCTCGAATTCCCCGACTTCGCTTCTCCTCTTTAAAGACTCTTCCCAACGCTTCGGTTATCAAACGGCAACTTATCATAGAGTATGATTGAGGCCATGATGGCATGACACCCTTATGATGAGTCGTATATCCTGTCCCATTCAGAAGCCATGTCGCCACCTGACTCGCCAGGCCTTCCGCTGCTCGATAGACCCCCTCACCGTTTGGAACGCGATGAAAACTCAGAATTTGCTCCCCACCTGGTGCAGGAGCTATGCTTTGTGGGGAGTCCGTCTGCACTCTATCGAATGGAGGAAGGTCACGCACAGTCTCTGAAGCAGCAATGCCATCGTTCTGTGCACCTCTTTCAGGCACATGGCCAACAAAACCGCGATTAGGCGCAAGTGTCGTATGTGGATTGGCGTTTCTATCACCCTGTAGTCCGGCAGTGATTGGGGTTTGGGCATTAGATTCCCTGTATACAGACAGAAAGCGGTCTATGGTCGCATTTCCGGTTTCATCCGTAAATGGTATATCAGAAGGACTAATAGAGTTCCACAGTTGCACAAAGCTCGTATTTTGAGAGGATGACAAAATCTCGGCAGAAGCGAGAGAAGGCTTGACGGCGGCGCATATGAAAAGGTTAATGTCGCCCACAGAACCATCGCTCTTTGCAGCATGTTCGACGCTACTCGCTATGTTACGCAGTGCCTCGAGACATGAACCAAGGGCACAGTTCGGAGACCTGTCAGGCATTTGAATCGAGTCCACACTCTCATGCTGCAAGCGAAGCAAGCATTCGGTTGTCTCCGCAGAGAAAGATGAGGGTGTAGTGAGGACGCGGGAGGTGCGCTTCTTCACCTCGGTCATAACGCAGAAGGGGTCGCACCAATGGGTCACAACAGACGTTTTTGCCTTGAAGCGCTCTGGGGCAGAAACGAACAGATAGACTTCTACCTTTGGCACAGAGAACTCGATCGCATACCACGCAAATCTACCGGTACAGTCTGTATCGTACCAAGGGTACCAAACATAGCATGACCAGACCCATGCTGCCGAGGGTATACAAATTTTAGTGTTCTGCTTTTCGCTCTTATTTATCGCTGTAGCAATTTTTTCGTTGTGCCTTCGTACAAAGTATTCTTTTGCCGTAAAAGTACGTAACAGTTTTGCGTACGTACCGAAGGTGTAACAGATAAGGATCCTTGAGAAAGTACGCAAGGTGTACAATCCAGATGAATACTGAGCTTTGGTCTCAAACTTGAAGTTCTAACATGGTAAGCGTCAAGGGGAAGTGGTTCTCGAAAAGCGCGTCTCTTGCGACAGAAAGGTGACATCGAGTGGTTTCAGCGTCGATTCATCTGAGGCTTCACAGCTAGTTCCGCAATGAAGTCAGTTTGGTGAGATTGTCGTTAGCGGAGGTTTCATTCAGACGATGATTATCATTTCATCAGGATGCTCATCTGTACTTGACAATCAATAACATTGGCATACCAGATATTGAAACCAAAACATCATGATTGCATAAGGCTCAAGTTTATCATACAAACTTAGTGTACCGCAGGTACTGCTTGGCATAACTGGTTTAAAGCGACACTCTATAGCGGCCGTCTGCCGTCTTGCAGTACTGATATTTTGTGAAGGTACGAGCGTGCGGTCAAAGATGAAGAACAAAGAAACCGGGCAGCAGACTATCGAAGATTAGTTTATGCACCAACAGCATCCAAATCCCTTTACCAGAAGCGAAGGAGTTCAATTCATTTTCGCTCTTCCAAGCAGACGCTCTAGCCCCTACGGGGCTCATTTGCTCTAAATATTCAGTCTAGAAGCAATGAATTTAGGTAACCCACTCGTTAGGAAAGGAAAGACACACCCGTTACATGAGGTCCCGTCGCATTAAACAGTCTCTGCAGCCTTAATCTCGTCATCCTCATCGGTTTCTGATGATGAGGTGGTACTTTCATTTAGCCTTTCGGCATACTCGTCGTCGCTCAAAAGCCTATGATAATCACTTATCTCCTCAAGAAGCCTTTTTCTGCTTTCCGTCTGAGGGCCTCGTATTATTATTAGAGCCACTACCGCACTAAGGACACAAGCCATAGACGCACCAAGCGCCAGAATTGCTCCTGGTATCATCTCATCTCCGTTTGCTTTCCTGGAACGTATCGCTTTCGCCAATTGCGAGATGTCATTCAAGCTGCCGTTTCGAGTTCCGACCTTCTCGCTAGGTAGAATCATCACGTTTAACCCCCCTGGATGTTTCTGAATATTAGAGCCATTCGCTGAAACACTCATCTTGCTTGCAGTGGGCAAATCAGCGTAAGTCTCTGCTGCCCTGACATGATTTTCAATTCCGTCCCACATGCGATCGTTTTTCTTCGCCAAAAGGCTTAAACTACAGCTCATAATGGAGCAGAGAACAACGCTCACAAAGAAAACCAATAATCTTTCTCTTCCTGCTTGTCGCATCTCCGAAGAAGGCGCGAATGAACTGCGAAAAAGGGTACTGTGGTGTTGAATGCTTGTGGTCCTATAGCATAAGTAGTTTATATTTCGCAGCAAGATTGAAACGCTCTCAGTGAAACGCTAAGAGAAAAAGTTAGCATGCTCCCACAGACGTGTGAACTGAATTAATTAGTCCCATAGATGCATGACGTGAAGGAGACAGAAGAGGTTTGCTTCTAGATGAGCAACCGACAGTTTTCATACTGGCACCACGGGGCGGAGACCTAGTTTTAATTAGATACCAAATCATGAATTAACGAGGGAAGACTCTCTTCCTTTTAGGGTACCGAAGGTACTGTACCGCCAGCCGCCATGCCGAGCCTATCCCTGGAAGCATCTTGCAGGTTTGGCCCGCGCCTCTCTTCCAGGCAAAACTCCGCGGTGTCGATACCGGAAACAGCAGTTTATGCCCAGTTACCCCATGCAAACACAGAGAGAGATTAAACAGTGCTGGAGCGATGTTTTTGTGTACAAAAATCACCTTGTCACCCTGAAGGAGGAAGCAGTCGAGTGGCACACCGGACGCAGTGGAGGACGAGAGTAAGATAGGAATCGAAGTTGTCGAGATCGGAGAATGAGGACACGTAGGGAGCCTCTGAACGGTGGTGATTCACCACTAGCGAATGCCTCTGGGTTCCTTATAGTTACCATATCCTGAAATTCTGAACTGCATCTTGCGGAAGTACCGACGGTACCGAATCGGAATCCACTCGTTGCTGGAAACGCCGACAAGCATCGCACTTGGAATTCTTCGTCGAAGGCACTCCTCAGTTTACATTTGCTATCTCTCGATAAGCGAACACAAACGTTTTGATCAGACGAACATTCTTTAACTTCGTCCTCCAGATTGACTCATTTTGAAAGGCCCAACGTCAGCGAAGTGGGCGAGTATCCATTCGCCATCGAGAGCGTGATTGAGGCTTCATATAGCCCAGTGCCGACCATCATGAAAGTTGTTGAGAAGGCGGACTTATTCGTGCATGAAGGAGGGGATCTGAGGTTTGAGAAAACCACAGTAGTGTGCGAGGACGCCGATGGGTACTTTATCACCTCCATGAAACGCCGCAGCCGCGCTATTCGGGATCACATACCGAAGTCCGAGGGGATGGACGGAGTCGGACTCTCCCCCCAGTCGATATATCCGTCTGCGGATGACTTGCCATTGTCGAAGGCGCAATGTTCTTTGTCGCCCGCTTGCTATGTTAAGCAGCCAAGCATTCTGTCAGCTCATGCAAACGTCAACGCCGTCAAGGAGCTCTTGCTTCGAGAAGCGCGAATTATGGAGGCTCTGAAGGATTATAATCATCCAAACATAGTGCGGTATCATGGATATATCGAACGAAAGGGCGAGCTGAGGGGGTTTTGCCTCGAAAGGTATCCTGAATCCCTTCCTTCTAGACTTGATCGCTTAGGTGCTTGTTTTGATGTGGATCACACCATGGAGGGAATCAAACGGGGGATTGAGTTCCTTCACGACGTGGGATACGCCCACAATGACATTAATCCAGCCAACATCATGTTTAGAGATGACGGAACCCCTGTCATCATAGATTTCGATGCCTGTGTGCCTATTGGTGAAGAACTCGGGGAAAAGGTTGGCACACCTTTTTTCTGCGACGAAAGCGCAACGCATTCACGGGAACAGAATTGACTTGTTCAGGTTAAGTTTATTGAAGAAGTACATCGAAGATCGATCAAGTAGTTAAATAAACTAGGCCAGCTTCGAACGAAGTCGCGACTTTCTGCACTTCTTTGTTGTGACGAGATTGCACAGCGTGGCCTCACCAGCGAACGGGTCCCCCTTACCACAATGCACGCAGTCGGTGCTCGCATGCAACGCATAAACCGCGTGAGACCCCAGCTTGACATAAGCTTCGCAGTCACTTTCATCGCAGGGACAAGCAATGGCCGCATCTCGGTCCAGAAACTGCAGCTTCACCACTTCTAGCTGGTCCAAGCTGGTCTCCCTCTTTCACAAATAGCGAGTTCAGGTATGGGAGTGTTTGGGAGGGTTGCGTGTTCATACCCTTACTGTTAGCGGTCGGAGACCTCTGTGCTCGAGTCCTCCGTTCCCGAGACCTCCGTCCTCGAGATCTCCGCGCTCGAGACCTCCGTCCTCGGATACCTCTCTTCAGCGCACAACTGCAGAAGAGAGTCGTGGTACGAATCGTGGGACAAAGAAGTTTCAGACCAGTAAGAGTCTTTTAGATTCATTGAATTGATCGCATCAGTCGCATCCGAAACAGAATCAGCTTCAGTGTTCCGGTCAGCAACGGCACCGACGTTCCGGACTCCAGCGTCAACAACAGCGTCCGCAACAGCGTCCCCGATTCCAGCGCCAATAGTATCAGCTTCATTGCCCCCAACAGCGTCCCCAACAGCGTCCCCGACTCCAGCATCAACAGCATCAGCTTCATTATCTCCGGCAGCAGCGACATCAACCGCATTATTGCCACCAATCGCAACTACTGGGTCAGACTTCTCACACGCCAGCTGCTCGGGAACGGGGTCACGATTTTGGCGGCGGCGCCCGGCTCGGCTAGTGACTGATCGGTGTAGAATCGCTGGGATCACGAGCCGTGTTCGTGGGCGGCCTGAGCGGCGGCCTTGAGCCTTCATTAACTCTTTGGGTATGACGGTTGCGGCATACATCGAGGCGTCATGTTTTCACGGTTGTTCCATCTGGTTCCCACTGCGTTTGTTCACAACGTGATTGGCAGCGACGGGACGACTACCAGGCATTCTAAACTCTGCTTCCAACGAACACGGCGTGTACGACAAAAGATCACGTCAGAACGAGCTTCAGCACGAAATCGCCCCATCGCGTCTACAAAAGTCCCTGCTTTGCGCCGATAAACTCAACTTCTCCCCGCACGTCAGCTGTTCATCACTCCAACCCTCGCCGCGGCACCCCACCACGAAGACTGTCGTACATCTCTCACATTCACCGCTCTCCCCAACTCTCCCCAACGGTAAGTCCAATCAGCTTCTTGTACTGTTTCGTCTGACATGAACTAACGATGCCTGTAGATCCAAGAAACTGGCAAATGGAAACTTTCTCACGCATGAACCACATGTCTTCATCCATTCGAAGGATTCACGATGGGTCTTATAAATCAAAACTTTTAAACTTTTGAATACTCCACGGCGTGTTCTTGTCTCACAAATGAATGCACATGAATACCACAGCTTAACCTTACAACACTGTTGTGTAGCACTTCCAATGTCAGTGTGAAAGTGGTTTTGGAAACTGAACTTGTATTTATACGACAACTACAGCGCACGTAGGTGTAGTGTAATTGAAAACGCCATTTTGGTGATAGCGTCGGCGGTTACAGCCAAAGGGGGTAAAAACAATGAAAATAAAGCTTGCTCTCGTAGAGTACCAGTCCAGTCGGACAAAGAAGTACTAGCCAAATATCAGCTTACGTCGATAGAGTGCGGCAGAAGCCAAACAACAAAGCACGAACATAAGAACAGAAGAGAGATACCAAACGATAGACAAAAAGATAAAGAAGAACAAACAAGGATGATATATGTAATGAGATATGAATAGAAATCTGTCACAACTAAAAAATTAAAAGAGACATTAGTGTTCTAAAAGATAGTGTTGTTCTTGTTTCTAAATGTCGGACGATGACGGCACCTTCTGTACTGGACGCACAGATTGTAGGCTTGAGAGAACCGGATGTTGCAAGCCTTGCAATGAATGTCCCGCTCAGTCTAGTTTGCACGGCGCAAAGCTCTGCGATGGCGACGGCCGGCTTGATGGACTTCAAGCTGACGCTGGCTCTGGACCTTGATGTCACAGACACGACAGTGTTTGAAGATTCGCTTACGCGGCGGAGGGTTACGAGGGCGCTTCTCCTTCTGGGTGGCTACACGAAAGATGTGGCGCTCGCGTGGCCCGTCAAAAGGCTGCACAGCCGACTTCTGTATCTGCGGAAGGAGATCGGGGACTTCTTCTAGAGGCTCGTCCGGGTCAACCACGGACGAATACTGGCTAAATGAAAGGAAAGACCTTGGCACTTGATGTGAAACAAACAAGAAGGTAGTAGTCACACAAAATGCCAAAAGAGCGGCTGAGAACAACTTACTCTTGAACGATTGCCTCAGGACCGTAGGTTAATAGGAACCTTACGCCGTATCACACAGTGTGTCTAGCAACAACAGGTGCAAAGCAACACTATGTGAGGAACGAAATCGCAACGCGAAAGAACCAGCGAAACCAGAGTCCAAGGCCGACGAGAGAAGCAAGCGGACAGATGCAGGCAGGGAAGGCCCGCACAACGACGGAGGAACGGAAAGGGACAACAACAAAGACAACCGTGCCGGGTAGAAACGGGAAAGAACGGTAACAAAAGAAACCACCACGGAGAAGACGGAGAGACGGGGAACCAAGAAGAGCGGACTTCGGGAGAAAGAGGCACGCCTGCACAAGGCTAACCCAGCGGTAGGGTAGTACGGACGCTTTTCCGACTCACACGAGACGAGCGCAGAAGAGGGGCTGTGTGAGTAGCAGGAAACGTTGCGGGCGGTGAGACCAAGCCGCCAAAGGGGGAGGAGGAGAGAGGTTGAGGGTGGGGGGAAGAAGGTTGAAAGGACAAAGGGGGAAAGAGATGAGGAGTGGGTTTGGGGGGAGCTCGTCGAAGGGGAAGTGGTCTGGCCGGAGTTGAGTCGGAGACGACTGCTCCGGCACTTTTATAGTGCTTTCTATCCTAAAAAATGGGCTACAAGTCGTCGTTTTCAATCCGGCCAATAAGTTTGCGTTGCATGTACGATTATGGCCTTTTGCCCAATACCTGTCTAGTTATGTACGGTCGGGTACGTTACATGCCGATGGGTTGGTGATTTCGTAATCGGGTTTTGAGCGTGGCAGAATTTAGTTAGCCACTTAACCTAGATTTGGGTCCCGAACCACTATGCGAAACCTAGGGTTCTTGAGATTGTGCCACGCGCATTACACTGGCACCTCCTCGCGGCGGTGCACATTTTGCTACGGGCATTATAGTGGCACCTCCTCGCGGCGGTGCACATTTTGCCACGGGCATTACACTGGCATCTGATTCGGTTCTTTTTTAAACTACTATAATAAATCTAGGGTTGGCGAGACCATACCACGTTTATTATCATGGCGCCCTGCGCGACAGAGAGTCATGTGGGCACGTAGCTTACTTGTGCGCGCCTCTTGTGGCTCTATTTAATCTCTGCTCGGCAGGGCTTACTCGCGCCGTCCCGCTCCCTACGCCGCCCTTCCTCAACAATGTCTGTTCAGACCGGCGCTTTCGATGGAGAGACTAGCACCGGTCCCCACTCCGTCATCGACGTCGAGCCCGAAGGGGACGCGGTGCTGGAGAACGGCGTCGCCGAGAATGAGGTGCCGGCGTCGGGTGCCGTCATTGCTGGCACCGTTGCAGGCACGGGTGGTGGTCGACCGGCTGGGGGCCGGGGACACTTGTCCCCTCGTGATGCGATGAAGGAGGTGAACACGTGGCTTCTTCGCTCGTGTAACGGCGAACGCTACGCGGAGGACATTGTGCGCGACATCTTGACTTTGGCCCTGCCAACGTACGTGCGGAGCCTGAGAGACGGGATGCGCTTCGCCATGCATTGCTTCAAGCTTGCAAAGGCAAGGGAAGCTGCAACTGCCGCTCTAGTTCGCGACATGGACGCCTACTTATCCCAGTAAACTCTTTCTTTCTTTTTTTTTTTTTGTCTACTGTTCTGTATTTCTTGCCCGCTTGCGGGTTTCCTGACTCACAGTAATCCCAAGCTGGCCCAAGCAGGCCTCTTTCGTTTCGGACTTTTCCAAAAAGTCCGAAATGAATTCATTTCGGACATTTCCGAAGATTCAATTCGGAGAAAGTCCGAATTAAGGCAACCGCCATTAAAACTCGGCGCCGTCCGCGAGGTGGCGCCGGCGCCACTTGCGACGCCCGCAGGGTGACGCCCGCCCTGGCGTCGCCGCCTCTTGTTGCGCCGCAACCGCACCTGCTACACCCGCCATTGTCGTGAGCGTGAGCGTGCGCGCCCTCTCGCTGTCTGTGCACGCAGCAGACGCGCGTTCGCCGCCTTGTGCCGCCACCATGTGGCGCACCGGATTCCGCTCATTCCCACCCTGTCGTGCACCCGCCTTCGTTCGTTGCTACCCGAGAAAACGACCCAACTCCCTTCGTCGCCACCCCATGACCACGGCCCGACTCCGTTCGTCGCCACCCGTGTCGCGCCCTTCTCCGTTTGTCGCTATCTCATGACAACGGCCCGACTCCGCTTCTCGCCACCCCGTGTCGAGCTCGTCTCTGTTCGTCGCCATCCTGTGATGCGCTCGACTCTGTTTGTTGCCACCCCGTGGTGCTCGCAACTCTGTTCGTTGCAACCCCATGACGCGCCCAACTCTGTGTGCCGCCACTTTATGGCGCGCTCAACTTCGTGCGCCGTTATCCTGTGGCGCGCCCGACACCTTGCCCCGCCACCATATGGCGAGCGCAACTCCGTTTGCCATCACCATGTGGTGCAAGCACCTCCGTGCGTCACCACCATGTGGCGCACGCACCTCCGCGCGGCACATGGTGGTGTAGCACGCAACTCCGTGCGCCACCACCATGTGGCGCGCGCAACTCCGTACGCCACCACTGTATGGCGCGCTCAACTTGTGCGCCACCACCCTGTGGCGCACCAGACACCATGCGCCACCACCCTGTGACGTGCGCAACGCCGTGCGCCGCCACAATGTGGCGCACGCAACTCCATGCGCCGTCAAGATGTGGCGCACGCAACTCCGTGCGCCGTCAAGATGTGGCGCATGCAACTGCGTGCAGGCGCGCCGGACTCCATGCGCGCCGCGTACCAGCCCAGGCCTGCTGGAAGATCTCACCGTGGAGCGTCTTCGAGCTCGTCTGACTATGGGTGGTAGACTCTTAGAGACAAACATTGGAAACTGTCATTTACTTAAGAGCGACTACGGCCGCGATTCTCAAGACCTGAAGGTATCATTCGTTGTGCATGTCGGACGTCATATGGAATGAAGCAGGCGGCGAAGCCGAGTATGTTATTTGGCTTGAAGGATCCCTTCGAGGGAAATGTCCGTCAGGCTTTGTCTGTACTCATCCTTCTCCCAGTTCATAACGGAGAAATCGGACTCAACAGAAGAAGTACCATGAAAGACGGATGCGAGGCCACCCACAAACGAGTGAAGAATAGGGAAATGCGTCTTGAAAGGCAGCCAGGCTGTGGAGAACTTGGATGAACGGTCTCTCCAACAATAGTTCGACTTATATCGGACGTGGCGGTCGGTGAGTTACTGACAAATCGTCGAAAACGTACGAACTCTCTCTCGAGCTCGAAGGCATGCTCCGCTCCGTAGCAGTTCGCGAGTCGACCCCTCTGCTCTTTCACAAGTTTGTTAAACTCTTTGGGACGAAGCTTCGTCTTAAGATTGTGCAGCTGCGATGGTAAGACTGGTGGAATTAGTGCACTGGACGATGCATTGCGTTCATCACGCTGGGCTCTAAGCTCAGATATCTGGATGTAGGCGTTTGTAAACAAAACCCCGAGGAGGCGGAATACGGAATTGCGCTCAGGTAAGGTGAGAGATTCGAAGTCTTCGTATGTTTCAGAGCCAAGATCTTCTAGGAATTGAACGAGAGTCTGAGTTCTCACGGCGTAGTTGTCACAGTATGGAGTGTAACCCGGATCAGAAACGACAGAGAGAAGCTCCATGCCAGATACTGGGCCCACAATGCCGGCTACATCTCTGACGGTCGTAGCCAGTTCGTTGAGCTTGGAGTTCTGCTCTGCGAGGAGCAAATCTCGATACTGTAAGTACTTGAAACAAAGGTTAACTGCCCCCATAAAGTCATCAATTGCGGCCAGCAACACCCACCATCTAGGAGATGGCATTTCGAAATTCTTCGAGAGGGCATACTCGCACACAGTACGACGATGTTTCACTAACCATGACGTCGCGCTTCCCAGTGAGAGCCATCGCGTGTCCTAAACAGCCGGGCAAGTAGTGCGCATCCTATCTCGCAGAGTGTACTGCCGTCTCAGAAATGAGATCGTAGATATGAGATCATTGTAGAACTGATCTCGTAGGAGTCCACCGATTACCCTCTGAATGACAAGATCTAACTGGTGCGCTGCACACCAGATTCGATAAAAGCCTGCACCACAAATATCTTGAAAGCGTGTACAAGCTCCTTGGTAACGACCAGTCATGTTGCTCGCTCCATCTGTGGCAACACCAATCAACCGCTTCTGCCACGTGCCACCTCCCAGAGCATTCATAACCAAGCAGATCATTTTGTAGAGCGCTTCGCCCGTATGAGAGTCATGAAACGGTATGGCGAGTAGATGCAAATTTTGAATCTTGTTGTTCAGCATAAACCGTACACGTACATCTACAAAAGACTCCCCTCTGTTAGTAGCCGAGTCAAATGCAATAGAGAACGCCCACGCCTTCTCCCCAAACAGTAGATCCTTCAACATCTGTAGATTAAGTGCGACACCAATTTGAACATACTCACTGATCTTCGCTTCTGTTATTCCAGATAGATAAGTAAACCGCGTGTTTTCCTTTGCTATTCTCAAAGATTTGCAAATCTGCCTGAAGGACATTCCTATTGCAGCATTTTCAATCACCAAGTCGAAGTGCTTTTCTTCGAAATTGTAACAACGAAGGTCCTAGTTTCCACATTCCATTTGAAACAACCTAAAATCTTTTCATCCTTATTTCTTACATCAGAACAAACCAAGAGCGACATAATAACATCAATTATGTCAGATGCAATATGGAAGACCTCTTTGCTGCATGCAGCAAAATGGGCCTTCAATGTATTCACGAATGGAATTTCGACCTCAAAGAATGTTTTCTTTTCATCCATTGTCGAACTTTCATATGTAGACCACTTCTCGGAGTATTGATTTCGAAGATGAGAGAGGTAGTTGTCGGTTCGAAAAGGGGCCTTGAAGACCTTCACGTTGGTTTGCTTTCGCCCTGAGGAAGATTTGCGAGTGGATGTTTCCCTGCCGAAGGTCTCGCAAAATCTACAAATAACGCTCTCGATGTGAGACGTTTGTGCATTACGAGCTGCAATCTTGAGCCCAAATGTGAGGCAGTGTTGTGATCGAAATCGGGTCGGTCTCTTTTGTTTGGCAATGGACTTTCTAAGGGGCATATTGGTGGAAGGAGTGGAATGTGGAAGGGTTACAGGGTTGAGGTGAGAGGAAGTTGCGTGAGGCTTTGATCTGGACGGCAGAACAGTTGCTATCATAATCTGCAGGGTTATGTATCATTGTGGTGTCATTGGGAGCAAGCCTGTTTGTGTGTTTTGGCTCCAGTTCACGACTGTAAGGTAACAATTTATTCATTCTCAACGCTAACCTTACAGCTTTCGTTTCGGATGTTTCTTTTCCCGAAACTCGGAATTTTTAGGACTTTACGCTCCGTGTCCGAAACGAAAGAGGCCTGGGCCCAAGTGGCGCGTAGAACGCGCCACTGGGCCCAGCAAACTTACCAAAGCATGCTTTAAATGTTTTGAATCGAAGAAAATTCTATATTCTCCGCGTTTGCGATGCTGCGTACCTTTTGCCTGCATTCTCCGTCCTCGACTTTTGAATACCCCACGACGTGCTCTTGCCTCACAAATGAATGCACATGAATACCACAGCTTAACCTTACAACACTGTTGTGTGGCACTTCCAATGTCAGTGTGAAAGTGGTTTTGGAAACTGAACTTGTATTTATACTACAACTACAGCGCACGTAGGTGTAGTGTAATCCCAAGCTGGCCCAAGTGGCGCGTAGAACGCGCCACTTGGGGCAGCAAACTTACCAAAGCATGCTCTAAATATTTTGAATCAAAGAGAATTCTATATTCTCCGCGTTTGCGATGCTGCGTACCTTTTGCCTGCATTCTCTGTCCTCAGCTCTCTCCAAGTACGATATCAAATTGTCACAGTCCGCACCTGCCAATATTTCCTACACTTTCCCAGCTAAATCCACTAGTCTGCAGTTGTTTCGTGATTCCCGTTTTTAGCATCCTTCTCTATCTCCCGCATAATCTACACTAAGCTGAGTCACATTGGGTTTGAAAACATTGCACGAACACGGCTACATTTATCGGACGCTGGTAGAATCGCAAATCCAAAGCCAAACACTACATTATTTTGAAACCTTTCAGCTACATTCCGGAATATGTCGGAAAATATCTTTTCGTCGCAAACGTTAACAGATGAGAGAGAAATTGAATCTGCATCAAACAGACGAACAAAAAAACAAAAATGGTGGACAAAAGAAGTGTTTGAATGGCGCACATACCTTGATGACGACGACGATTATAACACTGGAGCAAAATATCTTACGTGCAAATCATGTTCTTGGTTTAGCACAGCAAAAGTTGTGAACGCATCGAAGCTCGGGGAACACTTGCTTCGGTGTAAATGTGTTTCAAAAGAAAATTTTCGTCGCTTACTCGAAGATCCTCGCCTAAGACAATCAATGGAGAAAAAATAGACACAGAAGGTTCGGATCTGTTTGGTATTCCGATAACTGCAAAAGTAGCAAAGACGCGCAAACTCACCGCCCCTGTTGTGAAGATTGAACGAAGACCTCCCATACCTCACCCTTGTTCTGCGCCGGGATCCACGCTCTTCGCGTCTTCACAATTCAACACTCACCATTCGGGAAGTGAGGAAAGTCTGAGCTCTCGAGATCGTCGATCACGATTCAATGATCTTGTCACACGCTTTTTTGTGTAGTACATGCTAACGTTTTCTCTTTTGAGTGGCAGAGCCGGTTGTGATGAGTTTTATCAAATCATTCGATTGGCGAACTATAAACTCAGCAAACAGCTTCCCGATGCGCAAACAATGGGCTCAAAGAACATTAACATTTACTACGATACTATGCACAGTCTTGTGAAGGAATTAATTGCCGCTTCGCTGAAAGATTCTTTTGGCACGGTCGTTTTCGATGGATGGACAGATGCAAACAACGAAGCAGTCGTAAATGTACTGCTTTCTTTTACGGGAGTAGAAATTGTGCGAAAGATCTTTTGTGGTGCAAACCCAGGACGGTTAAAACACGCAAAGGGTGTCCGAAGTCCTGCTTCCTAGGGGATGGTAACTTGGTGGAAGAGCCTCTGTTGACACCGGGGACCTGGGTGTAAGACCAGTACTGTACTGAGAGAAACCTACAGAGGTGAATGTAGAAAGTCCAATACCAGGAGGATCACCAGCCAAGAACGGTGTAGAAGCAAAGAATACCCGAAAGGGGTGAGCCAGACACTCCGAGAGGAGGCGTAGCCCAAGAGAAAAAGGAAGAAGAGATACTTCCAAAGGGAAGACGCGGGCAGTGCACAAGCAGGCAACAGGCCCGACGTCGGGGAAAAAGAGCAAGAAACAACCCAATACTGGGGCGGAGATCTGTCCTGCAATCAGTAATTAATAGAAATAGTAGACGTCAATACCACACGGTATATACAGATTCCTTAGGCGTCCCAAGGGGAGCATGCGTACTTATACCTCTTGAGGTGACCCTCCGGGCGGAGTAGTACACCGCCAAAGGCAGTAGCGCCTAGAGCACACCCTCAAGATGAGTCTCAAGTGCCCTCTGATCCGAGTGACAGTTCTCGAAGGAGAGGCTTGGTTGCTTTACCATCAGGTGGTGTTCAGCCGCCCCTGCACCTCTAAGTACCCCAGGTGCAGGGCCGGTTGACCGATCACAATAGTGCACACCCGTACGGGTGGTACACGTACGCAACCCCACTGTCATGGTGCAGAAAATAAAGACAAAGTAAAATATTCCCCAAAAATGCTCTACTTGTGCACTAGCCATCCACTCCCACGTGTCCACGCCCGGCCAGGAGCCTTGGCCCACGCACGCCCCTCTACGGGTGCTAATTAAGATTAAATTAACCAACGGTTGAAGACTCCCATAGGGGATGCACCTCATAATGTCAAGTGCCACGTGCACCGGCGCATCGCTCATGTATGAAGAGCTTCTTCGTCAAACACCCTCAGAATCGGGTTTGCTCCACATATCCCCCTCCTTAGTCCGGAGTCGCCGTCGTGACGCCGCGAGGCCGAGACGGAAAGGCCTTAAATAGGCGGGCATCCTGCGATGGACATCACCGAAATCCCGGTTCCACGCATACAGCGCACCCTCGAGGTGATATCAACTCACACCGCGACTACACCTCCTATGTCTCACACATCAGCCGTCGTTGTCTCTCCCTCTGCGTCTGGGATGGATCCGTTTCCAACCAACCCCATCGGGGGAGCTCCTTCTTCCTCCGATACCGGACAGCAAAACAATGCGCTCGCCCCCCCTGGGCAACAGCAACACCCACAGTACGTCGGTGGTTTCCTTTCCGCCCCGCTCCCTCAGGGGAACGCTCCGATGCACGCGCACCCGATACAGTGTCCTTCTCGCACATCCGTGGCGTGGAATTCGCAGCAAGCGATGCTTCTAACAACGACCCCCGATGGGTGTATCTCGAAGGAGTCTTTGCAAGTGCGCGATCCGAAAACGGATAGTTTGATCTACTCACGGGCTCCGTGGTTCCACCCCGATGCGGTGAAGAATGATGCGCTCATCAACTCCTACCTGGAGAACGGCAAGCTCCCGGGTGGGATCCGAGTGGAACTCGTCTGATGCCCGAATTGGCTTGGGCATATCGCAATACCGCCGTATCTCCTATACCGATCTCGTGGTGAATCCCTCGACAGCGCCCGAGTGGGATTGGCGAAGTTGGCCTATCAAGACGCTGAGCGAACTCGCAACGAGCATTTGACACCCGCATCTTATGGGTTTGACCCGGCGTTCTACCGAACATACGGTGAGGTCTCATACGGAGACGCGTTGGCGGAGTTCCCCGAACAGTCTTTTAGAGGATTGGCGCGTCGGGAGCCGTATATGCTCTGTTGGGAGAGACCTATCCTCCGAGCGGAGTTCCGGTACATCAGCCGATACGACACCCAGCAGCGGTTCGACCTGCGGGTCAAGTTTGAGCGCAAAGCACGCACCCGCCATGGGTTTCTGGTTCCATACTCCAACGTGGAGATTGAGCGTATTCGCAACAACGCCAAGTCTGGCCAGTATGTTCCATTGCCTCCGTGGTGGAGTCTGATGGAGGTACCCCGGGGGTTCTATGCCGAGCTTCCACCCTGTATCCATGACATCGGGTCCAAGTTGATTGCGAACCCGCAGTCTGGGTACTGGTCATTGGTTCTCGCCGAATGGGCGGCACGCGTGGCTGCGCATTTCCTCTGGGAGGTCTATGATCATCACCGCTTGTGGTATTTACCTCCTAGGTTGATCATGGCCATGTGTGGCTTAGATTTGTGGATACCCCTTGGGTCACAGAACAACGCTGATGAGCTTTGATCCCTCTTGGGAACGGTTGAGTGTATCAACTGGAACCTAGTGCCGGTGGAGAATCAACCGGAGCGACAGGGTAACGTGCGCGAGTACGACCATTCGACTGGTAGGCAGCATCCCTCAGCGGGTAACTTCGTGTACTACAACCCACGGGAGGGTAACATGATCACCCGACACTATGCGGAGGTGCTTTCGCGAACACAGCGACCAATTCCGCCTGGTCACCCCACTGGGTTTGTATTCACGGATGATTACGTGCCCGATGTGGCGTGGGATGATCCAGCTTTGGACGTTGAGGACGTGACTCCAGCGAGTGCGGCCCAACCAATGGTGGTAGTGCCTGGTGTAGGCGAGGCTGCTCCTGCGGGACCAAGTGGTGGACAGGCAGCCCCGACGGGGTGGCAGATTGCCATACCTTCACAGGGGGTGCAGCTACCTCCTCAGGTGCAGGCCCTTAAGGACGCCTTAGTGGGCTTAGGAGCGACTATTCCCCCTGGGATGACGGACCCGCACCAAATGGCGGCGTTGTACGCGAACAGCGCCCCTTCCCAGCAGGGAAATACGGGCGGTGCCGGACCCTCCACGGGTGGCTAGTGGTGCTCCAACCCATACTACAGGGTATATTTTAGTATAACTTGAGATAGAAAAGTAAAAACCAATTAGTGGTACTTTCTGCTTCATCCCTCCCTTCCATGGAACCTTCATCACTTCCTGATCTTCCTCTTCATCTCCTATTCCAGGATTCCTAGCTTCGTCTTCATCTTCTTCTTCCTTCGTCACTCATAAGAGTATTTTCCTTCATCACTCATAAGAGTCCTTGTAACCGTAAGTCGGTAGTGTTTGTAAACCGTAAACCGGTGATTATAACTTCTAATCCTCTCTAGTCGAGACTGTACCTGCGAGACCCTTGTTTGGGGTACGTCCCGAATCCTCCAACGGAGCAGTACGTTAGCTGCGCGTCAGCCCACTTGGGCGTTATCAAGCGTTTGAGGGAGAGCCGTGCGTGTTCTGCGGTGATAGGAAATAACTTTAGACCTGGGTAGGTGTTCGATGGGCTCCTTCGTGTCCTCTTCAGGAGCGTAACCATACCACCGGACCCGGTACAGTAGTATCCGATCGGGAGTATAAGTGTGGCTCACGATACGGTCCACCACAAACTCCTGTGAGTAAGTACCGGTCTCCTTGGTGTTCTGAAACTTCCCCTCATGGGAGTACAAGATAGATGTCCCAACGGTGGGTTTTGGCCAGCGAAAAGGCTTTAAACCTTCACCCTCAGCGGGTTGCAGTAGCACTACCCGTCGTGTCGGGTTAGCTCTAACTTCGCCGTTTGGCGGCCGAATTCTACCCAAGTGGGTTCCTTCCAACGTATGAGGCATCCGTAATACTATGGACCCTCCAGGGTGTTCCCAAATGGTCACACCGGGCAACGGTTGCTTCCTCTTTCCCCTTTCATTCCCGTTTCCATGGGAGAACGCGCGCGGCGGTGAACGTTGCACGCTGCACTCCCTGTGCAGGGGGGAGGCGGCACGCTCAAGATCGGGGTACGCCATTGGTTGGCGGCGGTGCTGCGCGCGTGGCGCGTGCCACGGGGCACCAGTAGTGGTGCGTTTTTTTTTCCCAACGGTCGCCAACGCACTGGCAGCTCAAATTGCTCCCCTCGGGCGGCGGCGGCGCGCGGGCTCTCCAAAAATTCGGATATTTTCCCCATGTGCGGGTTCCATGCGCCACCCATGCTTCTGGGTGTAATTTCGCAAGCACGAGCTCGCGACGGTCAACCCGAGTGGGTACCATACTTAGCGTTCCCTCATGGGAGGGGTACTTTCCACATGTTTTGTGTTCTGGTTCTTCCTACATCATCACCCGAGAAGGGGTTACTGCGACACTTCGCCGTCATCCTCGGCTTTCCCGTAGCTACCCAAAGGGTCTGCAGAGACCTGCTTTTCAGGTGTGCGAGCTCGGAGCGAGCGTTCTGTACGCGCCTGCGAGCCGGGCTCCTCGAGCGGACTCCGTGACGGAGTTTCTCTTTTCTTCTCGGTTGTCTCCCGTGCTGGGAGTTCTCTAGCGTTGCTGACGTGCACCTGACCGTTTTCGGTATGCGTAGATTGCGTCCCTGCAGCGGGAGTGTCGTTCGCGGTCGGTGGCGACGTCTCACCAACAGTGGTGGCTCCAAGTCTTGGAAAATGCGGCAACGCCGATGAAACCAAAGCGGTGTTATCAGCGGTACCAGCAGCGTCCTCCCCCTCCTTAGGCGTTGCCGCCTGGGGTGGTGATACCACGTCGGGTGGGGGGGTGACGGTTTGAACTCGCAGTGAGTCGGCGGACTGCGCCTGAGAGAGGCAGTCTGACCCAGTGGGTACAGTGTTCGATATGTCCGGTAGTTCGGATAAACCGCGTTCCGGGTGAGGAAGTACCGCCGGACGCGATGCTTCCGAAGGTTGATCACCTGCAGAGGTTGCCGCAACAGGCGGAAAGGCCTGTATAGGCATGGGGGCTTTTCTGACGCGATCGCGTGATACCCGTTCGTGGGCACCGTCGATGTCCAAGACAACGGTGTCTGGCGTGAGAGATACCACCCGGTAGGGTTCGCTTGCGATGGGCGACAGTTTGTGACGACGCTCCTTCTCAGGATTGTAGTACTCCTTTCGGAGGAACACAAAGTCGTTCACCTGCAATTGGGGTAAGGGTTTGCGCACCCCTTGGTCGAAGTTACGCTTGAATGTAGCCTGGGCTTTATCCATCGCCTTCTGGGCTTTCGGCACCATCTTGGTGAGCCAATTCTTCCACGCGTTGCGGTACTGCGCCGGGGACGGATAACTCGCAAGAGTAGGTTGGGCTTCAATAGCAACCGGTGGCGGTTTCCGTGAGAGCACCAATTCAAAGGGTGAGAGCGAGGTTACCCGATGTACCTGGGTGTTGTACGCATATGTGACTGCGTCAGTATAAAGATCCCATTCCTTGGGGTGATCTGCCACATAGGAACGGAGTGCATTAAGCATCGTACGGTTAAACCGTTCTACCTGCCCATTACACTGGGGATGATAGGCGGTTGTGAACAAGTTCCTGACATCTAGGATTCTGCATACATCTTGGAAGAACTTCGATGTGAATTGAGATCCGTTGTCGGAGAGTACGTTGACAGGCGGGCCATAAACGAACACCCAGTGGGTTACGAATGCTTGCGCAATAACCGCAGCGGAGATTCGCGTAAGGGGTACAGTCCTGACCAATTTGGAGAAGCGATCCGTGATCACCAAGAGGTACCGGTTCCCTCTGGGAGTGCGAATTAACTCGCCCAAGATGTCGATAGCGACAACTTCCAACGGGCTTCTCGCAGGGAAAAAGGTCAACTCCTTTGAGTACTTCCAAAGTCGGACATCATTCTTGGCACATTCCACGCATGAGCGTCTAATTGCATAGCAGTCAAACGCCATAACGGGCCAATAAAAGTTTCTTCTCAGTCTGAGATACAGTTTGCGACCCCCAGGGTGCGCGCCGACCTTAACGGAATGTGAAAGGTGTAGTACTCGACGTTGTAGCGAGTGTGGCACCACGATCTGTGGGTTGCGTTCTACCATTCGTACCAGGTAGCCTTGGTCGTTCACCACAAAGGGTATGCGGTGTCCACCATTCAGGCAGGAACGCACTTGCGTGCAGAACTGATCTAAGTGTTGTTCCCTTACTAACTCCTCAGGAGTAATAGGTTCAAAGGAACCCGCGATGGGTTCACTTCCTTTGGCGGCGAGGATATCGTCGCAAATATCATCCAATAGGATTCCTGACTTCTCATCTGCGGGTTCTGCTAAGAAGCAGGGTATGTCCAAATCATCGGAGGGTTCTGCTTCGGCAGCAGTTCCCAGACGGGACAGTGCATTCGCTTGGGTGTTGAGCTTTCCCTTCTTGTAGCGTACGTCGAAATCAAATTCCGACAATCGGAGTCTCCACCTCATGAGGCGCCCTGAGGGCTCCGAAATTTCCATGAGCCACCGTAGGCAGGAGTGGTCCTTATGTACCACAAAATGGGTGCCCATTAGGTAGGGGCGTAGGGTAGCCAATGCCCATACTACGGCAAGGCACTCTTTTTCAGAGACAGAATAGTTACGCTCGTGTACATTGAGCGAGCGAGACCAGTACCCAATTGGGTGACGGACACCTTCAGTATCCGTCTGAAACAAGGCACACCCCACTTGATTTGCACTGGCATCAGTGTCTAGTTCGTACGGTAACCCAGCCGTGGGGAGAGCCAAGATAGGCGGGGATGTGACGGGGCAATCAGCTGCGTAAACGCTGACGCTTCCTTGTCACCGAAGGGTTCCAGTTCCACGGGTTGTCCTTTCGTTAGGAGTTTGTTGCGTGGCGTGGCGATCTCCGCAAAGTTCGGAACAAATCTCCTGTACACATTGCACAATCCTAAGAAGGAGCGTAACTCCGTTTGAGTTGTAGGGTGTTCGGCTCCCTTCAAGGACTTGACGCGCACCTCGTTGATCGAGAGTTGACCTGTGTGGATTATGTGGCCCAAGTACTTCACCGAATCGGTGAAAAACTCGCACTTCTTGAGTTTCAACGTGATTCCGGCGTCACGCAATACCCGCATGACATCCCGAACATGGGAGAGATGTTCTTCCATATTATTGGAGAAGATTATGATATCTTCCAAATATACCAAACAGGTGCGCCACTTGAAAGGCGACAACAGAATGTCTATTGCCCGTTGAGATGTGGCGGCGGCATTAGTTAGCCCAAAGGGCATTCGCTTGAAGCGGTATAGCCCCTGATGGCATACGAAGGCGGTCTTATCACGATCTTCCTCCCTAATGGAAACTTGCCAGTACCCCCAGTTGGCATCGAGGGCAGTAAAGACCTTTGCACTCCCAATTGAATCAATGTATTCATCCATTCGTGGGATTGGATAAACGTCCTTCACGGTGACGGTGTTCAATCGACGGTAGTCGATACAGAACCTCCATGACCCGTCGGTTTTAGGCACAAGCACTACCGGTGACGCCCATGACGACTGTGCGGGCTCAATGACTCCTGCGCGTAGCATTTTCTCGACTTGAGATTTTTCCTCTTCACGAGCCTTCGGCCCAGCCCTATAAGGGTGTTGTGCAATCAACCGAGTGTTCGGTAGTAGATCAATTCGATGTTCCGTGATCGCGATGGTCCCCAAGGAGCCATCCCACATGGGAGTGAATTCACGCAACATGTCGCGCAATTTTCCTCGATGAGATTCTGGGACATGAGACAAGTCCAAGCTTTCCAACTTTTTAACAGGATCCGTCAATTCAGAGCCAGGTGGTGTGGCCTTCACCTCTGACCGGATCGGATTAGTAACACCCGATAACTTGTCAGGGTTCGTGGAGTCACCTCTCTTCGAAAAATGAGAAACATCAGCGGCGTCCTCCCCCTCCTTAGGGTTGGTCGTGCCAAGCACCTCCGAGACCGGTATTCTCGTTGGTACAATGGCGGTGGACGGACCCGATAATTTGGTTCTTCACCAGCCATTGGTCAGAATGGTCAAAGTTGGCGACTAGCACCTTAAAGGGTTCATCTGGATTGATAGTAATGATTCCGTTAGCAACCGCAAGTTGTTTCTCGGCAAAGAGAGTAGACAGGGGTTGCACGATGTGCAACCCTACCTGTTTGGAAGAGACCGGCACCCATACTTGGGATTCCGATGGTATCCGAACGGATTGAGCGATTCTGAGTTTCGTTGAGACCGGCTTCGGTGTCGGCGGCTCTTGAGCGACAGGCAAGGGGACACGCTTACGCGAAGCAATCTGCAACGTCTTCCGCACTATCGGAACCGACGAGCCATCAACCATTTCTACGGTTCGGGCCCTGGGGCGTATAGCTTCCACGAAGCGATCACAAAAATCACAACCCAGAATAACAGGTGTTGCAAGTGCCTTGCAGACAACGAAATCCAACTGCACCAAGTACGTTCCAAGTCTCACCACGAGAGGTAGATAGCCCGTTGTGCGTATCGGGCGGTTATTCGAGTCAGCGATATCCAAATTTGGACTGTAGCGAATGTGTTCCCGAAGTGCGGGCGGTATCAACGCGGTGTGAATCAGATTGTGCGCAGCCCCTGTATCCAAGACGGATAATTGACGTACCATGTACTGGTTTGATAAGCCTAAGTCGGCTTATACTTTGTAATTCCGCTTAGCCATTATCATGACCCGGTCCGGTTTTCGCAAATTGCGGGAGCGAATCCACGGTCGATGCAACACTCCAAGGAGTTTCGAGTCAGCATCTGTAGCAGCAACTCTCCTGAATAGGATTGGAATTGCCGGGGAGCGAAGCTGTGACGCCTCAGACGTTCTCTGCTTCGACTCAGAAGACGCCCCTCCCGTAGAGGAGACTCCCAAATCTAGTTTTCCGGGGCAGGCTCGACCGCCGGTTGCGGTTCATTCCCACCTCGGGGCTCCAAAGGAACCCCCTTCGCCAGTGTCGGGTCCTTTAACCCATGATTGGGCTTTGCGCCTGCTGCGGGTTGAGGCTGCTGTTGCCGTCCATACTTGGCCTTGGCATCCTCATATGAGGCAGATAGCACACGTTCCCGTTCTTCCGGGGTCAAAGACTCGTACTGTACGATTACTTTCGGCATCTCCCTCAAGGGAAACGAGCACTGAGGTGAAATGTGTCCGTGTTGATAACACACGTGACATATCAGCGACACCGATCTGTCCAGCGAGCGCGACGCCGCCGGTCGTTGAGGTCGAGTATCCCGCCAGCCTGGGCGTGCAAACCGAGTGTGGTGGGTGGCATAGGCCAGTAATGGCGCAGGAACCTTAGAGTTCCCCATGTACCCCACAGGGTCCGTATCCATTGTTTCTCCTGTAGTGGTTGAGGGTAACCCCGAAGTTCCTACGGAAATAGGATTTGCCGCAAACTGGACCTGACCATAATCCACAGGTGGACGGTTATCCTGTAACAGGGAGAGAGATGAGTCGGATCCTTCAGCCAGGAGGGCCTTCGTGGGCCCGTGTGTTGGCTTCCGTCTCGCTCGGAAAGTATCTTCCTCCGTCTGGGCGTAGTGAACCAGTTCCAAGTAGAAGATCTTCCTGTTCTGCTCCCGATAACGGGATACTAGTGCCCGGATGGCGGGGTCCAATCCTTCCACAAACATTGTGCACCTCTTCGCTGAGGAATAAACGTTACCGCAACGGTGAAACGCTTCGTTCAAGCGCGTTGAATAACTCGTTTCTGTTTCCTCCGGATTCTGCTTTGTCGCCCGTAGGGCCAGAATAGCGTCTGGGATCGCATTGCCACTGGCATACGACCTCAATAGGTAATGAACGGCTTCAGGCCAACACGTGACACCGCCTTCAGAGGCTCTTGGTGATCCCCGCACGGAGTGAAATTGGTCTTCGGCCATCCCCTTTAGGAAATATGGGAGGGCCACATACGCCTGCGCTTCACACATACAGAGTATGTCCGCTTCCTGAACGAAGCGTGCAAGGAAATCCAACACCATAATTGGGTCCTCACCGCTGAACTCTTTCTTCTGTAGAGTAATCTGCATTTGGCGGATGTAATCTTTCACTCGCCCCATGCCAAGGGCGTTGCGTTCGTCTGAGGCGTTCTGTAACCGATAATAACGGTATGAAAGCAGTTTCCGGTATAACGGATTCGATGGTTGCAACTCCCTGAGTCCCTTGTGTCTCTTCCCCTTTGCACGGGAGCGGATAGCCCCCTAGGTGACGAAAGTCGCTTTAGAGCGCGTTGCTCGAGACCGACGTCGGTGACTACCTTCACTATCCGACGAGGATGAAGAAGATGACGAGTTACCCGACGATTGGGTGGAGGAGTCAGAATCTGACGAATACGAGTATGCGTGAACCTCCCTTTTAGACTTCCGGGATTTGCGCTTCATTGAGCGGTGAGCAGAGCCTTCTGAGGCGATTGGGTCATCTTTGGCCGCAGCCTCATCCATACGGATAGTGGCCTCTAGATTTTCCAAACGACTCTGTAAGCGAGTGGCGCTCACCCGAGCTTCTTCATAAAAGCAGCATACTCCGCTGCGAATACAGCGGGTTCTCCAAGACACTCCAAAATAGATTTCACATCCTTACGCAGGAGCCGAATGTCTCCCGAGTAATCCCTAACAGGGGCATCGTCGAGACGACGCCGAAGTTCGGTTTGTTGCTTCAGAAGATCCACGAGGGAGATGTTGATGACACTCAATCGTGAGTCTATTAAGGTATACTCACGCGAGTCCAGCGCTTCGGGGCGGGCTGCCTGTGAGGGCGTTTCCACCACCGGTGTTGGCTCCACCGAAGGAGGTTCCATGACCGGTATCGGTACTCTAGAAAGCTCCTGCGGTACGGAAACGGCTGAGGGTGCATTCCGACCATTCGGATCGCGATCGCTATCTCCCGTCTCGAGAACAGAGCTACGGGAGCGCGGGGCAGCAGGAGGTGCTGCTCCACTCCCTTGAACTGACCCATTGCGAGAGTTTCCACCTGACGGGGGAGGCATTCTGCAGATATGCGTCCCTCGTACCGGGAGGTTACCAAAAACAACCAAACGCTTCCGAAATGCGGAGTAGCGGTCAGATCTACCCGATAAGGGTCCTTCCAACCACCACGGTGGGTAATTTCACTTCTAAACCAACCTGAAAAGGTGATCTTCCCGAGATTCGACTTCTAAGTCGGGAGACCACTTGTAGTGCAAACCCAGGACGTGTGAAACACGCACAGGATGTCCGAAGTCCTGCTCCCTAGGGGATGGTAACTCGGTGGAAGAGCCTCTGTTGACACGGGGGACCTGGGTATAAGACCAGTAGTGTACTGAGGGAAACCTACAGAGGTGAATGTAGAAAGTCCAATACCAGGAGGATCACCAGCCAAGAACGGTGTAGAAGCGAAGAATACCCGAAAGGGGTGAGCCAGACACTCCGAGAGGAGGCGTAGCCCAAGAGAAAAAGGAAGAAGAGATACTTCCAAAGGGAAGACGCGGGCAGTGCACAAGCAGGCAACAGGCCCGACGTCGGGGAAAAAGAGCAAGAAACAACCCAATACTGGGGCGGAGATCTGTCCTGCAATCAGTAATTAATAGAAATAGTAGACGTCAATACCACACGGTATATACAGATTCCTTAGGCGTCCCAAGGGGAGCATGCGTACTTATACCTCTTGAGGTGACCCTCCGGGCGGAGTAGTACACCGCCAAAGGCAGTAGCGCCTAGAGCACACCCTCAAGATGAGTCTCAAGTGCCCTCTGATCCGAGTGACAGTTCTCGAAGGAGAGGCTTGGTTGCTTTACCATCAGGTGGTGTTCAGCCGCCCCTGCACCTCTAAGTACCCCAGGTGCAGGGCCGGTTGACCGATCACAATAGTGCACACCCGTACGGGTGGTACACGTACGCAACCCCACTGTCATGGTGCAGAAAATAAAGACAAAGTAAAATATTCCCCAAAAATGCTCTACTTGTGCACTAGCCATCCACTCCCACGTGTCCACGCCCGGCCAGGAGCCTTGGCCCACGCACGCCCCTCTACGGGTGCTAATTAAGATTAAATTAACCAACGGTTGAAGACTCCCATAGGGGATGCACCTCATAATGTCAAGTGCCACGTGCACCGGCGCATCGCTCATGTATGAAGAGCTTCTTCGTCAAACACCCTCAGAATCGGGTTTGCACCACACCTTTCTCTTGAAGATATACACAGGATCCACGACATGCGATTCTTCTTTTTATGCAAAGGTTGTTGAAGAGACAATGTTGGAGTTTGGCAACATGAACCGAATTTGCGCTGTCGTGAGTGACAATACAAGCTCATGTGTGAAGTCCAAAGAAAAACTCTTGGAGAGGCACAATCACATGATTAGTTGCCAAGATCAGACCCATTTGGCTAACCTGCTCATGCAGGATATGGGTAAATTGGTTTGGTTCAACTACATACTGTCAATGGTGGCGGCAGTGATCGCGGATCTTCGGAACCATCCAAAGCAGTACCATCGCTTTAAAGAGCTTAAAACACGATTCAATCTGAAGACTGGTCGTCATCGATCTTCGGGCTAACTAGACGAATATGGAAGAGTTCTGCTCCCTCCGACCGCAATTCTTCCAACAAAGATGGCTCAAACACGGTTTGCATCATCTGAAAGCATGATTGCTTCATTCTTCAGATGCAAAACAGTGTTACGAGAGCTTATTGAGTGCTCTGACTTTCATACTAATCTGTATGGCTCTCAAAACAGGGAAAACAGGGAGGTTTTCAAAGCAACAATACGTCACGACGCGCTATATGAGAAACTATTGGACATCTACCACATCTTTCGTCTTATACGCAAGTACCTGAGAATCTTTGACGACGAGTCTTCGCTCTTTTCAGAAGTTTACCCGGCCACTATGCAACTTTTAGAAAAGATCAAGAAGCTCCCAGTCACGGCTTTCTATACTGTTGAGAGAAAGGAAGAAATTATTAACGTCTTCAAAGAAAGAATGAATGGGGAGGGGCGGAAAGTGGGTTTAGTGACTCCCATACACTATGTCGCGTACACGTTGGATATCAGAAGCCTCTCCGAAGGCTTGGCGCATTTTCGTCCTCATCTCATGAAACATATTCTCTCCTTTGTGCGATCGGATTGCTTCCCGGCTAGTGAAAAGGTAACTAGTGTAGGTGGTGAATGCGGAGCGGTTGATCGAATATGTAAGGAGCTCGTTTCTGTGCGCATGGCGTGCCGCTCACAGATGCAAGACCCGGTTTCTAGGCATTCTTTAATGATGTATAGTCGAACGCCGGTATACTATTGGATTGAGTACCCAAAGACATCCCTTCTCCGTCCGTTTGCGCTTCGGGTTCTCTGCGCCAGTCCATCATCGTCCTCCGTCGAGCGTAATTTCAGCTTCCAAGGTCGCCTTAGAACATCTTCACGTAACCGGTTGCAACAGAAGAAACTGGCAAAGTTAATATTCTGTGCGTTCAATGAGTCTCTATTTCAAACTCGCAACAGAACTGTCAAGAAACTAGATCTGGAGGAGTACACGGAACTTAGGTTCGGTAATGCACGCCAAACGATGGACCCGGAATGAGCAGAACCAGAAACGAGTGGGGGGATGTACTCTAGGTTTTTGGACGACGAGAGCATTTCTCTTGATATGTCCCACGATTTGTGTGAAGAGCTTGAATTAGATGAGCTGGAGAACTGGAAGTCTGCTTTTGTCTCTACCTCTGAGGCAATTCAGATGCCTTAATTTCGTCTGTTCGAAGGAATACTTTACTTCTCGTACCTTTTCTTCTTCTTTGCTTGTTTGTAGGATCCGCATTTGGCTCTGCTTCCTTTCTTGCGCCGCTTATTAGTCTTTCTCTTTAGTTCTCTGATTTCAGAGACCCAGAATTGCTTCCTGTGGCGGCCATTAATATTGGCTTTGATAAAGTTTGTGAATGGGCTTCGGAGCTGTCCAATAGCTCGCCTTTATCCAGATCAATGCACACGACATGATCCACATCAGAACCTCCCTTCAGCCGTAGAAGCAACACCCCGAATAGCTTAGTCTCGATGGAATTCCAAACAGAGTCCAAGTCCCGTGCCGCAACTTTAACTCGTATGAGTTCTAGATATGGCATGTACAGTTCCAGCCATTTGCACGCGTCCGTCATACACACCATCGGTTCTACAACCTTGTCAGCGAGTACACTTTGTGCTAATTCCATATCAACTACTCTACTTATTGCATTAACCAGCGCCAGTTGTAGGCAGAACCCCGGGCTTCTTGATACAGCCATACGGGAAAAATGTCTTAGACCTACGCCCTTTACCTCTTTGTCCTTGTCCCCCGGACAGCGAATATCTACGGCACTCCCAACATGGTTCATACACCATGCATCAATGGCCTCAATACATTTGAACGGCAAGTCTTCGTCCATATCAACGGCCAGAGATCCGTCCAAATTCCTACTGACCTCAACGTCGCAGCTTCCAGACATAATCTGCAAACGATAAAGTGCGCTCGCTAACGTCGCTCCGCGTAGAGTGTGAAGCTGTTTCCGATACCCGGATGTGCTTTCCGTTCTATTTCTGCCATAGTACTGCGTGGGAAGAACGCCGTTTTCAGATGTTATTTCACCAGAGAACATCACCTCTTGAACACTCCAAGGCTCTCCGTAGAAACTTTCGTCATCCTCAAGAAGGCCCAAACGGTAGGCGACATCGGTTGTTAGCTCCTTTTCTGTGGTTGCAGCGCACCACTTTGTCACTTTTTGGCCACACCAACGGTCAAGCTTTGTAGCGTCAACTACTTCATCGGGCCAGCCAGCCGATTTCACCAGAAATTTCATTCCAGTTGATGTCTATATTCTACGTATGGTGCGGATACCTAATCGTGTGTCCTCTTCTTCCATATCTTCCATGCTCTTTTGTGCTGCTCTCCACCTGACACGTGCTACCGTAGCTGCTTGTCGCCTAGGTCTCTGCGTTCCAATTGTAGCCGATTGTGAGTCTACTTCGTTCGGAGATTCTTCGTCTGCTACTTGCGCACATTGTGTTAAATGTTCGCTGTGCTCATCTTCCTCGAGACATGATCTCAAAAAGGCCATACGGCGGAGCTTGCGACTTCTCTCTGACTCATTTGTCATCCTAACAACAGCCACGCTGGGCCACATCAGACCGCCGATAGATGCCAAGACGAGACGAGGAGTACAGTCACAAAGGTTTGGAGATGATAAGATTAAGCTTCTTCGACGATTGCGGCGCAAAGAGAAGTTCATGTCAGCGAAACGTCTTGCGGAGACGTGAAGCATAGGTCACAATTCATGGGTTGCACTCATCACTCTTTCCCGCCATTCCAGTCTCTCCATGTTATGTAACTGCCATATTACTTGGCGCTTTTAATGTTTGAGTCGTCACGGAGTCAATTGCTGCAAAGCGAAAGCCAGTGGGAGCGGATCGGGGGGCATGTAATGAGCGGTCCGCACACCACGCACATTATCTTGATAGCTAAGGGCGACAGCGAGCTGTTTAGGTAGTTTATAATGGAAACGCTACATGCCGGACACGATAGACTGTGTAGGATGACCACGTAGTGCCCCGAACCTCCAGCGCGCGTGAGCAATGCGGTTGCCGGTGCGCGAGATCGAAAAGAGCGTAGCGCACGGATGCTGTGCAACGCACAGCTGCAAGGAATGAAATGCGGCGCCTAGCTCACCCCAAAACTGGGTCGGGCAGCGTGGGAGGAGTACATAGAGCTCATGCTCGTGACGGGAGAAGAACTCGTAATGATGGTACGCGCGCCGAGGAGTAGTGCGCACAGCTAGTGCGCTTCATGGTCCTGGAGCTCCCACGCGTTGTGGCGTTTGAAGTGACGACGCGGACGCACTGGGGAAAAGAGGCGCGCGACGCAATACTGCGCCCGACAAGCGGCTCCGCGACGCGCATGGCGCGCTCGTCAAGCAGCCGCGCAAAGCACATGGCTCTCTCGACAAGGAGCTGTGCGACGCGCATGGTGCGCTCGCGAAGCGGGTGCGCGACGCCCATGGCGCGCTCGACGAGCAGCCACGCGACGCGCATGGCTGTTTCGACAAGGAGCTGTGCGACGCGCATGGTGCGCTCGCGAAGCGGCTGTGCGACAAGAACAGGACGACGCTGATAGGGCTCCACAGCTAGCCTTAAGTGGCGTCGTGCGCCGCTCTGCGTAGCGCGCGCGAGCGGCGGCGTTTTCTGCGATTTGCCTTCCTATATGAAAACGATTGAAATGCTGGTAACCCTTTACAATGGGCGAACGGCAAAGTCGGTGCCCATCATCGGCGCTCGCACGCCCGGACGCGCCAGAAACTCTCTGGCAGAGAGAAGCAGCGCGTACTACGCCGTGCCTGCCACGCAGTGTTAAAGAAGGCCGCCCTCGAAGCTGAGGAGAAGGGAAAGCATATTGCTCAGCAGTTTTCGTAGACTTCTGATGACAAAGTCATGGACATGAATCGCGAGCTGAAGAAGCTCTCGAAGCAGCTCGATCGCGAGCGGAGCGCCTACGAATCTGAGAAGGAACGCAGGGAATCTGCTAAAGTGGACGAAGTCTCTCAGCTAGAGCAGAAAGTTGAACAACCAAGATCGGAATATGGTGACTCCAAATTTTCATGGAGCAAAGAAAGACGTGAGTTAACTATCCCACTTGAACAAGCACAGAATTCGTTGGCAGCGAAGACAAGGGAGGTAAAGAGCTTAACCACCAATGTAGAGGCAAGTCAGCAAGACGTTGAAGATGCTCAATGGCGTCTTGAACGCTCGAATTCAAAGATTGCCGACTTGAAACTTGCTACAAAGCATGCAGAAAACGAATTTGCAAAAGAAATCATGGAGATAAGATGTAGGCAGATTGAACAGCAAGCGTCTACGAGGGAAGCTGAACGCCGGTCCCGCTTGGCGGAAAGTGCGACAAAGGACTTCAAGGTCGAGGTGGAGGCCTTGGCTGAGAAGCTCGCTGCATCGGGCTGAGAGCTCAAGGAATCCAAAGGGTTAGTGAGCAAGATCTAGTTCAATGTAGAGAGCAAGCAGAAGAGCATCGAAGGGCTTGTGACAGAGAAAGGAAACTTTAGCGAGGAGGTTTCAAGTTTGCGGGTGGAATATCAGGAAGCTGAGAAGAAGCTGCGAAGGGTTGCGGAAAAGCGCCGTGAACTGGAAATCCAACTTCAAAAACTGGAAGAGGACTTGGAGGCGTCTAGGAAGGATGCTGACGAGGCCCATGAACAATGTAGAAAGTTGATGGAACGATCGACCGAGTTATCTCGTGACATTGAGATCGAAATGCTACCCTTGCAGATCAAGAGATCGAACTGAAGAATCTCAGAATTGAGGCCCAAACCGCAAAAACTAAAAGTGATTGTAGAAGAGCATAAGGCAACCACTGGAAAAATGGAGGCCGAGATTTCGCAAAGTGAAAAGAAGTGGTCTGATATCCACTCGAGGAGCATTGAAGCAGATCAGAAGATGGCCACACTTACATTCCAGGTCAGGGACTGTGCAGAGAAACTGGCATCTGTTGAGCAAAGATATTCTAAGACTGACAGTGAGAAGGAGACTGTCTTGAAGCGGGATGAAGAGTTTGGGCAGAAAGTCGAAGCTTTGAACACTTAGATTTCAACAACTCGCTCCCAAATGTCTACTTTAGAGAGAGACAAGTCACAACTGGCGGATGAGATTAAGAAACAACGAAAAGAATCTGAGAAGGCTTCTAGCCGCTGGGATGAGTTTACGAGCAATTGTGCGGAATTTACTGACGTCATATCTTCTCTTGCGTTCTAAAGGGAAGAATCTGAGTCAAACACAAAGCGTCTGAAGGGCGAGCTGTTCACCGCAAATGAGAAAGGCACTGAGCTTCATAAGTCAAGTGGCGAAGTTTCAAGCAGAGTTGCGTTCCTCTGAATCAGCATTCCAAGATGGGGAACAAACCCGTATTTCTATGCAAGGTGTGATCATTGAGAGGGGGACGCTTATTGAACAATTGAAAGACACTGTTCGGGACCATGAGAATTCTGCCCACAACATGCAAGAGGCCATTGACAAGATTTCTGCTGAGCTGGAGAAAGAGAAAGATGGTGCGTCCTCTTTGGCTGCTGAACTTTGGAGGATTTCAACTGCAGAAGAAGAGCTTTACAGGACGGAAGACGATCTGAAGCGATGTCTTGAACGTTCTCAGAAGGAAGTTGAGGAAGCCAAGAACTAAGTAGAAGAGCTGGAACGCGGCAAGCTGCTTCTCCAAGACAGCATTGAAGATCTTCGGGAAAGACTTGTTACAGAAAGGCGAGAGAGGCACGATGCTCTGTCAGACGCAAAGAAGATCACCGTCCATCTGGAAGAGAAGGATGGTATCGAGAAGGAATTGGGCGAGAAATTGCAAGATAGGGAACTGAATGTGTGAGAGGTTTCCACCAAATGCAACGATGCAAACGCCGAAGTGCGGAGGCTCTCCAACATCGTAGAAGAAAAGTCTCGCGATGTGGAAGCATTATCGATGGAGCATCAAGATGGTCTTCAACGATTGTAAGATGTTGAATTAGGAAGAGTAGCTGAGACGGCTCGGAATGTAGACGGAGTACGTAATCTTCAGGGGCGAAAACGACAGTCTAGCCCATGAGCTGAACCGCTTTAAGCAGGGGCTCATGGAACTGGAGTCTAAGTCTGCTGGTACAGAGGTTCGTCATGTCGAAGAACTCACTCAAGTGAGTGAGGCGCTTGCTAGCAAGCATACCGAGATAAAATCGATGGCTGATGAACTCACAAATGTTTCAAAGAAGCTTCGAAGCTTGCAGACTGTAATGAGGAGGTGGCTACTCTTCAGGAGGAGAAAAAGTCTATGTCGTAACAACTCGAGGAGCTTATTGAATTGGCCGAATCAAAGGTGAACGCGATCACCGCAGATCGCGATGACTTGGCGGCCGAACGTTACGAACTAGTGGCGACCAGGACGGAGCTGGAGAGGCAGACTATCCAAGCGGATGAGGAAAACGAGAACCTTTGGATTCTAAAGTGTATTGCTCCCGCAGTCAGAACTACGATACAGGCATTTTAAAACCCGTTCTCGGACCAATTCGAGTGGCTCAACGTTGTCCTTATATCTGCTGCTCGCCATCAATCTCGGAAAAACTATTGTTTGGCCTAATTTGCTCACAAGGATGAGTTCAGCCATTTCTTCAGCCCGTGTAACTATTCAAAGCCTTGGGAGGCGTGCAGCTGCGAACAAGAAGGCCCATCTAACACTTATATCAGCTGGAGGTGGCCAATCTGCGATCACTCAGTCCAAACCATCTTCTGAGCCATCATCTGGGTTCGGTCGTTGCGGAGGAGCGAGCCGTCTGGAACAGCTATCTCACCAATCACGAAGTGCTTAACCTTAACGCCCAGCCGCTCGAGGTAAGCCGCACTCCGCGGCGCCACGGAGCACATTGACACAATCGGTTCTTCACAAGCGAGATGGAGCGGAGAGACGAACTACCTACCTTGTCACTGAAACCGAGGAATGGAAACGGAATGGCAGCGAGGGGCAGAGAAGGAGCTCGTAAAATTGAAGATTGGTATTCCTCTTCGGCGCGGAAAGAGGCGCTAGAGAGCATGAAAGATCTTTCTCGCTTACTTTCTGTAGCAGAGACTTAAATGCACAGACCGTTCGCGTGGGCCGACTTCGAGAAAGTAGTTGAGCAGCTGCCGGATCAGCACTAAGCAGAGCCGTTCGTACAGGGCGTCGTAAAGAATTTGGAAGCTAACTCAGCAGTAGATGGGAAGGAGAAGGAAAGGATGTTGGGGAGCATATTGCAGACGTTGAGTGGTCTTTCAACAGAAGATGAGCGATATCAGGACGCCGAAGGGTAACGGATGCTATGCCGATGCCTTTACTGGGAGGGATAAGTATCAAGAAGACAGCTCATAGGTTGTAAGATGAACGAAAGCGAAGCATTTGCCTGGAGGCGAATGATTCACATTACCCAGCAAGAAACGAATGCGAAATGCCATGATTCTACATGGGTACAGGTATCGTTTAGCGGATTCGTTCTCGGTTGCGGCTCAAGTTAGTATTACTATTTTGTCATTGATGTCACACTAAATCCCTTGATCGGTGGTGTGTCTGTCATTAGTGATCGGTTCATGGGAAGCTCGTCAGGAGGTGTATAAAGCGCTTCCATCTTTCTTGCATGTGGCAGTGCGTCAATTTCCTTCACCTTTACTACTAGAAAGTCTCCCTTGAGGATCTCTATCTCAATTTGAAGCTTCCACTTTAGCTTTCCGAACTGGATCATGAGTTTTCGCAGATGTATTCCTTCCTCTTCTGATCGTGGAGGTGGTAGCACCACTGTTGGTTATAGTAGTTCGTGTTGCTCACTTAGCGGATCTCTTTCGAATCGCTAGCATATTAAGCCTGCTATCCTTGGACCGCTTGTACATGTTCTTCGTTTTCTGTTCAAGTGTTGCACTCTGAACTCTACCCGGAAGCTTTTTGCATAACGTCTCTGTAAAGTAAAATGGAACGTGAGAATGTTTTTTCATCTTCAATACAACGCTTACGTAGTGGCGATAAGTGTTGGTGACAATCTCAGTCATAGCTTCCACAAAATCTTCGTCGTAGAACGCATCCAATATAGTTCGATGTTCAATAAACCTTGTTATTTCTTCATACCTTCGTTTTCCCATATCCAAATATATTTCCGCTTGTAGATCTGAGATAGTCTCCACGCCAGCAAAACAGTTCGTACATAATTCTCGTTTAAACCTAGCGATTTCGAGATTATCAACCTCGTTTCGGATTGCTTTGAGCGTATCGGAATCCATTTATAAACTAAGATAGACATATGCTTGAAGATCTTTTTGGTCTCAAATGTGCAAGAGAGACGATTCAAAAGGAAGAAGGGGCTTTACTTAACGCTTGTAAAGATCGAGAGGACACACAGATGGTTAATGCAGTGTAGGGCGCGGCTATACAAATTTTTGAACTCCTTCCTCTGTCTCTACGAATTGCCTTTGTTTATAAGATTAAGAGTAATCTGAGGAAACTATAAGTCTATCAAAATGAGGACTACTGCAGAAAACCAATACAAGGTAAAACTGACGTTCATAAGGATAGAAGTGCCGTCCTACATCATCGTTTGATCACTGACAAAGAATCCGGTAAGTTCTATACAGAAGCGCTTCTCTGCGCAGGCTTCATAATGAAGATATCAGCCTCGGTAGAGGAATATTTCTTCATGACGCCGTACAGATTGAATAGCTTTGTTACTATTCAGAACTTTTGTGACGGCCGTGTTACACGTATACACATGGCGGAAGCACTGGAAAGTTTCCGGGAGGGTGAGGAAAGTTTTGTTTTCTGCGTTTTCTTGGCTGTAGATGTGTAAATTTCGCACCGGATATAGGTCGGATGGCTCCAGGTACACCTACAAGTACTCCCGACTGCAACAATAGAAATTCCAAATACTCGGACGCTTACGTTTCGAGAGACGACGGTGACTAGAAGCTAGCAAAGCGCGCCCCGCCTCTTTCCACTGCCGTCTTCGGTGTGAAGGTAAACTGTTGTTGATGTTCCCCCCTTGTCCACCGAGCCTTCCACGTACTTCACACTGGCGTTGTTCACGCAATGTCGTTCGTTAGTCTTGGTCAATCGCTCACCTCCAAACACATGACCAACATGACCATCACATCTGTTGCACATAATCTCTTCTCGTACCGTACCAAACGAAACACCCTCTTCAATCTTGATACTATCCTTGTAGCATCCATCAAACGTCGGCCTTCCATAACCACTCTTGAGCTGTGCCTGGGCGGAACGCAACGCATTTCGAAAAGCCCTACACGCAAAGTGCTCATTCGTCGGACAAAACGCATCATACTCCCCGGCACCAGGATACTCAGTGCTCTTTTTCAGGGTATTATACTCCTGTGCCGTCAGAACCGATCGCCAATCCGAATCCAAAACTCGACCCCAGATGGCCGGCTCATGAACAGGTTCAACTCTGGCATGGATAAGATCGACTCTTCGTTCGCACCAGCTTTGCAGTACTTGTTGCGTCTGTTTTATAACCTCGGCTTTTCACTGGGACTGATATTATGGGCACCACCGCTGTTTACCTTTGCCATGATTCCCATCGCTGCCGTCTGCCTTTACGTACAAGAATTCTAACGGAAGACAAGTGTGGACTTGCGCCGTATTAAACCTCTTGCAAGAAGTCTGCTATATTCGCATTTCAGGGAAACTCTGGACGGGGTGGTAACGATTCGTACGTTCCCCCACGTACCGCGGACAACTATGATCAACAGTCAATACACAGATGCGCTCATCCAGACAACCTATACTTCAACCTATGCGGCATAGAGAGCAGCGCAGAGAGCCACCGGTTGGCCATAGCCTATGCCAATCGGTGGCTCTCCGTGCGTTCTGAAAGGCTTGGGACGATTTGGATCTTCAGTGCTCTACTGGGGTCACGTCGTTGCCTGCATAACGTAGGTTCGGGTCAAAGTTGAACAAAATGAACACAGCGCCAATTGTGAGGGAACTGTAGGCCGTAACGTTCTTTCGACTTGACGCAGACGAAGTGAATGATGTCGCCTACCAAACAACGTGAATGCCGTGGAGAACGACGCAGTAACTCACAATAGAACAGATTTACTAGGAAAGCCAAAACGGTCTCATATGAGAACAAAAGGTCTCAAATGTTGAACAGAAATGTTTCAAACAAAAATACACTTTGGCGGATCATGGAACTATCCATTGGGTTAAGTCACAGATCCGAAAACTGCATTTGTACTTCAGTTCTTTTGCGGGGATGAAACGATTTCGTGCTCATCTCCGCCCGCGCCTGACGCACTGTTGCTTTCTCCTTCATCAGCGACTGCTTTCGTCTTTTTCGTGGCCTTATTACGAGCAACAAGACTACGTTCAGATAATAGCCCTTTTTAAATGAGCGAAAACGACTCTGTTTTTGAAATAAGACTTGTTTTGCAGAAGAGTTTTGTTCAAATAACGAAGACTACTTCGCTTAAAAACTGGCTTATTTGAAGATAAGCGCCAAAACAAGACACTCCACACGAGCCACTCTGCAAATGTCTTAGCTTATTAGTTGGGATTGTCGACGTTTGCCTCCGTTGCCGATCTCCTTGCGCTGCAAACTCTCGATAACTATGGTGGCCACCCCGAACGAACTGCGTTTACCTTCCGCAACACCAGATCCCCAATTCCCGCTACCACAGCCATTCCAATCCAATGTACGACCCCCGACAGAATTTATACCCCTTAGCGCGCCCTATCTAGCAGTTACACCCAAACCACAACCACAACCAAGAACTCCAAGAGAATCGCTTTCGACTCCAGTTATAGCAAATTTTCGTTCTTCGCAGAGGTCTGTTATGAACAAGGTAAAAAAAGAATATCTTATTCAAACTCTCATCGCATACAAATCTTCTACCTAAAAGCCGAAAACACTAAATCAAACAAGTGTAACTGTTGCAAGCTGTGCACAAACTAGCCATGTACCGGACAGCGTGCTTGTGGAACAGCATAATAGGTATCGTTCGTGTTAACGAAAGGCATACATGTGACTTATAACGGCGGATAATGTTCGCAACTTCTTTAATTCTATTTCCCATATGGCTAAGAAGGTTGTAGAGTTATCGATGGAAAGAGACGATGATGGAGATGGTCCGATTGCTGCGGCACGCGGCGTTTAAAACGATGCGCAACATTTGCTTCATCAGGCCGTTTTGCAGTTGAAACATGAAGCACCAAAGCGCACAATCACCGTGGATGATAGCTCAAAGCGTGTTATCGCCCGTAATCAACAGTCTCGTGCTGAGAAGGAAAGGAGGAATCGAGAGCGCAAAGCGATGTTCGAGAAGAACAAATGTCAGAGACAGAAAGAGAAGAAGGAGAGCGAGAGAAAAAGAACTGTTGTGCAAAACCCAGCGATGGGGAAAAACACGCAAAGGCGGTTCAGATCCTCTCTCAAGAGGTGAGCACAGCAGTAGAGCGCTCCCACAGGTGCGACACGGCAATGCCGGGCGTAAGACCGAGCTCGACCCTTCCCAAGCAGCGGAGGAAGCGGTAGGCGAAGAAGACGCGTAAGGCGGTAGAAATCACGACACAAGTCGGGCAGTGACGTCAGTATGGCAGACGACAGCACTTACGAAAGTGGCGACGACGCCCGTTAGCGGTACAGAGCGGCGCGCGCGCGGAAACCAGAGGACGGTAGACACCGGTATTCATACACGCAATATCTGTGCACAGATGTCAAAAGAACACACGAACACACGAAAGTAGACGCGCAAGAGCGGTAGGGTTGTGTAGAATGCCGTGAGGCGGATGATGAACCTGCACAAGGTGTCGACTCTCCTGGAGGAGAATATCGGTCACCAAGGTTGAAACATCAGAGCCGAACACTCGGTTGGTTCGTTTACTTCCCCGACAATGGGTGCAGCTCAACCTACTAAGTAGTGTAGAGTGCCAACCCACTGTCAAGCGGTGTATGTAGAGCCACACGGAAAAGGGTGATGATCCACAGGATGTCCGAGTCCTGCTCCCGTAAGGGCAGACTCAGCAGAAGAGCCCTCTGTCCGCACTCAAGCCGAGTGGTTAGCCGGGTGTAAGACCGGAGACGGTGCCTGCATATACGTACAGAAGTGAGAAACCAAGAAAAGATGGTGATCAATACACAGTACGGAAACCCAGAGAAAGCGGGAAAGAAGAGGAAAGGAACCGTAAATACGGGGAATGTCTCAAACGAAACCAACCCAGAAGCGGAGCCAAGGCCGGTGCCAACCGGCGGAAATAGGGCCGAGAGCGGAGCGACAACGGCGACCAATGCCGAAATAAACCCAATACAGGGGCGGAAACCGAACCTAAACCAGATGACTATGTCCAAGGCGACGCCACTACAGGGCCAAGACGCTTGACACTAGCCGGAATCGGATCAACAACAAATGACCATTCAGTGGTGAGACAGAGCTTCCTAATGAGGGGATAGTTGTACAGGAACCAAACGTGGTTACCGGCCTAAAAAGGGGTTGTAAACCTACGAAGAAAGTACGAACTAGCACCAAGCCTTTGGTTAAGCGAGGCGACCTCAGTTGACTTTACTTAGTGACCGCGACCGGGAGGTCACGCTCACCTAAGTAGGTTCAACTAGACATTAAACCAACAATATTAACTAATGTAGTGCACACCTTACGAGGTCCATACACGTGGCTAACCTACTGTCAAGGTGTCCAGAGAGGGGATGCACCAGCTAAAAACTACACACTATCCACGTGTCCATGACCATGCAATGGTTCCAAGACCGACTTCACCTGACAAGGTTCACCAGAAATATCAACAACATTACCCAAGTACTGGGGCCAGTCTCCACGAGAACATCACCTTATCCCAGAGGAAGCGCCCATCCTCCGCAGGCTAAGAAGGGCCCGTGAGGGGTGGTTTTGCACTACACATCCCCCTACTTGGCCGAGGGTGCATGCGCCCGAAAGCGGGAACAAACCACTTCCACCTCGTACTGACCAGCATTGAAAACCAACGTCACCGACCATCCGGTTGTAATCCACCGTCAAATCCGCACGGCGGCAAACGACGTTAACGTAAACCGCACGGCGTTATTATCCATACATAAGTCACACAGACTGTTCTCCATTCCAGGATCATTGACCAACCACGTATCATCACCTTTGTAGGTTTCATACCCACTTCCCATCCAATCGGATACTTGACAGGGCTGACAACAGCCTTCCGGGGTTTAACCTGTGAAGGTTTGACTCCCTCACTGTTCACCTTTCGAGGCCCAGATCGTATAGCGAGAGACCGAAAACGGTAGCGTTAGAACACTGGCGTCCACGGTTCCAATGGCTCTACCAGATATAGGGCGTCACGCAAGAGTTGGTACCCAGTGGGTTCAGCTCTGTCTCCTTAGGATTCCGACTTTGGAGACATCCCACAAAACTTGTCTCAACGACGAAATTCGTCCTGACAGAGCTGTTCAGATTCACCACAAGTTGGTTCAAACTCTTCACGAGTGAGCCTAGCTGATCGCTGCCAACACACGGAGCTCACCAAGCTATATACCATTCCTGTAGGGCGACATACTAGTGTGTGGTACAGTCCGAAACTCAGATGAAAGGTTCTCTCTACGAGATCGAAGCGTACGACAGAGATTCATTTTCTCATCATCCCAATGCAGGGCGAAAGAAATGAGTCACCACAGCGTGGTGTTCATCATATGCTCCCTTCGAAAATGCGCTCGAGCGAGATACACCGGTCCCGGTATCTCTAAGATATGTACACCGATAAGCGGTTGACATGGCAAGGTGCCCTGCTAACAGGCGCAACTCAAAACGGAGTCACGTGCATGCACCACCTTGGTATTTCACACGGCAAGGCGGGCAACCATCGCCTTCACTGCGTGAAGTCACATCTTCTTCTACCCATATGGGTTCTCAAAAGGTCTTCTTCCGAAAGGACAAATCCATGCATCAATGAGGATTCTTTTTTCCAGACCCAACAACAGGGTGACTTCACCGATATTGATCGCTTCATCTCCCGAAAAGGGCTTTCCAAGACCGATTACGTGGTTGCTGCACTGCGCGAGAAACCGCATATGCAAGCACAAAGACATTCCACCAATATGGATGAAATCCCGTTAGGGCCACTTCACATCTGTGTGAGCTCTTCTCTTAGTGAGGTCTATGACAATTGAGAGTCTCTCATTAGAGATGTATCCGTGTCCTCGGAGATTATACTACTCCTGAAGTAGGATCATGTATCATCAGCGGTTTTCACATTTTCCAACATTGGCCATACACCGTCGCATCCCGTTCACTGATATTCTTCACCGTTTTACGGTTTCAAGAACGATCATTCAATTCACCGAAAGCGGTTTGAGTCCATTCTCAAAGATGGGAATAACAGTGTAGAACAAACCTGCAAAGGTCACGTGGTACTGTGCTAAACCTCCAGTCTCGTCTCAAATGTATGCCAGTTTGGTACGGCACCATACGCTGGTTGCTTTTCCTTACAAGGCCCGAGAACATTTTCCCATTACGTCCGGTAAACAAGAAACCGATGCACGGTACAGGTGACTACTGTTATTAGTGTGGGCCACACTAATTTAGTTTGGCCTATTTTGAAGCATCTCACAAGAAATAGTGTGGGCCACACTATTTCTGAACCCACGCTATTTTTTTTACGGTTGAATTAGTGTGGCCCACACTAATTTTGACTAACCAAAATAGTGTGGGCTGCCACAGCGTACTTACGATGCCGCTCCAACCTCCGATCCAACCATCTGTCCCTCAAAGTTCTCCCTGTACTTCTCAATAATTGCCCTCAACTCTGGGAAGAGATGTCGCTCTTCCCATTGACCGTTCAGGTGGAGGGCCATACCGCAGCGAATCATGGCTTTGCGAGCATACGTTACGCCCTCCGAATTCCTTTGCGCGCTAACCGTCCTCACCGCCTTTGCATCCAGCTTCAAAAAATGACGCTTATCAGGGTTTGACAGCTTTCCCGATCCTCTTGCACCGTCAGACCACAACCCACTTTCCAATGCTCCCATTTTGTGTTCATCCCACTCGCGACGCCAATAGGTCTTCAGTTTTTGAATGACGAAACTGTCCGCTGGTTGCACTAAGTGTGTCGCGTTGCAGTGGAAAAAGCGGACTTCCGTGTTACTTCGCGCGAGTTGCGTCCTAACCGCGTCCGTAAGATCATGCGTATTGACATTATCAATATACACAACCCGTTTTCGACCGTTCGGGAGAGGTTCAAACACCCGTTTCTCGCTTACCCACTCTAGAAAAACCCTCTTGTTCATCCACGCTCTCGGCCCCGTTCGATACACCACGCCAGGAACATCATCGGCAAGGCCACGAATTGGATATTTTTTATCCGCGTTCTTGAATATTAACATCGGCGTCTCAAGTCTTGCGTTCGGGCCTCCAGCGATCAGAACCATCATCGTGATACCTTCATCCCCAGACACAACATCTGCGTAACGAACTCTGCTCTCTCCAACAAGTGCTAACGTTTTATGATTGTCCATATTCATACAGAAGTGCGTCTCGTCGGCGTTGTACACGTCCTCCTTCCGCAGATTGTTGGACCTAAAATTCATTGCAAGCTGTTCTAAATGTAGAGCAAAACGTGCTCGCCCGGTACACGGGGAAAGATTTCATAAACCCCTGGTAAGGATGATTCCGGGTACTCGGAAGGTATGAGTATTGGCCCACGGATGGGATACGTTTTGGCAGTATTGAGGCATGGCACCCTAAGGGGTCGGCCATGACGTGGCGCACATGAGTATTGGTCGCGTGTACGCGTGTGTAGGAATGGGTGTGTTCACATATGTCTTGTTATGATTGTCGGATATTTTACTGGCCGCTGCCGCGGGTTGTCACGTGCACCACGTGTATGGACCTGTTTAGGTGTGCACTAGATTATTTAATTTAGTTTAACTAATTTATCGGTTACGATATAAGAGGTGACCTCCCGGTCACCTCCTCCTTCAGTAAAGGGTAACCCAGTTCGGCTCTGAACCAAGTTCGCCTGTGCAAAGTGTACAACTCCCTCAGGAGGGTCACCGCGTACGGTACGGATTGGATTCATCCCTCTGGATCACTCAGGTAATACTGCCCATTGTGGCCTTGTCTTCGGGCTTATTTATTCCGTGTCTTCGGACTTTCTGTTTCGTTTACTGTGCAGTTGAACTGCTTTCACCACAATTGGTAGCTTTTCCGTCTGTATAGAGTTGTGCCGAGTGGGCTTAATACACATCGTCGTCTCCCGGCGCCGGGTCTGTTGCCGCTTGCCGCACGTCCCGCCGCTGGATTCCTTTCTTTTCCTCCTTTTGGTTTCCCTTCCTTTTCTCCCTTTTACCTAGGGCTTACACCTCTCTACGGTACCTCCCTCCTCAACCATTCCGTCGCTTTTCGCCAGATTCCTGGATCAGGCCCGTTCACCGATCAACCTCCGTAGGTATATCCCGTACCACGGGCGGTCTTACACCCGCACTATCCGTGTTCGGAGGGCTCACCACTGAGTTCACCTCGTCAACAGGGCAAGGACTCGAACGCCTTGAGAGACGATCCCATCGCTGGGTTTTTGCTCTACAAGTGGTCTCCCGACTTAGAACGGGCTGGATTCTTTCTTTCGTTCTCGTTCTTGTCGAGGAGTCTCACGATTAGTGATCAATTGGTTTTTGTGAAGCTACTGTGGAACAGTGGACTCTCTAGAGTGTTCTATTTGTTGTTCGTTACTTACTCTTTGGAGTATCGAGACCTCTCGTTGTTAAGTTGATCTTACCGCAGTTCGGTACACCGTGGCCCGGTATGGCGCGACCTGCGCCGAACTCTCGAAACGGTGTGGCGAGAGAAACTGGCGTGCCTCCACCTAGGCCTCCGCGTTCTCGCGCCTCCGTACCTGCAAGGTCGCCTGACAATGAACAGGTCCCGGAACCCCGGAGAGCTTCGTCAGTCACGTCGGGTCTGATGGCCGCTTCTACGGCAGGAGCTCCGCCCGTTACGGGTACTCCGGCCACGGAGAGACCAGACGATGTGGTTGAAACCCCTGGATACTCGTACCTCGAGGCTCAACTGCGTGTCAGTCAGCTCGCGCAAAACTCGTTGTTCGAGGATCTGCAGTATCTCAGACGGAAGCTTGACCAAGCTGAAATCGGAGATCTGACCAATGACATTCGTGTCTTACGTCAAGATTTGAATTCCATTTTGGAAAGTCTGGGTGCACCAGCCGCTTTTGTTCAAGCTTACCATTCCTCTACTCAGGAGCATCGAACTGAAATCGATCGTCTAACCACTCGGTTGTCTACTCTCGAAGAAATCATCCGGATGGATAACGCATCTGATGCGAAGAATGCTAAGGAAGAAGCCTCTAAATGCTCGGCACGCCAATCTCCGTATGACGGAAATCGACGATCCAAAAAGGAACTCCGTTACGACTCGGATTCGTCTAGTTCCAATTCTAGCGTTGGCTCTGCGAAATCTACTTCATCCAGTTCTTCGGACAGTGAGGAAGACCGAGAACGGTATGGAAGTACACCCCGCGGGACGAAGTCGAAGGCGACATATGCCACTCAAGGAGTGATTCGCTCTCGCGAGAAAGGTAGACGTCATCTTGGACTCAAGGAGTTGAAGCCAACGAATCTTCTCTACAAGAATCTGTTGTCGTATCGTTATTACCGATTGGACGATTCATCGTCAAGTCGCACCTCGCGAAGCACCGGTAAGGTGAAGGACCACATCAGAAGACTGAATATCGTCTTTACGAAGAAATTTGATGGCGAAGATCCAATTCTGGTACTGGACTCCCTAGCCCGCTCTGTGCAGGAAGCCGAAATTCTCGGTATGAACGAGGCGCAAGCGTTTCTCGCTTTACCCTATTTTCTGTCAGGGATGGCTGAAGATCAGTTTAGCTCGGTACGAGGGTCGTCCCGTGCATCTGAAGGAGGTGTCAGCTGTTGGCCGGAAGCGGTCCAATACCTCCTGAGGTCCTATGCAACAGGAAGCGCGATTCACAACGCGACGCTCGCTCTGCGAGATACTAAACAGAAGACTGAAGAGACCGAAACGGTTTACCCAACTCGGTTCAACAAAGCGTTTCATCCCTGTGGAAAAGTGTACTCCGCTCAGGAGAGATGCACGATGTTCGTGGATGGGTTGGACCCTTCTATCAAGGCTTTGGTGGCGCGATATCGCGAAGAGAAACGTAGTATTACGTATCTGGAATTGGTCCAGTACGCCCAGGCTGAAGGCGAAGTCCTCCGTGCTCGGCACCCGCCGAAACCCCGTCGCTCAAGGGCGTTGCTCGTCAACGAGTCATCTCCATCTCTTTCCTTGGAATGTGGAAACTCCGTAAACCCGGGTCTGGATAATGTCCACTCCGTTGGAAGTGCTCCCCATTCGTACGGGTCTTCTGACATTCCGTCGTCGTCGACTCCGTTTTTGGAAGGTGACCCCCGCACTCTATATGGGAGGAACACGGATACAGGCCGCTCCACTCGCTTACGCGACCACCGGCAGCCGTTTCTCACGCCCAGGATGGGTGAATGCGCAACCGCAACGACGGCCAGATGGTAATCGATCTTTCGATAAGTCGGTGACGACCATCTGTCATATTTGTTACCGACCCGGTCATATTGCACCTGTGTGCATGTTGCCCGCTCGGGAGTTACCGAAAATTATCGGGTGGTATGAGTCCTTGTCACCAGCTGATCGTGCTCGTGCTCCGAGTAAGAACTATGAAGAGCAAAGGGCCAAGTTTGGCAATCCTGTTACAGGACAGAACGTTCGAACTGAGCAACCTCGGGACCAGGCTGAACAGGTAACTGTGACCAACCCCGAACCCGGGAATTCTGTTTCCCACTCTGAGCAGAGTTTGCCGTCGCCGGCCAACCCCGCCCAGAAAAACTAAACTTGGGAGTTCCCCCTGCGGAAGGGGCGTCTCCTGAGCCGAAGTCGGAGACGCCCGAGGCGCCGCCGCTTCGCTCCCAGGTCACTTTCCTTAAAAGGAAGATCCTCACGAGGAAGATGGCTCAATCTGACGTGGATTCAGAGCTTTTAACGGTTCTCCGTCGTCCGTGAGTACGGTCCCGAAATTTCCGAAACCCGGATAGAGTTCTTGTGATAGCTAAAAGGAATAATAAGGTTTACGCCGACCTCGGCTTATCACACCAGTTTATGGTTCGTCAACTGTCTGTGTTAGACACGGGCGCTGCGCCCAATCTCATTCACTCTTCGTTAGTGCCCCCGGCACTTCGGGAATTCGTTCGCTATGGTCCAGGCTTGGATATCGCTGACGCGAACAATAACCCGTTGCGCACGGTTGGTTACTTAACTCTCACAGTGAGACTTGGCACCTACGTGGTGAAACTTGACTTTGTTGTCTGCGATTCACTCGCTGCACCGGTTATACTCGGTTGTGATTTTTGCGACCGCTTTGTCGAAGCGATACGCCCAAGGGCGAAAACCGTGGAAATGAAAGAAGGTACAACCATTCCGATCGTGCGGAAGATGTTGAGGCGCGCAATCCGGAAGCGCGTTCCATTACCTATAGCTCAGGAGGTCCCAAACCTGGATCCGAAATCAACAAAGCTTTGCATAGCGAAATCCATCTCAATCCCGCCGGAATCCCAGGTATGGGTGCAGTGCGTCGCCAAACAACATGGAATTCGACTAGTTCAACCGTCTACATCGTTGTACTATCAGCGACAGCTCGCTTTAGCTAATGGTGTTGTTTCTATCGAGCCCGATCAACCTTTCAAGGTACTGGTTGCCAACTTTGGCAAAACCACTCAGTGGCTAGCCAAGCACCAGGTACTGGGTTCGGTCCTGGCGCATCCGAAGGCGCTCGTACAGACGAGAATCCCAACGTCCGAGGTTCTCGGAGTGCCCAAAGCTAAAGAGGGGGAGGTGCGTCCTGAAAACTCCGTTTTGTCGGATTCCTCCAGAAAGGGAAACTCCGCCGTAGCGGAAGCAGTTGCTACTGAAGAGGTGAATCTAGTTAGTTTGGGCCACGAACGACCGTTCATTCCGGTTAAATCATCGCTACCCCCTGGCCCAGAACAGAGGAATCCTGTTGAGGAATTAGAGAAGCTGAATCTGGACCATGTCCCTGAGTCTCATTGCGAGAAGTTGCGAGACATGCTCGGAAAATTTACTCCCATGTGGGACGGTTCCCTTGAAACAATTGGAATTACGGAGCACTGTATTGATCTGCTCCCAGATACTCGACCAATCGCGCAACACCTGTAGTGCAAACCCGGGGACGGGAGAGACACTCAAGGCGTTTGAGTCCTTGCTCCCTAGGGCAGGTAGACTCAGGGAAAGAGCGCTCCGTACACGTAAAATGGCGGGTGTAAGACCGCCCGTGCCTCGGGATATACCTCGGAGGTTGACGGTGAACAGGCTAGGTAAAGATCCCGGAGACCACAGTGATGGGTCGCACCAGCGGGCAATGGAAACCCTAGGCAAAAAGGGAAAAAGAGGGAAAACCCAGAGAAAACCCCCGGTGGGGCGTGCGGAAAGCGGCAACAGACCCGGCGGTGGGTGACGGAGACGTGTATTCAGCCCACGCGGCAAAGATCTCTATACAGAGTTGGTAGTTCTACCGCTTGTGGTTAAACAGGTATCTGCACGATGTAAGGAGTCCGAAGACGGAATTAGCCCGAGGGCAATGGCCACAAATGATCAGAATTGTCTGAAAGATCCCGAAGGATGGAGCTAGAACGTACCGTATGCGGTGACTCTCCGGGAGGAGTGGTGCACTTCGCGCAGGCGAAACTAGTCCGGAGCCGAGCCCGGTTACCCTTTACTGAAGGTGGAGGTGGCCGCGAAGTCACCTCCTATACCGTAACCGGTAAATTAGTTAAAGTAAATTAAATAATTTGGTGCACACTTGTGCAAAGCCACCCACGTGGTGTACGTGCACAGCCCGCGTCAGCCGCCAGTAAATAATTCGACTATCGAAACAATTCCTCTGTGAATAGACCCAAATCAGACCACGTGTACTCACGACCACTCAATACCACGTGCCACACCCTGGCCAGTCCAGCTGACATTCCGACATCCAACCACCTCAAAATATCCCAGTTTTGGGCCACGTTTCATACTTTCCTTCCCTAGGATTAAACCTCGGTGCACGAGTTATGAGTATCAACTTCACTGATACCGCGTTTCCGCGTTTGCTCTACACATCCCCTTCCTTAGCCTCGAGGCATTGCCGAGAACTGCGGAGACTTCCAATTGAGAGAAGTATAAATACGCAAGCTGCAATGAGCCTTACCGACATCCCGGTCCCTCGTCGCAACGAGCCTCACGGTTCTACTGCCAGTTCTCCCGCAGTCACAGTGCGTTCCGAGGACTCGGCGGTCCCAGACTCTCCTCAGATCGTCCCTGCGATGGATCCTTACCAGGACAGCGACCAGCTTTCCCAGCCTGGGGCGTCGGGCAACCCGATTCCACCTGTTCCCGCGACTGGGTATCTCGGCGGCTTCGCCACAGCTCCTCTGTCACAGATTCAAAGTCACACTCCGACACCGAATCCGATCGACGTAGCTGCATGGAACTCGGCGCATGCCGTGCCATTGCTGGCTACTCCGGGTAGCTGGATTGCGTGCGAGTCACTCTTGACACAGGATCCGAAAACGAACGGAAGTTGGACGTACTCCACAGCTCCCTGGTTCCATCCGACGGCGGTACGCAACGTGGCGTTAATCGATGCTTATACCGAGAACGGTTTGCTGCCTGGCGGCCTTCCTCGCGACATGGTCCACTTCTGGGATTCGAGGAACCGCGTAGCGATGCCGACTCATCTTATATCGCGGCAGAGACGCGGTCGTCAGTAAGAGACGTTGGATCAAGCCAGAGCGGCAATGGCGCTACTCGCGTACTTCCGTAAGGAGCGGGCCTCTTTTGCAGAGCTGATTCCACCGTCATACGGTTTCGACTTATCTCGCTTCCGAACGTACGGGGAAATACAGTATGGCGCGAACCTGGTGGAGTTCTCAGCCTCAGCTGCCTTCCCTCAGGAAATGCCATCCGACATCCTCCTGTTTCACAGGCCTATCATCCGAGCAGAATTTCGCCATCTGCGACGTCCTTCTGGGCATGGGTCATTCTTCGACAGGCTGCGGAATGAGCGCAAGTGAAGGTCCCGGTTCGGGTATCTGATTCCTTATCAGAACATCGAAGTTGAGCGGTTGCGCTCGACGACGATTCCCGTCCCTTCCAGCGTGGTGGAGCATGTACGAAGTCCCTCGCGGTTGTTTCGCCAAACTGCCGCCTTTTATCTCTTACGTGGGGTCGCGCATGCTTGCGAATCCGAACTGAGGGTATTGGATTCTGTTCCTCGCTGAATGGGCGGCTCGCGTTGCCGCGTTCATGCTTTGGGAAGCCTATGATCAACACCGTGTTTGGTACATTCCGCCGAAGCTGCGGCTCGTCCTGAGGACGCTGGATCTCCACACCGCTCTGGGTTCAAAAAACAACGTTCTCGAGCTCGAGTACCTCCTCGATTTCATCGAGAAGATCAATTGGGGCCAAGTTCCGGCGGAAAACGTCCTACGCGGGAGTAGGTCATCTCATGATCGTTCACCTGGGCGCAGGCATCCAGGAGCCGGGGATTTTGTCTATTACGACCCGTGGGAGGGTGTCGTGGTGTCACGCGACCAAGCGCATGCTCTGCGACAAATTCCTAGGGTTGTCGCGGAGGGTCACCCGGTTGGGTTCATGTTTTGCTATGATTACTATCCTTCAGCCAACGAGGACGATCCAATGGTGGATGATATGGTAGAAAACGAGGTGCTGGTCGGTCAGCCGCTTGGGACGGTAACGAATCCAGAAGCTGGAGCAGGCAATTTGCCAGTGGCCCCCACGGGTTGGGGTGTAGGCCCTTCCCAGGTAAACATCGATCCGCGGGCCATCGCGATGCGTAATCAGCTCCTGAACTTCGGAGTACCGGTCCCACCGGACATGTATGACCTCGTCCAGTTGATGACTCTGGGTGCGCAGACGTTTGCGAGTCCTTCTCAAGGTGGTCCGTCGAACACGGGAGGCGCGGGACCCTCGACGGGTTTACCGTGAATCCAACAGTGGGACGACCTCGTTTGAGTGCGGACGACGCAACGTTGGATGAACAACAACCAAACTAGTGGTATAACTTCTGTCATAGAATAAACCGAAAGTCGGTAACTTCTCGCTTCTTAGCCGGGTTCCGGTATCATTGTTCTTCCTTCTTCATCGATTCCGATTACTCCTCTTCCAGAGTTCCTCCTCCCTGAGTAACCGTGCGTCTTCGCATCCATTCACCTTATATCCGCGTTAATTCGCGTGGGACCGTAATACGGTAGTTCGCTAAGTCCGATAAATCGGCGTCCGTGACCCGGAGTACTTCTTTTTCTTCATCCCTTGGGGTTCCTTCCGACATGAATTCTTCTATCTTTAACCAGATACCAATTCATCCCGCGAGCAGGCCATTCGGTTGACAACGACAAGGAAGCCTTGGGGTTAACCTACCTGGGCGGCATTCAAGTCTGGAGGGTAAGCTAAGTGCTTGCGCCGATAATAGGCGATGACCTTGGACCGCGGTAGGTGTTCAATTGGTTCCCAAGTATCCTCATCAGGAGCGTATCCGTACCAAAGAACCTGATAAAGCACTTCCCCGTCTTTCACGACATGGCGCACTATGCGGTCTATCACAAGTTCCTGTGAATACACTTCCCGGCTGCGGGCCTTCGTAGGCTGCTGAGCAATTCCCATTGAAATGGGCCGCCTCGCGGGGCCTAATAGAGATTTAGGAGCTCCCTCAGAGATGCCTTCCACGCGGTGGAGTTCGTCCTTTATGTGCGAGCTTCGCGGGGGTCGCCCGTTGCGGCGATACTGTAACTCGCGTGTCACGCGCTCTCTTCCAAAGGTGAGAGGGTCCCCTGAAAGCTCTCGAACAGTCGAGTATAACGGTTAAACGTTGACCGCCCTTGCTAGGAAGACCATCGAGTAGTAGCTCTCTCGATTGACGAGTCTCTCGACTTCACCATGGTGACCGTTCTGCTTAAGAGGCATGCGAATCACACTCTCTATGCAGGGCGGCGGTTCGCCCGGCCACGGGCCATGTGCCATCGTTTTCCATTGATGGGGCGCCACAATCTGGCACATCTGACGATAGTACGCCGTGTTCGGCGGTCCACGTGGATGCAGCTGACAGCCACTCGTTAAGAATCACCACACATTGCTGTGTCCCCGCGCTGCGCGCGTTTGACATGATTATTTACCAAAAACAAATCGGGAAGATGCGTTCGCGCACGTTTGCGGCGGCGGCGCAACCTCAAAACCAAGCGCCAACTCTCCACGCGACGTCGTTGTACTCCTCGGAGTGTTACGACACAAAAACGTCAAGTCCTGTAAGGGTAACTATTGAAATGGTACTCTCTCAAAACCCACTCACACATGAGTTAACCCAGGCCAAGTCTGGTTCGCTTCATAGCGTCAATTATCCCCGTAAGACGGTTGATCCGGATCGGCGGATACTGTTTTCACAGTACGTTTCTCCTTCAAGACGCGATGGCGCGACGTCGAGACGTGCGACTTCCCAGATTGGGGTACAGTATCTGCGGGTCCCTGAGTTTCTCGGGAACGAGTGTTAACACTTTCTCGTGTCTCCACAGCAGTGGTTGCCTTTCCGTTGCGGACCTCGCCAGCGTTGGCAACTAGACTTCGCGAATCTCTAGTAGGAGTCACTGTGCTAGCAGTTGGCGCAGGAGTTCCAGGACGTGGAGAACCAGACGGCACCGGGGTGTCAACAAAAGTGTTTGCAGTTGCTGCGTTTCCCTCCCCCTCCTTAGGTGACGGTACGGGCTCCATGAGGAGATGGGGGGGCGGGTTAACCCGTGTATACACTCGTGTAGATTTATTTGGGTTATTCCAAGTTAAAGTAGATGAATCTCTAAGGTCAGAGTACTCTACGTTCGGTAGATCCGATAAACCTCGATCCGGGTGCGGAAGAATTGCGGGGCGCGACGGAGCGTCAACTGCATGCAGCTCTTCCTGTAACGTAGGATCCCCTGATTGGGTACTTGTAGCCGAAGGTTTTGCGTCGTCCGGAGGTGGAGCTAGAACCACGCGGTCTCGCGAGATGCGTTCGTGCTGATCGTCTATGTCGAGAACGACGGTGTCGGGCGCGACGGAGATAACACGATACGGTCCATCAGCGTTGGGAGACAGCTTATGTCGACGTTCCTTCTCAGGATTATAATATTCCTTTCGGACGAAAACGAAGTCGTCAGCCTTGACCACAGGCAACTTACCGCGGAGACGGCGATCAAAATTCTTCTTGAAAGCAAGCTGAGCCTTCTCCATGGCTTTCCGGGCAACCGGTACCATGGTCTTTAACCAGTTTTTCCAGGTATCCCTGTACGTCCGAGGTGACGGAGTAGACGACAACGTCGGTTGAGCTTCAATTGCTACCAGAGGCGGTATTCTCGAAAGAACGAGCTCAAGCGGCGATGACGACGAGACCCGATGTACCTGGGTATTATACGCATATGTTATTGGGTCAGTGTACAGGTCCCAATCCTTTCGGTGATCTGCTACGTAGGATCTTAATGCGTTAAGCATAGTACGATTAAAGCGTTCTACCTGCCTATTACGCTGGAGATGATAGGTTGTAGTAAACAAATTCTTGATATCCAAGATGCGACAAACGTCCTGAAAGAAATTCGCACCGAACTGCGAGCCATTGTCTGATGACAGATGAACGGGCGGTTCGTACACAAAGACCCAATGCGTTACAAACGCTTCAGCGACCGCGGCCGCAGTAATCCGTTTCAACGGAACAGTTCGTACGAGTTTCGAAAACCTGTCGGTAATAACCAGGAGATATCGGTTACCTCGGGCAGTTCGAATTAGTTCACCAAGAAGGTCGATAGCGACAAACTATAAAGGAGCGGAAGCTGGGAACAGCGTCAGTTTCTTTGAAACTCGTCGTAGTTTGACGTTATTCTTTGCGCATTCCGTGCACGAGCGCCGTAGTGCATAGCAGGCGAAAGCCATGGCGGGCCAATACAAGTCCCTACGGAGGGTTAAGTACAACTTCCTGCCACGAGGGTGAGCTCCTACCTTCACATAATGCGAGATGTGGAGGACTCTCCGTTGTAAGGAGTGAGGAACGACAATTCGAGGTCGTTTTTCGACAATCCTGACAAGGAATCCCTGATCATTGGTAACAAAGGGTAGTTTAAAACCCCCGTTGAGGCGGACCCTTATCTGCGTACAGAAAGGATCCTCGTGTTGTTCACGTATCAGCTCTTCAGCCGTAATGGGCTCGAATGAACCAGGCAGTGGAGCAGCCGGTTCTGCGGCGAGTATATCGTCGCAAATGTCTTCCGAAATCTCGGTCTCGTGTTCCAGGTCTTTCATCATGAAGCATGGTATTTCATCGTCGATGACTGACTCTGTTTCACCAGAAGTTCCCAGACGCGGGAGTGCGTCGGCCTGTAAGTTCAGGGTTCCCTTCTTGTACCTGACATCGAAGTCAAATTCCGATAGACGGAGGCACCACCTCATAAGACGACCCGAGGGCTCGGAGATCCCCATGAGCCACCGGAGGGCCAAATGGTCGGTATGCACCCAAAAATGGGTCCCCATGAGATAGGATCTTAGTGTGGTTAACGCCCAGACAACGGCGAGACACTCTTTCTCAGAGACTGAGTAGTTGCGTTCGTGCACGTTCAGAGAACGAGACCAGTATCCGATTGGGCGGCGCTCGCCTTCTTCCGAGACTTGAAACAATGCAAAACCAACTTGGTACTTACTGGCATCAGTATCCACTTCATAAGGAAGCCCAGAAGTGGGTAGTGCCAAGATAGGCGGAGACGTAACAGCGTCGACTAGCGACGAAAAGGCAGATGCTTCCGCATCGCCAAAGGGTTCCAGTTTGACTGGTTGTCCTTTTCGAAGGAGCGTGTCGAGGGGAGCTGCGGTGTCAGCAAAGTTCGGCACGAAGCGACGGTAAACGTTACACTGTCCGAGAAATGAGCGGAGTTCCGTTTGAGTCGTCGGATGTTTCGCGTCCTTTAACGACTTCACTCGTACCTCGTCGATCGAGAGCTGTCCGGGCCGGATAATATGACCAAGATATTTCACCGAGTGGGAACAGAACTCACATTTCTTGAGTTTCAGGGTAACACCTGCGTCCTGCAAAACCTGCATTACTTCCCTCACATGGGCGATATGATCTTCCAGGTTGCTGGAAAACACGACGATGTCGTCCAAGTATACCAAACAAGTTTTCCACTTGAATCTGGCTAACAGAATGTCAATTGCACGCTGAAACGTAGCGGAAGCATTCGTCAATCCGAAAGGCATGCGTTTAAAGCAGTATAAGCCTTGATGGCATACAAACGCGGTTTTGTCGCGGTCTTCCTTCCTGATTGGGAACCTGCCAGTAACCCCAATTGGCATCGAGGGCTGTAAACACTCTTGCAATGCCAAGCGAGTCGATGTACTCATCCTTCCGGGGTATCGGATATACGTCTTTGACGGTAACGGCGTTGAGTCGCCTGTAATCGATACAAAATCGCCACGATCCATCCGATTTCGGAACAAGTACAACGGGCGATGCCCATGGTGACTGAGCGGGCTCAATTACGTCAGCACGTAGCATCTTCTCGACTTGAGATTTCTCCTCTTCCCGAGCCTTCGGGCCGGCCCGATAAGGGTGTTGCGCATTAGGGCGAGTGTCTGGGAGCAGATCAATACGGTGTTCCGTAATTACAATCGTTCCAAGGGAACCATCCCACATGGGAGTAAAGTCCCGGAGCATATCCCTTAACTTCTCTCGATGAGACGCTGGGACGTGATCCAGATTCAGCTTCTCTAACTCCTCGACAGGATCTATCTGGTCTGTACCAGGCGGTAGCGCTTCCTTAACCGAGGTGATCGGTTGTTCGTGACCCGAATTAATCATGTGCACTTCGGCGGTTACGGCATCATCCGACGCGGCGGAAGTTTCCATTTCTCTCTCTCGCTCCTTAGGGTCAGGTACACCGAGAACCTCGGACATGGGTATTCTCGTTTGTACTAGCGCCTTCGGGTGTGGGAGGACTGAGCCCAGTACTTGATGTTTGACAAGCCACTGAGTGGATTTGCCAAAGTTAGCGACAAGTACCCTAAAGGGTTTATCGGGCTCGATAGAGACAACGCCATTCGCCAAAGCGAGTTGTCGCTGATCTTATAACGATGATGATGGTTGAACCAAATGAATTCCATGTTGCTTGGATGTGCACTGCACCCAGACCTGGGATTCCGGTTGAATGGCAATTGATTTCGCGACGCGAAGCTTCGTAGATTTAGGATCCATGTTTGGAACGTCTTGAGCCACAGGTAATGGTGCACGCTTCCGGATTGTGCGTTTGAGCGGCTTCCGAACTATTGGAATAGTACTTCCGTCTTCTAATTCCACGGTCTTCGCCCTGGGGCGGATAGCCTCAACAAAGCGGTCACAAAAATCACAACCGAGAATAACCGGTGCGGCGAGAGAGTCGCAAGCAACGAATTCAAGTTTCACCACGGAGGTGCCAAATCTCACAGTGAGAGTTATAAAACCGGACGTACGCAACGGGCGATTATTCGCGTGGGCGAAATCCAATCCTGGACCGTAGCGGACAAATTCCCGAAGTGCCGGGGGCACTAACGAAGAGTGAATTAAGTTCGGCGCAGCGCCTGTGTCTAGAACAGACAGTTGACGAACTATAAACTGGTGTGATAGGCCGAGGTCGGCATAAACCTTATCGTTCCTCTTGGCCATCACAAGGACTCTATCCGGAGTACGGAAATTGCGGGACCGCACCCACGGGCGACGTAGAACCATCAATGGTTCTGAGTCCACGTCCGTTTGAGCCATCTTCCTCGTGAGGATTATCCTGTTAAGGAATTGGGCCGGGGAGCGAAGCGGCGGCGCCTCGGGCGTTTCCAACTTCGACTCAGGAGACGCTCCTCCCGTAGAGGAAACTCCCAAGATCAGTTTTTCTGAGCTGGGTGAGCCGGTAACGGCGCTCCCTGTCCAGGCTGGGAAACTGGATTCCCAGGTTCGGGATCGATCACGGTTGCCTGTGGTGCCGGGTTCGGAGGTTCCTCGTTTCGAACGTTGTGTCCTGTAATAGGAATGCCATATCTGGCCTTCTGCTCTTCATATGGTTGACTTGGAACTCGAGCTTTGTCAGCTGGCGACAGCGATTCATAAAACCCGATAACTTTCGACAACTCCCGCGCGGGAAGCATACACACCGGGGAGATGTGCCCGTGTCGGTAACATAGATGACAGATGGTCGTTGTCGACTTATCGATATATCGATTACCGTCTGTCCGACGTTGCGGTATCGTATCAATCCATCCCGGACGGGAATTTCGGGATCCACGTGACACATATGCGAGTGATGCTGCTGGCACCCTCGTTCCTCCCACGTAAAGTGCTGGGTCACCTTGCGAGGTTGGAGTCGAGGTCGACGGTAGATCTGAAGACCCATACGAATCGGGAATACTTGCAATGAGGTGCACGTTATCCTGATCCGGGTTTACGGAGTTTTGACGATGAAGGGAATGCGAGTGAAACGACTCATTGACGAGTAGAGCCCTCGAGCGGCGGGGTTTTGCCAGACGGCGCGCTCGAAGAGCATCGCCTTCCGCTTGGGCGTACTGGACCAATTCCAGATAGGTTAGCCGTCGCTTCTCTTCGCGATATCGCGCCACCAGGGTTATGATCGTCGGATCCAATCCATTCACGAACATCGTGGATCTTTCCTGAGCGGAATAAACGTTACCACAGCGATGAAACGCTTTATTCAACCGGGTTGAAAAAGCCGTTTCTGTCTCTTCAGGCTTCTGTTTCGTGTCTCGTAGAGCTAGAGTCGCGTTGTGAATCGCGTTACCTGTTGCATACGACCTGGGGAGGTACTGGACCGCTTCCAGCCAGCATGAAACACCCCCCTCGGACGCACGAGATGAACCTCGGACCGAGTTGAACTGGTCTTCGGCCATCCCTGTAAGAAAGTAGGGTAAAGCGAGAAACGCTTGAGCCTCGTTCATACCGAGTACATCGGCTTCCTGCGCAAAGCGGGCAAGGAAATCGAGAACCATGATTGGGTCTTCGCCATCGAATTTCTTCGTGAACACGATGTTGAGTCGCTTAATATGGTCTCTCACCTTGCCGGTGCTCCGTGAATCACGGTCAGACGACGAGTCGTCCGATCGATAATACCGATACGATAACAGCATCCTGTAGAGAAGATTCGTTGGTTCCAACTCCTTGAGTCCCAAGTGACGTCTGCCCTTTTCGCGGGAGCGAATCACTCCTTGAGTGGCGCATGTCGCTTTCGACTTCGTTCCACGAGATCGACCTGGATGCCGGTTACGGCCCTCCTCGCTTCCCGACGAGCTGGAGGCGGACGATTTCGCCGAGCGAACACTAGAATTAGAACTAGACGAATCTGAGTCATAACGGAGCTCCTTTTTAGACTTCCGATTCCGGCGAACCGGGGACCGGTGAGTCGAGCGCTTCGAGCCTTCGCCTTCGGCCTGTCGCGTACCGTTCGCGTTATCCATCCGGAGGATCTCTTCCAAAGTGGACAAACGAACCGTTAGACGGTCAACCTCCGTTCGTAACTCCCGAATGGAGAATTGATAAGCTTCAACAAAGGCAGCTGGGACACCCAGACTTTTTAAATTAGAATTCACGTCCTGACGTAAGACACATACGTCATTAGAGGCATCTCTGAGTTCGGCTTCGTCAAGCTTCTTTCTGAGATACTGCAGATCCTCGAACAACGAGTTTTGCGCGAGCTGACTGACACGCAGTTGAGCCTCGAGGTACGAGTATCCAGGGGTTTCAACCACATCGTCTGGTCTCTCCGTGGCTGGAGTACCCGTAACGGGCGGAGCTCCCGCCGTAGAAGCGGCCAAAGGTCCCGGCGTGACTGAAGAAGCTCCCCGGGGTTCCGGGACCTGTTCGTTGTCAGGTGACCTTACGGGTACGGAAGCTGGAGAACGCGGAGGCCTAGGCCGAGGCACCCCAGCATCCCTCGGCAAACCGTTCCGAGAGCTCGGCGCAGGTGGCACCATACCGAATCACGGTGTAGCGACCAATGGTAAGGTCAAATGCACAACGAGAGATCTCGATACTCCAAAGAGTAAACAACCAACCAACAAAACTGGAGCCCTCACTGACCAGCCAGTGTGTTCTCACCAGTGAGATTCCTTAAAAGAACCAGTTCAAACTCGTTCTAAGTCGGGAGACCACTTGTAGTGCAAACCGGGGGACGGGAGACACACTCAAGGCGTTCGAGTCCTTGCTCCCTAGGGGAGGTAGACCCAGAGAAAGAGCCCTCCGTGCACGGAAAATGGCGGGTGTAAGACCGCCCGTGCCTCGGGATATACCTCGGAGGTTGACGGGGAACAGGCTAGGAAAAGATCCGGAAACGGAGACCACAGTGATGGGTCGCACCAGCGGGCAGTGGAAACCCTAGGCAAAAAGGGAAAAGGAGGGAAAAACCAGAGGAGATCCCCGGCGGGGCGTGCGGAAAGCGGCAACAGACCCGGCGGTGGGTGACGGAGACGTGTATTCAGCCCACGCGGCAAAGATCTCTATACAGAGTTGGTAGTTCTACCACTTGTGGTTAAACAGGTATCTGCACGATGTAAGGAGTCCGAAGACGGAATTAGCCCGAGGGCAATGGCCACAAATGATCAGAATTGTCTGAAAGATCCCGAAGGATGGAGCTAGAACGTACCGTATGCGGTGACTCTCCGGGAGGAGTGGTGCACTTCGCGCAGGCGAAACTAGTTCAGAGCCGAGCCCGGTTACCCTTTACTGAAGGTGGAGGTGGCCGCGATGTCACCTCCTATACCGTAACCGGTAAATTAGTTAAAGTAAATTAAATAATCTGGTGCACACTTGTGCAAAGCCACCCACGTGGTGTACGTGCACAGCCCGCGTCAGCCGCCAGAAAAAAATTCGACTATCGAAACAATTCCTCTGTGAATAGACCCAAACCCGACCATATGTACCCACGACCACTCAATACCACGTGCCACACCCTGGCCAGTCCAGCTGACATTCCGACATCCAACCACCTCAAAATATCCCAGTTTTGGGCCACGTTTCATACTTTCCTTCCCTAGGATTAAACCTCGGTGCACGAGTTATGAGTATCAACTTCACTGATACCGCGTTTCCGCGTTAGCTCTACAACACCCGTATCGGGTAGGCCCGAAAGCGCGGGAAGAAGAAAAGTCTCAAGTCGAGAAGATGCTACAAGCGGACGTATTTGAGCCTGCTCAGTCCTCATGGACATCGCCCGTTGTACTTGTTTCGAAATGGGATGGATCGTGGCTTTTTTGCATCCATTACAGGCTACTTAACGCCGTTACCGTCAAAGACGTGTATCCGATTACACGGATGGATGAGTACATCGACTCGCTGGGAAGCGCCAGAGTATTTACCGCCCTCGACGCCAATTGGGGTTACTGGCAGGTTCCAATTCGAAAGGAAGATCGCGACAAGACCGCTTCTGTATGTCACCAAGGACTGTACCGTTTCAAACGGATGCCCTTCGGGGTAACGAATGCTCCCGCTACGGTTCAGCCCGCGATTGACATTCTGTTGGCCATATTCAAGTGGAAGACTTGTCTTGTGTACTTGGACGACATTGTCGTATTTTCCAACAGTATGGATGAACATATGTCCCATGTGAGGAAAGTGATGCAGGTTCTGCGTGACGCAGGTGTTACCTTGAAGCTCAAGAAATGCGAATTCTTTACCGACTCGGTGAAATACCTGGGACACATTATCCGCCCAGGGAAACTCTCGGTCGACGAGGTAAGGGTGAAGTCGCTGAAGGAAGCGAAACATCCGACAGCTCAGACGGAACTCCGATCATTTCTCGGTTTGTGTAATGTCTACCGTCGATTCGTCCCGAATTTCGCTGATACTGCAGCTCCTCTCAACTCTCTCCTCAGAAAAGGACAGCCAGTTAAACTGGAACCTTTCGGCGATGCGGAAGCATCCGCCTTTTCGTCGTTAATCGACGCTGTTACAACTCCGCCGATTTTGGCGTTTCCCACTCCAGGGCTTCCATACGAAGGTGATAATGATTCCAGTGACCACCAAGTGGGGTGTGCCTTGTTTCAAGTCTCGAAGGAAGGCGAGCGACGTCCAGTTGGGTAATGGTCCCGTTCATTGAACGTGCATGAGCGTAATTTCTCAGTCTCTGAGAAAGAGTGTCCCGCCGTCGTTTGGGCGCTGTCTACCTTAAGACCCTATCTCATGGGAACCCATTTTCAGGTACATACCGATCATTCGGCTCTCCGCTGGCTTATGGAGATCTCCGAGCCGTCGGGTCGCCTTATGCGTTGGCGTCTCGGTCTATCGGAATTTGATTTTGATGTCCGGTACAAACAGGGCACCCTGAATATGCAGGCTGATGCGCTTTCCCGCTTAGGAACGTCTGGAGAAGCAGAACCTGGCGACGACGACGACATACCATGCTTCTTGGTGGAAGACTGGGAGGAAGACTCCGAAATTACGGATGACGTCTGTGACGATATTCTCGCCGCAGAACGGCCGAGCCACCGCCTGGCTCATTTGAACCCATCACCGCTGAAGAGGTAATACGTGAACAACACGGGGATCCTTTCTGTACTCAGATACGGGCCCGACTCAACGGGGAATTCAAGATACCCTTTCTAACCAACGATCAGGGATTCCTTGTTAGGATTGTTGGGCCACGTCCTGAAATTGTGGTTCCACACTCCCTACAATGGAGGGTTCTCCATATATCCCACTATGCAAAGATTGGGGGACACCCTGGTGGCAGGAAGTTGTATCTAACTCTCCGAAGAGACTTTTATTGGCCAGCTATAGCATTCAACTGCTACGCAGTACGCCGTTCATGCACGGAATGCGCCAAGAAAAACGTCAAACTCCGACGAAATTCTAAGTCGATGACGCTGTTCCCAGCCCGGGCTCCTTTGGAGTTCGTCGCTATCGACATTCTGGGCGAATTAATTCGAACCGCACGCGGTCGCAGGTACCTCCTGGTTATCACGGACAGGTTTTCGAAGCTAATGCGAACGGTTCCGTTGAAACGGATCACTGCAGCAGCATTTGCACAAGCATTTGTGACGCATTGGGTCTTCACTTACGGGCAACCCGTTAATCTGCTTTCAGACAATGGCTCGCAGTTTGCGTCAAAGTTCTTTATGGACGTATGCCGTATCTTGGATGTCAAGAATTTGTTTACAACAACCTATCATCCCCAGTGTAATGGGCAGGTAGAACGATTTCATCGTACAATGCTTAACGCATTACGATCCTATGTTGCGGATCACCCAAAGGATTGGGACTTGTACACCGATGCTATTACGTACGCGTATAACACACAGGTGCATCGGGTAACGAAGCTTTCGCCGTTTGAACTCGTTCTTTCGAGGATACCGCCACCGGCAGCAATCGAATCACAACCGACGCTAGCGTTTTTCCCGTCACCACGGATGTACAAGGACACCTGGAAAAATTGGTTAACCAAGATGGTACCGGTAGCCCGGAAGGCCATGGAAAAGGGACAGCTTACGTACAAGCGTAATTTCGATCACCGAATTCGCGGTACACCAGTGGTGGTAGAGCCCAACAGCTTTGTCTTCCTTCGGAAGGAGTATTATAATCCTGACAAGGAAAAGAGACATAAGCACTCCCCCATCGCCGATGGACCATACCGCGTCATTTCCGTCAATCCGGATACCGTCGTACTCGACATTGACGGATGTCATGAACGAATCTCGCGCGACCGCGTTGTGCCCGCCCCAACGCCTCCCACCGCAACCGGGCCCACCTCAACCAATACCCAATCAGGGGATCCTCAACAGGAGACAGAACCGTCAACAGCCGCTACACTACCGTCGCGCCCGCAGATTCTTCCGCACCCGGATCGAGGATTACTTGATCTACCTACAGTAGGTACTTCTGACCACAGAACTGAACTTCCTACTACTTGGACGAATTCCAACCACTCTGCACGAGTATTTACAAGAGTAACCCCCCCACCCCATCTCCTGATGGAGCCCGTGGCGCCAACTAAGGAGCGGGAGGATACCGCAGCTGCTGCGAATGGCACTGACGCTCCGGTGTCGCCCGGTTCCCCAACCACGGGAAATGTGATCCACACTGACAATCCAGTCGCTCCCGTGGGAGGATCTAGTGGCAAAGTTGCCTTGTCGCACCCCAACCGTGAGGACTCCGCCGTGTCGGTCTCCGTTACCACGGAACGTGCCCGCGAGAGGCGCGACGCTGCCGCAGAAGCAGCTACCCACTCTGGGACCTCTAACCACTTCAACTCGGGTATCCGCGCTGAGAAGCATAGCCGAACTGTGAAAACGGTTTCCAGTGATCCGGACCAGCCGCTGCACGCGGAAGAATAGCATTGCAACCCTGAAATGGGAAGCCTCGTGAACGAGTTGTGCTGAGTATTACCACTCATTATGGATTTCGTTGTGGGATTTTTAACGCTTTCTTGGAAGCCGACACTCTACAGTGTGAACCACATCGTGTGTGGAGACTTGGACTTCCGCCACCACTGCAGGAAGTGCAATCTCCGTGACACGGGGCCACAGAACCGGGCGCGTGCCACGCGACGCACGTTACAACGTGAAAAGCCCTAATGAGCGGTCGGCGAACTTTCGCGAACGGATGGCCGAGCACCGCACGCGCACGATTGTCGTGGTCGCCAATCTGTGGCGTAGAGCCAATCAGAACTCTTGGCACAAGCCCCGTGGACCGGGTGAACCGCCGCCCTGCCAAGGGAGTGCCGTAAGCACCTCCGTCGCCGAAACGGTTATCCCCGTGAAGGCCGGGAGATTCGTCAACCGGAAGTACTACCGTTTGTCATTCTCTCGACTCTCGTCGAATAACGTGATACCGTTGGACTCGTCTGATCCAGAGCTTTGCAACTACCTATCTAGGTCGTGGATAGGACGGGTAGAACGCGAGTTACAGTACGACCGCCACAGCGGTATGCGTGGAAAACCACGGAAGTAAGCCCGTCTCCAACGCTTGGAAAGCTTCACCTGCGTGATTTCAGGCAGCTACAGAACCTCTCCAGGTGAAACCGCGTCAGCAGGAGTGACCCATACGCCATGGAGTCCCGCGAACGGAAATTGTTCCCACAGGAATTCGTTATCGAACGCATCGTGAGTCACGTCGTGAACCCCGATGGGGAGACTGAATACCAAATCCGTTGGTACGGATACTCCCCTGAGGAGGATACTTTCGAGCCGATCGAACATCTGCCTCGATCGAAGGTTCTCGCTTACTACCGGCGCAAGCGCTTACCGCCACCTCCAAACTTGGACGCAGCCCAGATAGGGTGACAGTACTACTGTGCCGCGAGGTGAACCGACGGGCCCACTTGTGGGAGAATAATTGATGGTATTACCAAGAAGTTTGGGTTGTTTTTACGGAAGAAAGTATCGAAGGGATGAAAGAAGAAAGATGATTTCCGTCTAACGGACGCCGATTTATCGGAAAGAAGTGAACTACCCTCTAACGGTCCATGTGAACATGTCGTGAAGCTACACGCGTAATGGAGAACCGTATTGGAACGATGGTGCGCCAAAGCCATTGAACTGTAATCCGGTTATGAAGGAACTGATATCGAAGTCGATTTCATTCTAAGGAGAAGTTATACCGCTAGCTATTGCGGAGTGCGTTGGTCGCAGAGCCTACCACAGCCCATCATGCAGGGAACCCACCGTTGGGATCACTGCCATCCTGTCGAAGGACCGGCACCTCCAGGGTTGGACGGCCTCGCTTGGGGAGGCTGACTTGCGAAAGCCTGCGCGCCCAATGCCAACAGCTGGCAGAGGTCGTACATATTCGGTGGAACCGAAACCCCAAGTCCGAGGAGTTAGTTGCGCATCGCTATCAGGCGAGGGTCAATATTCCTCTGCGAAGGGCCCACGCTCCAACCGATAGGAGCAACTGGCGCAGCCGCCCCTCCGGCAACCGGAACTCCTGCGGAAGCCGCCGATGGACCTTCCGTTGCCGGGTCTTCCACAGTATCATCCACCATTGGATCGTCCTCCTCTGCTACGGAGTAATAGTTGTCGGAAAACATGAACCCAATAGGGTGATCGCTCGGAACCACTCGAGGAAGTGCGCGTAGGACGAGAGCCCGCTCCTTCGGGACGGTAACTCCCTCCCAGGGATCGTAATACACGAAGTGACCGGCACCCGGATGTCTTCGCCCCGGCGAACGGTCGTAGTGCGAACGAGTGCCCCTGGGGACTTTTTCCGCCGGAAAGGTACTCCAATCAATGGAATCGATGAGATCGATAAGGCTGATGACCTCGCTGACGTTGTCGTCCGAACCGAGCGCGGTGTATAAGTCCAGTGATCTAATCACATTCCGTAACCTCGTGTAGAGCAAACGCGGAAACGCGGTGTCGGTGAAGTTGATACTCATAACTCGTGCACCGAGGTATGATCCTAGGAAAGAAAAGTATGAAACTTGGCCCAAAACTGAGATATTTTGAGGTGGTTGGATGTCGGAATGTCCGCTGGACTGGCCATGGTGTGGCACGTGGTATTGAGTGGTCGTGGGTACACGTGGTCTGATTTGGGTCTATTCACAGAGGAATTGTTTCGATAGTCGAATTATTTACTGGCCGCTGAAGCGGGCTGTGCACGTACACCACGTGTGTGGCTTTGCACAAGTGTGCACCAAATTATTTAATTTAGTTTAACTAATTTACCGGTTACGGTATAAGAGGTGACCTCGCGGCCACCTCCACCTTCAGTAAAGGGTAACCGGGTTCGGCTCTGGACTAGTTTCGCCTGCGCGAAGTGCACCACTCCTCCCGGAGAGTCACCGCGTACGGCACGTTCTAGCTCCATTCCCCGGGATCTTCCAGGCAATTCTGATCATTTGTGGCCATTGCCCTCGGGCTCATTCCGTCTTCGGACACCTTACATTGTGCAGATACCTGCTTACCCACAAGTGGTAGAACTACCAACTCTGTATAGAGATCTTTGCCGCGTGGGCTGAATACACGTCTCCGTCACCCGCCGCCGGGCCCGTTGCCGCTTTCCGCACGCCCGGCCGGGGGTTTCCTCTAGTCTTTCCCTCTTTTTCCCTTTTCTGCCTAGGGTTTCCACTGCCCGCTGGTGCGGCCCATCACTGTGGCCTGCGTTCTCGGATCTTTACCTAGCCTGTTCCCCGTCAACCTCCGAGGTATATCCCGAGGCAAGGGCGGTCTTACACCCGCCATTTTTCGTGCTCGGAGGGCTCTTTCCCTGAGTCTACCTCCTCTAGGGAGCAAGGACTCGAACGCCTTGAGTGTCTCTCCCGTCCCCGGGTTTGCACTACAAGTGGTCTCCCGACCTAGAACGGGTTCGAATTGATCCTTGTAAAGAATCTCAGTGGTGAAAACACTGGCTGGTCAGTGAGGGCTCCAGTTTTGTTGGTTGGTTGTTTACTCTTTGGAGTATCGAGATCTCTCGTTGTGCATTTGACCTTACCATCGTTCGGTACACCGTGGCCCGGTATGGTGCCACCTGCGCCAAACTCTCGGAACGGTTCGCCCAGGGATGCTGGGGTTTCTCCGCCTAGGCCTCCGCGTTCTCGCGCTTCCGTACCCGCAAGGTCACCTGACAACGAACAGGTCCCGGAACCCCGGAGAGCTTCTTCAGTCACGTCGGGACCTATGGCCGCTTCTACGGCGGGAGCTCCGCCCGTTACGGTTACTCCAGCCACGGAGAGACCAGACGATGTGGTTGAAACCCCTGGATACTCGTACCTCGAGGCTCAACTGCGTGTCAGTCAGCTCGCGCAAAACTCGTTGTTCGAGGATCTGCAGTATCTCAGAAAGAAGCTTGATGAAGCCGAACTCAGAGATACCTCTAATGACATTCGTGTCTTACGTCAGGACGTGAATTCCATTTTGGAAAGTCTGGGTGTCCCAGCTGCCTTTGTTGAAGCTTATCAATTCTCCATTCGGGAGTTACGAACGGAGGTTGACCGTCTAACGGTTCGTTTGTCCACTTTGGAAGAGATCCTCCGGATGGATAACGCGAACGGTACGCGACAGGCCGAAGGCGAAGGCTCGAAGCGCTCGACTCACCGGTCCCCGGTTCGCCGGAATCGGAAGTCTAAAAAGGAGCTCCGTTATGACTCAGATTCGTCTAGTTCTAATTCTAGTGTTCGCTCGGCGAAATCGTCCGCCTCCAGCTCGTCGGGAAGCGAGGAGGGCCGTAACCGGCATCCAGGTCGATCTCGTGGAACGAAGTCGAAAGCGACATGCGCCACTCAAGGAGTGATTCGCTCCCGCGAAAAGGGCAGACGTCACTTGGGACTCAAGGAGTTGGAACCAACGAATCTTCTCTACAGGATGCTGTTATCGTATCGGTATTATCGATCGGACGACTCGTCGTCTGACCGTGATTCACGGAGCACCGGCAAGGTGAGAGACCATATTAAGCGACTCAACATCGTGTTCACGAAGAAATTCGATGGCGAAGACCCAATCATGGTTCTCGATTTCCTTGCCCGCTTTGCGCAGGAAGCCGATACACTCGGTATGAACGAGGCTCAAGCGTTTCTCGCTTTACCCTACTTTCTTACAGGGATGGCCGAAGACCAGTTCAACTCGGTCCGAGGTTCATCTCGTGCGTCCGAGGGGGGTGTTTCATGCTGGCCGGAAGCGGTCCAGTACCTCCTCAGGTCGTATGCAACAGGTAACGCAATTCACAACGCGACTCTCGCTCTACGAGACACGAAACAGAAGCCTGAAGAGACAGAAACGGCTTTTTCAACCCGGTTGAATAAAGCGTTTCACCGCTGTGGTAACGTTTATTCTGCTCAGAAAAGATCCACGATGTTCGTGGACGGATTGGATTCGACGATCAGAACCCTAGTGGGGCGATATCGCGAAGAGAAGCGACGGCTAACCTATCTGGAATTGGTCCAGTACGCCCAAGCGGAAGGCGATGCTCTTCGAGCGCGCCGTCCGGCGAAACCCCGCCGCTCGAGGGCTCTACTCGTTAATGAGTCGTCTCACTCACATTCCCTTCATCGTGAAAACTCCGTAAACCCGGATCAGGATAACGTGCACCTCATTGCAAGTACTCCCGATTCGTACGGGTCTTCAGATCTACCGTCGACCTCGACTCCAACCTCGCAAGGTGACCCAGCACTTTACGTGGGAGGAACGAGGGTGCCAGCAGCACCACTCGCTTATGGGTCAGGTGGATCCCAAAATTCCCGTCCGGGATGGATTGATACGATACCGCAACGTCGGACAGACGGTAATCGATATATCGATAAGTCGACAACGACCATCTGTCATCTATGTTACCGACACGGGCACATCTCCCCGGTGTGTATGCTTCCCGCTCGGGAGTTGTCGAAAGTTATCGGGTTTTATGAATCGCTGTCGCCAGCTGACAAAGCTCGAGTTCCGAGTCAACCATATGAAGAGCAGAAGGCCAGATGTGGCATTCCTATTACAGGACACAACGTTCGAAACGAGGAACCTCGGAACCCGGCACCACATGCAACCGTGATCGATCCCGAACCTGGGAATCCAGTTTCCCAGCCTGGACAGGGAGCGCCGTCACCGGCTCACCCAGCCCAGAAAAACTGATCTTGGGAGTTTCCTTTACGGAAGGGGCGTCTCCTGAGCCGAAGTTGGAGACGCCCGAGGCGCCGCCGCTTCGCTCCCCGGCCCAATTCCTTAACAGGATAGTCCTCACGAGGAAGATAGCTCAAACGGACGTGGACTCAGAACCATTGATGGTTCTACGTCGCCCGTGGGTGCGGTCCCGCAATTTCCGTACTCCGGATAGAGTCCTTGTGATGGCCAAAAGGAACTATAAGGTTTATGCCGACCTCGGCCTATCACACCAGTTTATGGTTCGACAACTGTCTGTTCTAGACACAGGCGCTGCGCCGAACTTAATTCACTCTTCGTTAGTGCCCCCGGCACTTCGGGAATTTGTCCGCTACGGTCCAGGATTGGATTTCGCCGACACGAATAATCGCCCGTTGCGTACGTCCGGTTTTATAACTCTCACTGTGAGATTTGGCACCTACGTGGTGAAAATTGAATTCGTTGTTTGCGACTCTCTCGCAGCACCGGTTATTCTCGGTTGTGAGTTTTGTGACCGCTTTGTTGAGGCTATCCGCCCCAGGGCGAAGACCGTGGAATTAGAAGACGGAAGTACTATTCCGATAGTTCGGAAGCCGCTCAAACGCGCAATCCGGAAGCGTGTACCATTATCTGTGGCTCAGGACGTTCCAAACATGGATCCTAAATCTACGAAGCTTCGTGTCGCGAAATCAATGGCCATTCAACCGGAATCCCAGGTCTGGGTGCAGTGCACATCCAAGCAACATGGAATTCATTTGGTTCAACCATCATCATCGTTATACGATCAGCGGCAACTCGCTTTGGCGAATGGCGTTGTCTCTATCGAGCCCGATAAACTCTTTAAGGTACTTGTCGCTAACTTTGGCAAATCCACTCAGTGGCTTGTCAAACATCAAGTACTGGGCTCAGTCCTCCCACACCCGAAGGCGCTAGTACAAACGAGAATACCCATGTCCGAGGTTCTCGGTGTTACTAACCCTAAGGAGGGGGAGAGAGAAATGGAAACTTCCGCCGCGTCGGATGATGCCGTAACCGCCGAAGTGCACATGGTTAATTCGGGTCACGAACCACCGATCACCTCGGTAAGAAAGCGCTACCGCCTGGTACAGACCAGATAGATCCTGTCGAGGAGTTAGAGAAGTCGAATCTGGATCACGTCCCAGCGTCTCATCGAGAGAGGTTAAGGGATATGCTCCGAGACTTTACTCCCATGTGGGATGGTTCCCTTGGAACGATTGGAATTACGGAACACCGTATTGATCTGCTCCCAGACACTCGCCCTAATGCGCAACACCCTTATCGGGCCGGCCCGAAGGCTCGGGAAGAGGAGAAATCTCAAGTCGAGAAGATGCTACGTGCTGACGTAATTGAGCCCGCTCAGTCACCATGGGCATCGCCCGTTGTACTTGTTCCGAAATCGGATGGATCGTGGCGATTTTGTATCGATTACAGGCGACTCAACGCCGTTACCGTCAAAGACGTATATCCGATACCCCGGAAGGATGAGTACATCGAATCGCTTGGCATTGCAAGAGTGTTTACAGCCCTCGATGCCAATTGGGGTTACTGGCAGGTTCCCAATCAGGAAGGAAGACCGCGACAAAACCGCGTTTGTATGCCATCAAGGCTTATACTGCTTTAAACGCATGCCTTTCGGATTGACGAATGCTTCCGCTACGTTTCAGCGTGCAATTGACATTCTGTTAGCCAGATTCAAGTGGAAAACTTGTTTGGTATACTTGGACGACATCGTCGTGTTTTCCAGCAACCTGGAAGATCATATCGCCCATGTGAGGGAAGTAATGCAAGTTTTGCAGGACGCAGGTGTTACCCTGAAACTCAAGAAATGTGAGTTCTGTTCCCACTCGGTGAAATATCTTGGTCATATTATCCGGCCCGAACAGCTCTCGATCGACGAGGTACGAGTGAAGTCGTTAAAGGACGCAAAACATCCGACGACTCAAACGGAACTCCGCTCATTTCTCCGACTGTGTAACGTTTACCGTCGCTTCGTGCCGAACTTTGCTGACACCGCACTCCCCCTCAACACTCTCCTTCGAAAAGGACAACCAGTCAAACTGGAACCCTTTGGCGATGCGGAAGCATCTGCCTTTTCGTCGCTGGTCGACGCTGTTACGTCTCCGCCTATCTTGGCACTACCCACTCCTGGGCTTCCTTATGAAGTGGATACTGATGCCAGTAAGTACCAAGTTGGTTGTGCATTGTTTCAAGTCTCGGAAGAAGGCGAGCGCCGCCCAATCGGATACTGGTCTCGTTCTCTGAACGTGCACGAACGCAACTACTCAGTCTCTGAGAAAGAGTGTCTCGCCGTTGTCTGGGCGTTAACCACACTGAGACCCTATCTCATGGGGACCCATTTTTGGGTGCATATCGACCATTCGGCCCTCCGATGGCTCATGGATATCTCCGAGCCCTCGGGTCGTCTTATGAGGTGGCGCCTCCGTCTATCGGAATTTGACTTCGATGTCAGGTACAAGAAGGGAACCCTGAACTTACAGGCCGACGCACTCTCGCGTCTGGGAACTTCTGGTGAAACAGAGTCAGTCATCGACGATGAAATACCATGCTTCATGATGAAAGACCTGGAACAGGAGACCGAGATTTCGGAAGACGTTTGCGACGATGTACTCGCCGCAGAACCGGCTGAACCACCCCCTGGTTCATTCGAGCCCATTACGGCTGAAGAGTTGATACGCGAACAACATGAGGATCCTTTCTGCACGCAGATAATGGTCCGCCTCAACGGGGGTTTTAAACTACCCTTTGTTACCAATGATCAGGGATTCCTTGTCAGAATTGTCGAAAAACGACCTCGAATTGTCGTTCCTCACTCCTTACAACGGAGAGTCCTCCACATCTCGCATTATGTGAAGGTAGGAGCTCACCCTGGTGGCAGGAAGTTGTACTTAACCGTCCATAGGGACTTCTATTGGCCCGCCATGGCTTTCGACTACTATGCAGTACGCCGCTCGTGCACGGAATGCGCAAAAAATAACGTCAAACTACGACGAGTTTCAAAGAAACTGACGCCGTTCCCAGCTTTCGCCCCTCTAGAGTTTGTCGCTATCGACCTTCTTGGTGAACTAATTCGGACTGCCCGAGGTAACCGATATCTCCTGGTTATTACCGACAGGTTTTCGAAACTCGTACGAACTGTTCCGTTGAAACGGATTACTGCGGCCGCGGTCGCTGAGTCGTTTGTAACGCATTGGGTTTTTGTATACGGACCGCCCGTTCATCTGTTATCAGACAATGGCTCGCAATTTGGTGCGAATTTCTTTCAGGACGTTTGTCGCATCTTGGATATCAAGAATTTGTTTACTACAACCTATCATCCCCAGTGTAATGGCAGGTAGAACGATTTAATCGTACTATGCTTAACGAATTAAGATCCTACGTAGCAGATCACCCAAAGGATTGGGACCTGTACACTGACGCAATTACATATGCGTATAATACCCAGGTACATCGGGTCACGTCGTTATCGCCGTTTGAGCTCGTTCTTTCGAGAATACCGCCTCCGGTAGCAATTGAAGCTCAACCGACGTTGTCGTCCACTCCGTCACCTCGGACGTACAGGGATACCTAAAAAAACTGGTTAAAGACCATGGTACCGGTTGCCCGGAAAGCCATGGAGAAGGCTCAGCTTGCTTTCAAGAAGAATTTTGATCGCCGTCTCCGCGGTAAGTTGCCTGTGGTCAAGGCTGACGACTTCGTTTTCGTCCGAAAGGAATATTATAATCCTGAGAAGGAACATCGACATAAGCTGTCTCCCATCGCTGATGGACCGTATCGTGTTATCTCCGTCGCGCCCGACACCGTCGTTCTCGACATAGACGATCAGCACGAACGCATCTCGCGAGACCGCGTGGTTCTAGCTCCGCCTTCGGCCGACGCACAACCATGGGCTACCAGTACCCCATCAAGGGATCCTACGCTACAGGAAGAGCTGCATTCAGCCGACGCTCCGTCACGCCCCGCAATTCTTCCGCACCCGGATCGAGGTTTATCGGATCTACCGAACGTAGAGGACTCTGACCTCAGAGATTTATTTACTTTAACTTGGAATAACCCAAATAACTCTACACGAGTGTATATACGGGTTAATCCCCCCCCCATCTGCTCATGGAGCCCGTACCGTCACCTAAGGAGGGGGAGGGAAATGCAGCAACTGCAAACACTTTTGTTGACACCCCGGTGCCGTCTGGTTCTCCACGTCCTGGAACTCCTGCGCCAACTGCTAGCACAGTGACTCCTACTAGAGATTCGCGAAGTCTAGTTGCCAACGCTGGCGAGGTCCGCAACGGAAAGGCAACCACTGCTGTGGAGACACGAGAAAGTGTTAACACTCGTCCCCGAGAAATTCAGGGACCCGCAGATACTGTACCCCAATCTGGGAAGTCGCACGTCTCGACGTCGCCCCATCGCGTTTCGAAGGAGAAACGTACTGTGAAAACAGTATCCGCCGATCCGGATCAACCGTCTTACGCGGATAATTGACGGTGTGAAGCGAGCCAGACTTGGCCTGGGTTAACTCATGTGTGAGTGGGTTTGAGAGAGTACCATTTCAATGGTTACCCTTACAGGACTTGACGTTTTTGTGACGTAACACTCCGAGGAGTACAACCACGTCGCGTGGAGAGTTGGCGCTTGGTTTTGAGGTTGCGCCGCCGCCGCAAATGCGGACGAACGCATCTCCCCGACTTGTTTTTGGGAAATAATCGTGTCAAACGCGCGCAGCGCGGGGACACAGCAATGTGTGGTGATTCTTAATGAGTGGCTGTCAGCTGCATCCACGTGGACCGCCGAACACGGCGTACTATCGTCAGATGTGCCAGATTGTGGGGCCAATCAATGGAAAACGATGGCACATGGCCCGTGGCCGGGCGAGCCGCCGCCCTGCATAGGGAGTATGATTGGCATGCCTCTTCAGCAGAACGGTCACCATGGTGAAGTCGAAAGACCATTCAACCGGGAGCGCTACTACTCGATGGTCTCCCTAGCAAAAGCGGTCAACGTTCAACCGTTATACTCGACTGTTCGAGAGCTTTCAGGAGACCCTCTCGCCCTGGGAAGAGAACGCGTGACTCGCGAGTTATAGTATCGCCGCAACGGGCGACCCCCGCGAAGCTCGCACATAGAGAACGAACTCCACCGCGTGGAAGACATCTCCGAGGGAGTTCCTAAATCTCTATTAGGCCCCGCGAGGCGGCCCATTTCAATGGGAATTGCTCAGCAGCCTACGAAGGCCCGCAGCCGGGAAGTGTATTCACAGGAATTTTTGATAGACCGCATAGTGCGCCATGTCGTGAAAGACGGGGAAGTGCTTTATCAGGTCCGTTGGTACGGATACGCTCCTGATGAGGATACTTGGGAACCAATTGAACACCTACCGCGGTCCAAGATCATCGCCTATTATCGGCGCAAGCACTTAGCTTACCCTCCAGACTTGGATTCCGCCCAGTAGGTTAGTCCCAAGGCTTCCTTGCCGTTGTCATCCTACTGGCCCGCTCGCGGGATGAATTGGTATCTGGTTAAAGATAGAAGAATCCCTGTGGGAAGGAACCCCAAGGGATGAAGAAAAAGAAGTACTCCGGGTCACGGACGCCGATTTATCGAACTTAGCGAACTACCGTATTACGGTCCCACGCAAATTAACGCGGATATAAGGTGAATGGATGCGAAGACGCACGGTTACTCAGGGAGGAGGAACTCTGGAAGAGGAGTAATCGGAATCGATGAAGAAGGAAGAACAATGATACCGGAACCCGGCTAAGAAGCGAGAAGTTACCGACTTTCGGTTTATTCTATGACAGAAGTTATACCACTAGTTTGGTTGTTGTTCATCCAACGTTGCGTCGTCCGCACTCAAACGAGGTCGTCCCACTGTTGGATTCACGGTAAACCCGTCGAGGGTCCCGCGCCTCCCGTGTTCGACGGACCACCTTGAGAAGGACTCGCAAACGTCTGCGCACCCAGAGTCATCAACTGGCCGAGGTCATACATGTCCGGTGGGACCGGTACTCCGAAGTTCAGGAGCTGATTACGCATCGCGATGGCCCGCGGATCGATGTTTCCCTGGGAAGGGCCTACACCCCAACCCGTGGGGGCCACTGGCAAATTGCCTGCTCCAGCTTCTGGATTCGTTACCGTCCCAAGCGGCTGACCGACCAGCACCTCGTTTTCTACCATATCATCCACCATTGGATCGTCCTCGTTGGCTGAAGGATAGTAATCATCGCAAAACATGAACCCAACCGGGTGACCCTCCGCGACAACCCTAGGAATTTGTCGCAGAGCATGCGCTTGGTCGCGTGACACCACGACACCCTCCCACGGGTCGTAATAGACAAAATCCCCGGCTCCTGGATGCCTGCGCCCAGGTGAACGATCATGAGATGACCTACTCCCGCGTGGGACGTTTTCCGCCGGCACTTGGCCCCAATTGATCTTCTCGATGAGATCGAGGATGTACTCGAGCTCGAGAACGTTGTCTTCTGAACCCAGAGCGGTGTGGAGATCCAGCGTCCTCAGGACGAGCCGCAGCTTCGGCGGAATGTACCAAACACGGTGTTGATCATAGGCCTCCCAAAGCATGAACGCGGCAACGCGAGCCGCCCATTCAGCCATGAAAAGAATCCAATACCCTGAGTTGGGATTCGCAAGCATGCGCGACCCCACGTAGGAGATACAAGGGGGCAGTTCCGCGAAACAACCGCGATGAACTTCGTACATGCTCCACCACGCTGGAAGGGACGGGAATCGCCCCGCCAACGCCGTCGGGCGCAACCGCTCAACCTCGATGTTCTGATAGGGAATCAGATACCCGAACAGGGACCTCCACTTGCGCTCATTCCGCAGCCTGTCGAAGAACGACCCACCCCCAGAAGGACGTCGCAGATGGCGAAATTCTGCTCGGATGATAGGCCTGTGAAACAGGAGGATGTCAGATGGCATTTCCTGAGGGAAGGCAGCTGAGGCTGAGAACTCCGCCAGGTTCGCGCCATACTGAATTTCCCCGTACGTTCGGAAGCGAGATAAGTCGAAACCGTATGACGGTGGAATCAGCTCTGCAAAAGAGGCCCGCTCTTTACGGTAGTACGCGAGCCGCGCCATTGCCGCTCTGGCTTGATCCAACGTCTCTTACTGACGACCGCGTCTCTGCCGCGATATAAGATGAGTCGGCATCGCTACGCGGTTCCTCGAATCCCAGGAGTCGACCATGTCGCGAGGAAGGCCGCCAGGCAGCAAACCGTTCTCGGTATAAGTATCGACTAACGCCACGTTGCGTACCGCCGTCGGATGGAACCAGGGAGCTCTGGAGTACGTCCAACTTCCGTCCGTTTTCGGATCCTGTGTCAAGAGTGACTCGCGCGCAATCCAGCCACCTGGAGTAGCCAGCAATGGCACGTCATGCGCAGAGTTCCACGCAGCTACGTCGACCGGGTTCGGTGTCGGAGTGTGACTTTGAATCTGTAACAGAGGAGCTGTGGCGAAGCCACCGAGATACCCAGTCGCGGGAACAGATGGACTCGGGTTGCCCGACGCCCCAGGCTGGGAAGGCTGGTCGCTGTCCTGGTAAGAATCCATCGCAGGGACGATCTGAGGAGAGTCTGGGACCGCCGAGTCGTCGGAACGCACTGTAACTGCGGAAGAACTGGCTGTAGAACCGTGAGGCTCGTTGCGACGAGGGACCGGGATGTCGGTAAGGCTCATTGCAGCTTGCGTATTTATACTCTTCTCCATTGAAAGTCTCCGCTGTTCTCGGCAACGCCTCGAGGCTAAGGAGGGGGATGTGTAGAGCAAACGCGGAAACGCGGTATCGGTGAAGTTGATACTCATAACTCGTGCACCGAGGTATGATCCTAGGAAAGGAAGGTATGAAACTTGGCCCAAAACTGGGATATTTTGAGGTGGTTGGATGTCGGAATGTCCGCTGGACTGGCCATGGTGTGGCACGTGGTATTGAGTGGTCGTGGGTACACGTGGTCTGATTTGGGTCTATTCACAGAGGAATTGTTTCGATAGTCGAATTATTTACTGGCCGCTGAAGCGGGCTGTGCACGTACACCACGTGTGTGGCTTTGCACAAGTGTGCACCAAATTATTTAATTTAGTTTAACTAATTTACCGGTTACGGTATAAGAGGTGACCTCGCGGCCACCTCCACCTTCAGTAAAGGGTAACCGGGTTCGGCTCTGGACTAGTTTCGCCTGCGCGAAGTGCACCACTCCTCCCGGAGAGTCACCGCGTACGGCACGTTCTAGCTCCATTCCCCGGGATCTTCCAGGCAATTCTGATCATTTGTGGCCATTGCCCTCGGGCTCATTCCGTCTTCGGACACCTTACATTGTGCAGATACCTGCTTACCCACAAGTGGTAGAACTACCAACTCTGTATAGAGATCTTTGCCGCGTGGGCTGAATACACGTCTCCGTCCCCCGCCGCCGGGCCTGTTGCCGCTTTCCGCACGCCCGGCCGGGGGTTTCCTCTAGTCTTTCCCTCTTTTTCCCTTTTCTGCCTAGGGTTTCCACTGCCCGCTGGTGCGGCCCATCACTGTGGCCTGCGTTCTCGGATCTTTACCTAGCCTGTTCCCCGTCAACCTCCGAGGTATATCCCGAGGCAAGGGCGGTCTTACACCCGCCATTTTCCGTACTCGGAGGGCTCTTTCTCTGAGTCTACCTCCTCTAGAGAGCAAGGACTCGAACGCCTTGAGTGTCTCTCCCGTCCCCGGGTTTGCACTACACCTCGGAGGCAAATACCAAACACGGTTCTGATCGTATGCTTCCCATAGCATAAACGCGGCAACTCGAGCGGCCCATTGGGCGATGAAGAGCATCCAATACTCCGAGTGCGGATTCGCAATCATGCGTGACCTCAAATAGGAGATGCACGGAGGCAATTCCGGGAAACACCCGCGTGGTACCTCATAGTGAGCCCACCACGATGGGAGTGGAGCGAATCCGCCCGCTAGTGCGTCCGGACGCAAAAGTTCAACCTCCATGTCTGCTGTGGAATCAGATACCCGAACCGGGATCGCCATTTGCGTTCGTTTCGCAGTCGGTCGAAGAAGCTTCCCTCTCCCGAAGGGCGATGTAGATATCGGAACTCCGCTCGCAGCATCGGCCTGTTGAACAGGAGAATGTCCGTCGGCATCGCCTCCGGGAAGTTTTCCGCCGCTTGGAAGTCCGCGAGGTTCGCGCCATACTTGATCTCTCCGTAAGTTCGCAACCGGGAAAGGTCGAACCCGAATGACTCGGGAATCCTCTCAGGGAACGAGGCTCGGTCATTCCGAGAGTATGCCAATCGCGCCATAGCCGCGCGCGCTTCATCTAGCGTTTCATATCCACGGCCGCGCCGTTTCCGTGACTACACGTGAGGTGCGACCGCCACGCGGTGTCTCCAATCCCAGGAATCCACCATATCTTGGTGTAGGCCGCCAGGCAGCATACCGTTCTCGGTGTATGAATCCATCAACGCACTGTTGCGAACCGCTGTCGGGTGAAACCAGGGCGCTCTGGAATAGGCCCAGCTTCCTCCGGTAGTCAGATCTTAAACAAGGAGCGATTCACGCGCTATCCAGTCCGCTGGAGTCGCCAGCAAGGGCACCGCCTGAGCGGAATTCCACGCCGCGACGTCGACCGGGTTCGGTGTAGTCGTGTGATGTTTACTCTGAGGCAGAGGAGCGGAGGTGAAACCACCGAGATATCCTGTCGCAGGAGTTGCGGGACCCCAAACGTTCGGAGCCCCGGCTTGGGAGTGCTGCTCGTCGCCCTGGTGAGGGTTCATCGAATCGTCGATCGCGGAGGAAACTTCAAGTACTGAATCGTCTGAGTGCAGAGAAGTTGGGTGCGCTTGCGCGTGTGTCTCGTTGTGACGAGAAACCGGAATCTCGGATATGTCCATGGTGGACCGCGCTTATATACTCGCTCGCTGATGAGTCTCCGCTTGCAAACCGGATGTTTCCTGCGCTAAGGAGGGGGATATGTAGAGCAAAACATGCTCGCCCGGTACACGGGGAAGGATTTCATAAACCCCTGGTAAGGATGATTCCGGGTACTCGGAAGTTATGAGTATTGGCCCACGGATGGGATACGTTTTGGCAGTATTGAGGCATAGCACCCTGAGTGGTCGGCCATGACGTGGCGCAGATGAGTATTGGTCGCGTGTAGGCGTGTGTAGGAATGGGTGTGTTCATACATGTCTTGTTATGATTGTCGGATATTTTACTGGCCGCTGCCGCGGGTTGTCACGTGCACCACGTGTATGGACCTGTTTAGGTGTGCACTAGATTATTTAATTTAGTTTAACTAATTTATCGGTTACGATATAAGAGGTGACCTCCCGGTCACCTCCTCCTTCAGTAAAGGGTAACCCAGTTCGGCTCTGAACCAAGTTCGCCTGTGCAAAGTGTACAACTCCCTCAGGAGGGTCACCGCGTACGGTACGGATTGGATTCATCCCTCGGAATCACTCAGGCAATATTGACTATTGTGGCCTTGTCTTCAGGCTTATTTATTCCGTGTCTTTGGACTTTCTGTTTCGTTTACTGTGCAGTTGAACTGCTTTCACCACAATTGGTAGCGTTTCCGTCTCTGTATACAGTTGTGCCGAGTGGGCTTAGTACACATCGTCGTCTCCCGGCGCCGGGTCTGTTGCCGTTTGCCGCACGTCCCGCCGCGGGATTCCTCTCTTTTCCTCCTTTCCGTTTCCCTTCCTTTTCTCCCTTTTACCTAGGGCTTACACCGCTCTACGATACCTCCCTCCTCAACCATTCCGTCGCTTTTCGCCAGATTCCTGGATCAGGCCCGTTCACCGATCAACCTCCGTAGGTATATCCCGTACCTCGGGCGGTCTTACACCCGCACTATCCGTGTTCGGAGGGCCCACCACTGAGTTCACCTCGTCTACAGGGCAAGGACTTGAACGCCTTGAGAGACGATCTCATCGCTGGGGTTTTGCTCTACACTCACGGTCACGAAGAAAGCACTTGTCTCGTCATCTTTGGATCTTTGATTGTCTTTAACACTTTGTCGATTGTTCTCTGTCGTTTTTTGTTCTATTTTTGTTGTTTATTCTCGTTGTTGCCACTCTGCTGAGTGTTGTTGTTTATATCTCTTCACCTGGTTCAAATATTGCTTCCACGCCAGTATTGGTATTTTTTGGCGTCTTTGAGTGCGTCGCTCCGCTTTCGGACCTGTTACCGCCGGTTGGCACGGTCCGTAGTCCCGCTTCGGTGGTTTCTACCGTGAGCTTTCCCCCGTTTACACGGTTCGCTTTTTTCTTTTTGTTCAGGTTCGGATCACACTTCATCTCTGGATCTGCACTGTTTTTTGCAATTTATTTCTGTAGGTATAGCCAGTCACGGTCTCTGGTCTTCCATCTTGCTTGTCACTCAACTTGAGCACGGACAGAGGCTTTTATTGCTGAGCCTAGGTCTAATAGAGAGTAGGACTGGGACATCCTAGTAAAAGTTTCCAATAGCGTTTATCGCAGGGTTTTGATCTACATTATCGTGCCATTTGTTATCTCAATCTCCGCTACCACTTGTTCCATACAATTGTGATAAGCCTGATCAAGATTTTTACCACCAACTGCCTTTAAAGAGGACAATTTTGTACTGCGGTTCCAGTTTCTAAATACAATTCAATTCATAATAGATACTTGAAAAAATTGAAATTGGTAGCTGTAAAATACATTGCTAAAGCCAAACGTTAATCGAGATCTTCTTGAGCTGCCTTTGTCATCAAATTTACATTTAGAAATGCAAGGGAGCAAGCCGTTGATAAATATGGTGAATTAAAAGGCTTAGATGATCTAGTTTTGTTAGAAAGAAATTGTAGGATGCTGTTTGTTGTCGAAATCTTTGTACAATTTTTGTGATAATTTGCCATACCATATGTCGTTGCATATTCTGTCTGTGTACAAAAAAGACATTTAGCTCTTAAAACTTTGCACTGAGACATTGTTTTTTGTTTTAAGTAGAGCCATAGTTCTCAACGAGAGCGTATCATGTAGGTAGGTTTCAAAAAGAAAAGTACCTTATATTATTTTTGGAAAACCAGAGTTAAATGAAAAATTAGTCACAAAAGTTCCGAAAACGATCAAACTATTTTATTCGTAGGAGACAAAGGGTTTTATAAAGGTGGTCAAATAAACAAGAATGCTTATCAAATATCAAAGATATAGCTGTTACGACAGAAGGTCTTAGTTATTGATCCGCTAAGCGCGACGGTATATTGTTGTCGTTTATTTTACAGAGAAAGAGAGTTTCATTTTTTTATATGTCGAGACTCGTGGTTTTTGTTTTGGTTATGCTACTGTTGCTTGACGTCCATTTAATCATCGAATCTGATCAATCGAATCTCACAATCGTCAGCTTTCCAGCAAAGTGCAGAACTCAAATCGGTCCCAAAACTGCGGTAAGCTACTTCTGTTCTTGAAACCTACCCATGTTGAATGCGGTTTGTTTGACAGACCGGTTTGATCCAGAAGGTGTGATGGAATCACCCAGGATAGTGGAACGGATGTGGTGGACTCAATGGCACGTGGACACATACGAAACGTTCAAAACACGTTTTAAGAACAATTAAGATGTTTTAAATATCTGAAATATTTCTATGACGTTTTAAACCATTGTACAGTGTACAATGTACACCATATCCTGAAATTGTGAACTGCATCTTGCGCAAGTAACGACGGTACCGAATCGGAATCCACTCGTTGCTGGGAACGCCGACAAGCATCGCACTTGGAATTCTTCGTCGAAGGCACTCCTCAGTTTACATTTGGTATCTCTCGATAAGCGAACACAAACGTTTTGATCAGACGAACATTCTTTAACTTCGTCCTCCAGATTGACCCATTTTGAAAGAAACAAGACGCACTCTATAAAAATGTGCTCGCGCTTGGGGTATTAGCCCTGTTTCGACACCAATGACACCTTCAGGTTATGATCGGGTCGAAACAGGGCTACGCGTTAACTCGTGTGAATGCCGTCACCCGGATCCAGTCATGATCCATCACAATCGTTTGCTTTCATAACGCGTGCGTTCGAAATCACATCGTCTTAAACAGAGAATCCACCTCGTCTGCTGCTCTGCTTGGTAATCATGATTGATAGCAACGGTTAGCATTAGAATGATACTTTGCGCCTGTGGTGCATGGAAAAAGTCACCATATCTTGGCGATGCGTTTCAGATCAATGGAGATAAACAGGTCGAACGCTTCTGACAAGACCCCAGTATTGACATCCCAGAACGGAACGTTCAAAACAAGAGCAGTGTCATAAGGAACACTTCATATGACACGCATGAAATCCAAATCTCATCATCAACCTGGCCAAATGGTCCTCCGCACATACCTGTCAGGGATTCCTTCTTGAGTTCGGTCTTTGATCTAGTTTCTTCGAGGGAGCCTGTGATACCAAGATAAAGCATTGCGAAAAAGGCGTTAGCGCAAGAGGGACAAGGGCATATACGTTCGTGAAAATAGACGGATCAGTTGGTGGTGCTACATTAATCACGACGATGGAATCGCAAGAGGATCAACTGCATCAGGACCTATCAAGTCTTGCGGACTGTCCGAGGATTATCAACGACATGACTCTGATTTTCAACTGAAGCAGGTTCCATGCCTTGCAGGTTGCCACGTGCTTCAGACGGCACTTCCTATGATAGCAAGGTTCGTCACTTCGGTCTACGCGGGGTTTGTTGGACATATATGTAAACGTACGTCATTCTCCTACACTCAAATGTAGAGCGACCGAATTTCAAATGTTCGATCGGACCAGCTTGTTACGTTTCTCTCATTGTACCGAATATAGGTTGCCTGATCCTATCCAGGATTTGACCAATTTGGAAGATCAAGTGTCTCCGGGTTCGGTGGAACTTCATCCATAGGCGCTTTAGAGACTGTCACCAGGAGCGGATCAGATCCGGGAGTTCAAAGGTATAACGATAACCTTTTGCCCCTGGTAGTTACCAATGTCTACATTTCGTCCCGCCTTTCACAGGAATTTCGAAATTCGTCCGTCGTTGCGCGATCCTCGGGAGTCCCTGTGGGTGAAGTCAGCGGCGCTCAAAACTTCATGCATGAACGCACGCTTATGTCCACAACATCGCAATGCAACCTACAGTACCGTTTTAAGCTGAACTGTAAGCTGATCTGATTACGAAGTCCGATTCATGACGAGAACGGATTCCAAGTGTCCTCTTAGGATCTCATTAAATCAAATTTTGAAACCATCGCAACGGAGAGAATGCATTTCCTGCATCATCAATGTTACACTACAAAGGTAGAGCTTCGAGAGCTTCGCCTTTGGCCCATTCCCTTCAACGGAGTTTGGTCCATGAGACTCTGAAGTTCAGAGTTTGAACCTGATGATATGCTTCTATCTGCTCACATCTTCAGCACATAGACACATAGTTCGTTTTCATTTTACAGCCAATAGGCTGAATGCCTCTACTGTTTTTCAGACACGCACGTAACTTGCTGCTTTGAATTCTGCTTGATTTCGTCGCGGCTGAGTTCGGGAGCGGCATTCTTTCCGTAAGCAGTTGCGTTCTCCGCTGGATTCCCTTTTTCCTATTTCAGCTGTTTCAAGCTAAATGATGTGCATCATTAAAATTCGACGAACCCTGAATACACCATAATCATACTTACATCTTCTTCTTTCTTTTGGATAGTAGCTTTTTGTTAGTAAACTACTGCAAAACTTCAAGGGAAGTTATCTCTCTTCCGGGCCAAAGAGTTCTTTGAAATATGCCTCATACTTTTATATAAATCCAGTTTCACATCGATATTTGTCTACCACGTCCTGGGACAAGTTTGTGTACTTCAAGTTTTGTGGGACAAAGAAATCTTGCCGCTCTCTTTAAAGCACAGATGGGCTATGTCTATTTATACCGGAGGTAAATTTGAGCTCATCAGAATATATTTGACAGTTTATGTGGTGGGAAACAATCTCTCTCTCTCTTGTCAACATCCTTTACTGCGGTGTTTCACAAACTTTCTCCTCTGGTTAATTCTTCCAGAATATGTAACTTCAAGGTATCCTGGATTTCAGTTCTCTGTGCAAAATCGAGCGCAGTTATGCAGCTGCATGCAATGTTAAAGATTATCTTGTGTGCTTTCCTAGAAGTACTCTTCAATCCAAAATCTCTTACTGAAATGCGTGAGGGTGGGGAGTCATAAGTCGATTAAAACTCTCCTGGTTGCATATGAAATCATGACCTAGACTCAGTTTCTTTGTATTTAACAAGGAGAATCCGAGTGGTTACCATTGAAGACTCCCTATACAAGGAATTAGACTTGCCTAACACCTTGGGCTCAGGTTCAATATCGTTCTCAATGCGAATGTCTTGCACACGAAAATAGGAAACTAACGCCTTCTCACGAAGCCTATGAGTGCTCATGCTGTGCTCCTTGGCATTCGTTCTTTTCTCGAAAACATGACATGCTACTTCCTGCTTACTTTTCTTTTCTTTCTCCATTCCGTGTATGAATCACAAAGCCTATCAACAGAGAATAATGTAAGATGGGGTTCTTCGATGTTGAAGGATCCTTCTAGGGAACGAGCATGGTCTGAGGCGGCTGTTGCTGTGGAAAACCTTCAAGACGGAAATTCTATAGTCGCAGTAGATCGACAACAACTCCCTCATTCGACTTCAGTGCCTGCCATTTACAAAGTCAGCGAGTCTGGAGAAGTTGCATGGAGTACAGAAAGTAAACTCGTTTCCGGATCTCCTTTTGCCATGGTGATCAACGAAATGTTTGATATCGCTTACATCGTGGTGTTCTCATCTAAATCATCAAGTTCAGAAATCCAGGGACATGTTCTGCGCTTTTCCGGTATATCAAGCAACGGTACTTCTGATGACATTGCCTCGAAAGTGAGTGAGGCAGTGTTCTTCTCTACGGAGGCTACACATGGGAACACAAAATTATTTGATTGCGCTATTAACTCGTTCAACGGTGATGTATACGTAACCGGAGGCACTTCAGGCTCCCTTTATGACGAATCTCGCGGTAAAGGCGATGTAATCGTTGTTCGTTTGGCGTCATCCGGAGAAGTTGTTAAAGCAGTTCAGTTTGGGAGTCACGAAGAAGAATTTGGGCGAGCTATTGATATTAGTGCAGATGGGGCCGAAGTTGTGGTTGCAGCTCAAAGAGGACTGTTGGGTGGAGGTAGCGAAGCTTTGGTGTACCGGTTGAATTCTGAGAGCTTGGACATCTCTGAAGGGCCTCAAATGTTAGGTGAACAGGGTGCCACACCGCTGTTCACAGTTAACGACATTGCTATCGGGCCACCCGCTCGGGATGGATCTGTAACCACGTTCATGACTGGGAAGGCTCTTGCTATTCCAGACAGAGATGTCGACCTTTTCATGCATGTTTTCGCTGTACTAAAGAATGACGTTTCCAATGTTCCAGTCTACGTTGACGGGACATCCAATGGAAAGGGAGTGGATCAAGGTGTTTCCGTTCGCGTCTCTTCAGATGGCAACGCTTATTGCATTGGCTCTTCAGAAGCTGTCAGTGGTGCTCAAGAAATGCTACTCTTAGTGATTTCCCCAACAGGCCAGGTCATCCTCCTAACTAGTCGAGATGAAGTGAATTATATCACTGAGTCGGAGAGACCGACTGATCTGTCTCTGAAACAAGAGTCAAATGGAACAATAGTGCGATTTGTTGGATATGCAAAGGACCAAAACGGAACCAGAGCAACTTTTGGATATGCAGCGCCAGCAATTGGAACGGTCAAACCATTTGAAGGGTTTGGAGAACTCGTTGAAGAAGCAGCTGCAGGTGTTGGTGAGGACTCCACTGGTGACGCAACTGATGTTACAAAGCGAGAAGGGTTTGCAATGAATAAGAACATGATCATTATAATTTGCAGTGCAGGGGTAGGAGCGCTTGCGTTGGCAGCACTTCTGGCGATAGTTGTCGTTCTATACAAGGCGTCTGACCGTCGGGGGGGTGCAGTTACTCAGAGACCAGCCGATCACACTGTTCTCAAGCAAAAAGAGAAAGAAATGCCGATTGCTGCAGACGAACGGGGCCGAGAAGTTATTCCGTAGTTGATGCGCTGCTCTGGCAATGATCTCGTAGCTGATTACAGATTCCCTCTACCTGCAGACATGACTTCCGTTTCGAGAGAAACATATAATCAACCACGCTGTGGTCCATCAACATTACGATCAAGGCAAATCAAGAACAAATTTGGGTAAACTAAGCCAAACGGTGGTCGTCTGTTGTGCCTCCGTCGATAAGGTAAGAAGTAAGTGGGGCGTACCTCAACATGCTTCAATATTCTGAGCTTCAACGTCTCTGGCGTCTCCTCCATGTTGTATTGAATATAACCACACAATTATTGCAAGTCGTATCAGTAATCCGCGACATGTCAGAAGCTGATCCATAAGACAGAGGATTGGCTCGTACTGAAAACTTCAGATGCCCTTTCAGTTCAATACTTCTATCTCATACTAAGCCTTCTCTGTTCTGCCTAACATTCTCGAACGAAAAGCTTCGCAAAACTTTCCTGCCATCGGTTGAGTCAATGACTCTACCCAAGGTCCAGCACCGTCGTACCCTTAGTAGTATTTAAAGCAATATCGAAAGAACGTTTGCGCTAGGCTGTTCTGGAGGCCATGATTAGAATGGGTTGATCCGCCACTGTCAGGTTTTTAACGCAGAATCTCGTACAGAAGGTGAAGCAAGAGGTGCATCGATCGACAAACTTCCAGGTACCGACGGTAATCATCAGTGATGATCAACCGAGTTACACAACATTTTTAATTATTAAACAGCGTATGTAGTAACCCTTTACCCTGTATTTTTAAATACCATCTTCAATAGTTGTGCATTTGCTACGCATTTATCTACGTATGTCAGGTAATTGTGCTACAGATCAGAGAGGCTAGTAAGAAAGCATCAACAGCGGTAGATACGTTAGTTCATAAGAATCGTAAGAAACGATCCGTGTTAGCCGTGCATCTTCGCGACACGCAAGTCATCCGGCTGTGGTATTATCATTGCGTAGCTGTTGTTTCGCCATATTGCCAACTGTTGAAAGCCAGGGCGAGGAGCGTATTCAACTGCAAATAAATCGGGTGCCGTGGACAACGCAAGCCGGAAGCGACCGAAACGTTCCGCTGCGTTTCGCACAAACGCTCGTAGTCGCGTGATGTAAGTTGCCATACTTCTTGTTCCCATAGATAGCTAGTGGTGCAAAAATGAACTGGAGGGGCCTTCCAGCAAGAGGAATCCTTGCATTCTCACATTGCAAGCAGAGTTGGGGCACATAAATACATTTGCTGTTCTCGTCGTTTTTCACCGACGGTGAAGCAAGCTTCAGCAAACGTCCGTTTCATCTTCATCGCTGCGATGTTCTCCCAAACAAAATTCAAATTGCTCCCTCTCTTGACATCTCTTTTGTTGTACACACACTACGTCGCGGCGATCCCATCAACGCGACATTCCACCCAATTTCCATTCTTGGCTGCTGTTTCTGTTTCCAAACGCCCAAAAGTGGTGCAAATCCTCGAAAACAGAGCAACGGTTTGTCCTGATGAATTTCCGGGAGGGTTTTCCATCCTCTGCGAACCAGCATTCTGGGCTCGTTTCGGCAAATTCAAAGTTAACTGGGTATATATTCGAACCGAATATCATCTTCCATTCTTCATAGCAGGAAATTATAACCAAGACATCATTCCCTGGATGGATTATCCGAACCCCGCAGACATACGATGTATCATGGATGACGGAAGCGTGGTAACATCGGTCGTCACCTTTAAGTGCTAGCGTATGGGTTCAAGTTAGACCGAAGCTTTCCGTCGGTCATTGCCTAGTCACCGAAAAGATACCGCGTAGGTGTTAGTTAATAGCGCGGGAACTTCATTTCTTGTGTTAACTGATATTGTACTGAGCGAACTCATAAAGTCTCCGTTTACACAACATGATTAGGTACTCGACAAGGGATCGAGAGAAATGCCAACGAGGGCTGCCAAGGCAAGAACCGCCAACAGTGCAGCGAGTGCTATTTTCTGAATACGAGTATCTTCAGCCGATTCAATTTCAACAAGGATCTGAGATAAGTCTGAGACGTTATCGTTTTCGTCGACGTCAGAAACCCTGTATACCCATGTTCCGGGTTCCACATCTGACACAAGGAAGCTATATACGCCACCATCAGGGCCTTTTGAACATAGCTCTGCGGGTCTATCACGATAGTCCGAAAGCTTTTGCCATGAATCTGATTTACCGGCTCTCCTGTACACCACGAAGCCTTTGTTTCCTTCCTCGGAGCCAGTAGCCCACTTCAACTCTAACTCGTCGCCAAGCATCTTCCATGATAATCCAGCGCCACTCAGTTCACCACTTTGCGGGTCTGCAGCCAACCTGCCAGTGGCATCTGTACGTTTCTTTATAATAGAGGGATCGTATTCGGCAGATACAGCCATCCATGGTGCATAAGGAGTACCATCTGGCTTTAAGAGATTCTTTACACCTCCAACCTTATCACTTTTGACAGGGTTTCTCTGTTTCTGTGCCTTCCTTGCTTGTGCGTAAGCCTCTTCTTCAGAGAGCCCCATTCTTTTCATGTCTGCAAAGTAACCAGGATAAGGTTCTTGTGGTATTTCGATTTCGGTAGGAGCTTCAAATGGCTCGGGGTTTGTTTGCTCGGACGTGTCTTCGGGTGCAGTGTTCATCGTCCAGGTCCGACGGTTTCGCAACGTTCGTGGACGTAGTGAGGGTGTGCATTGCGACCTACGAAACACGGCACTTCGAGGTAGTACAAACGAAGAGGCGGGAACAAACGCGACCATGGTGAACCACAGTGACGAATGAAAATCAGAAACGCTGTTGCAGCTCTTGAAGAGCAACGCCCGCTGCTTGCTAATATTCGATCGAATACGCACTAAGATGCAGGCACTGCTCAAAATGTGAAGTCTTAGTAGACGAGGGATGGTTTGAGCTCATATGCGGAGCAGTCCAATGCAACTTCGGGAATGGGTGGTGGTGAAGCTATGCGAAACGAGTCAGTTCTCTAGTAGAGAACTGTAGAGAATCTCTACACGTACAGGACTTTCATCCTCGCTTGTACACGTTTCACGCATCTTTGAGATATTTTATGAACCGTCGCCTGCTGGGCAACCCGAATCTCTGATGAAATCGAGTTCGTCGATATGCATTTGAATCAAGTACGAGATCACAGTTGTGGTGCAGGTCCGAATTAGAGTGCATAATACTCACAACCGATCCGTTTGGATTTAATGAAACCTTCTTATTCTTTGGAATGCGCGTTTGGTACAGTACTGCCCCTGGCAGTGTACATCATTGTCAGGAATAGTATTACTGGTCTTCTTCTCTTTTAAGGAGTTGGCTATAATCCATTGATCTTGCACCATTGCTTCTTCGTGCTGCTGTTGCTGCCCTGCTCGCAGTTTTTGCAATGGCGTAAAATCAAGTGTTTTCGATCATTGTCGATGTTGGTTGGTAGGCTGAGTCCACGCTGGGGTCTACGGCGATGTAATCTTCATGTTTTGCATTTCTTCCGATTATTTTACGGGTTTGAGGAGGGAAGAAAAGAAAAGGATTAAAGTGGAATCTCTTTGTCAACCAGTTCGTGCAAGAAAACTGTTCTCTCCCTAGGGTCAACTCTGTCTGTCTCGCCGTCCAGTGGACAGGCTACTCCTGTTATAAAAAAAAGCATGGCACCTCTAACGGGCCACTCTCTCAAGTAAACCGAGTAACAGCAAGCAATGCGTTTATTAGAGGTTGTTAACGAATGTTCAAAGGTAGCTCGGTTGGATGAATATGATGTTGAATATTATTCCGCACTCATGATATGGTTCCCATTAAAATGCCTCACCATAGTACTTCGCACATAATATAGGAAGTCCCACTCTGTCATGTGGTGATTTCTTCACTGAGCACCACAATTAAGCTGGATGTGAGAACTGGGCTTTGTGAGCACTGTTCACGATGTAATTAGACTTGCGCAATAAAAAGAGAGAGATATATAAGTATTTCTTTGTTAATGGATAGTACGTGCTACCTCTGAATCCTACACAGTAGTAGCCCTAAGGATAATACTGGGAACCTGACTCAAAAGCATAGCTTGGGTTCACAAGGTCTACTAGGTTCAAAATAGTATGAGGGTTTAACCCTCTATCCTAAAGATAAACCCTCGTAATATTACGAACAGAGTAAATATGTTCACATGTCAGTTGCAATTCTGCGCGAGTATTTACGTAAATAGGTCTCGGGGTATGGGGGGATAGATAAAAGACCAGTCTTCAAACTGTCACATAATTGCTTTTCCTCATTAACACGGGTTCGTCTCTCAAATTCAAGTTTTGCTCGAAAATGCGTCGTCACTTAAAACGATGTAAACATTGAACTTGTTCGTAACCTTTTAAGATAGGCGGCTACAATGACGAGCAGCAAAAGCAGGAAGGTCACTGTGTGACCCGCGCTTGGCACGAAGATTACATTGGATTAAGCCCTTGGAACTTCAGATACCTTTAAACCAATTAAGAGCCCTTACGCCGTAGCAGGATCTCTCTCACTTTCCATCAGCTGGGGGGTCCCAGCAGGAACTGGAGCTGGCGTAACGAAATGTGTCGGAGTAACTTGTGGTTGCGTTGACACAAACTCGGCTTGTTTCTGCACCTGCTCTCCAATATCCATCATATCGCCTTCGCCCAAGGCAGCACCCGCACTTCCGTCCTCCTTTCCTACAGCAACACCTGAGTTTTCTTGCGGGGGATTAAGAGAATTCTCTGGCAAACCCATGGAATGAGTGCCAACTGTCTGCGCTTCCGATGCTGGCGGCAGATGCGTCTCGGCAGAAGGCACTGGCTCAACCTTTTGCTTCAAAGGCGGTTCCTGGCGATTGCGGGGAATCGGCCAAGAACCATCTTTACGCGGACGGCCTCTTGGCCTCTTGAACATAGCCGGTGCTCCTGGTACGGCACTCCCGGCCTGACCGTTGATATCATGTGCACCCACCACGGCACTGTGTGGCTTAACTTGTTGACGGCGACTTTTTAGCATCGCAGCACTTCCACGACCTGGCACCGACACAGCACCAGAAATGGCGGGCTTCAATTGCCCATCCATTACTGCCACATTGCCCACAAATTCTTGCAATTGGGAAGTGGCTTGAGCTACAGGGATGTACTCGGACATGCTCGGGCGACCTCGCTTCCGCTTCTCACCAGGAGGCAACGGACGCAAGACGTACCCATGTCGAACGCGGCTAACTCCTGGTGACTTCTTCGGCTTTGATGGTTTTGCTTCCGACTTTGTTTGACCCACGGCACCAGGAATCTGCTTGTTTGAGTCACCGACGTGAACTATATCGTCTCGAGTACTTCCAATGGCTGGGGATCGTCTCCGGGCTTTTGCCGCAGGTTGAAGGGGCGCCTCGGCATTTTCGGGCACATTAAGAGTGCTGAGGTAGTCAACATTCGAAGACGAGGCTTTGTTAGAGCAAATAGGAACACCCCAATAGGAATCGGGTGGATTCTCATTGAAATGGCTCTTATACATTTCGACGGTGTTTGCGTATGCCTGCTCGCTGGGAAGCCCCATGCGCATAGCAGGGGGATAGTGATGTATAAAGGCTCCCAGAGCACGACACGTGCGTTCGTAGTCAGATGTCCACTGGCGATGCAAATTCCAAACGATGGCAATAACTCTGCTAGGGGTCAACTTGCAAGCTTGGTAATCATTGGCCTTAGCTCGAAGCTGCAGGTATCTCATGTACTCATTTCGAGCGGCAATGGCAAATTCCTTTTCCCACCCAAGCTCCACTTGGAGCTCGTACACCAAATCAAAGCCGTGATAACCCATTTTTTCGTATTCTCCCAAGGGGTAGGAAGAGAGCAGTGGTTGGGCAAACTGCTACTATCCGCGGCTTAAGAGTACGTCTCGGTGAGTGATAATCGATTGAACTCTAGAAGAGATCTGTGCCTGGGGTAGCGTGGGTTGGAAAGATACACAACGGACAAGGAAGAACTCGCGAGTTGACAAGAGCTGGGGAGAGATTCTGACGAAGCGGATAGCCTCTGGCTTTCTATAAATTGTCCGTTCTGGGTGTGCCGGTTGGCACCTACGGGCGAATATTGCGAAGTCATTTCGGAGTTCATTTTTTCATTTATTTCTCGGTCGCTTTTTTTTGGCGCGCTGTGAAGTCCCTGTGGGAACTGTGCGGATTGGGCACAAACAGGGGAGACAACATGTTCGAGCGCGCCTTTTTTTTTGAAAAAGAGCGCCAAATCGACGTCATACAGTCACCCGCGGCTGACAGACAAACAGATTCTAATTGTACTGTAAGCTACAACAAGCATTAACACTATTTCCGGAATCTTTTTTCTTGTTTATCTCGGCGAGCTCATCGTTTGTACGGTACCAAAGGTAGCCTTCTACCTTCGTAGATACCAGACGCAACTACCAACAATTTGAACTTCGTACTACGAAGGTACGACAGTCTTGCAGAACGGTGGGCTTTCTGTCATCAGTCAATGTAGTTATGCCATTTCATAAGCGGTGTGTTTGAGCTTCAGAAGTATTTCTTTCAATTCGATAATGTTAGCGAGTCACAGGCGACATACAATTTCATGTTTTTAAAACACGTTGCTTGGCTTTACTGCCTTTTATGCCAAAATTTCAATAAATTGTGTTCTGTGATTGGTGGCAGGGCAACTTCGCAGCGCATTTGTCCAGCAGATTGGGCAGAATGTGCATCGCGGCGACCGTCGCCCGCGACTCGCCGACACTGTAGTACGACGTACTATGACGGTAGCGCTACCTGTAAACTTCGCGGATACGCTACCGTCCCAAGGCCAAGGGTACCTCTGTACGCCTGGACCAGGCCAAACCGAATGGCCTGCTGCGTGCATCTGGGATAGATCATGATCCGCGGTTGGCACCTACACGCAGCACATGCGCTGTAGCCTTGGATAGAAGAACTTGAGTCCATTTTTTATCTCCCCCAATACTCCTGAGTACTTGTACCGTTGTCCAATGCGGAGAACCTAAATACCATTTGGCGGCAAGAGACAGTCTTGTTCGGACCGCTTCAGAAGCACGTCATGTGCAACAGCCACAGTGGAGACGTTGCATCGCAATGATCGACAATCTCTCCACAGAGATCACCACCAACGACCACGCCTGATTTTACGAGCCGTCATGACCAGGCTTTTCTGCTACTCTAACATTGCTCCACTATCGTTGCCGAATGAGTCTGAACCGCTTTCCATGTTCCGCCAGGTAAACGCGCGCTTGGGACTGCATTCATCCATATATGCATCTGTCTGCGAAAGAAATACAGGAAAGGGAAAAGTCGAATTCAAAAAGTCCGCTGAGCGCCACAGGAGTCCACCATCAGCTGCGAATTTACCATTTCCACATTCTCCGCTGGTGGAGGCCTCTTCGGAACTTCTTAAGTCCAAGTCCAAGAACAAAGTCAACCATCATGGCCGTCAATGGCTGTTTCGATTGCATCGTGCTGACGCCAACGCTTCACTCGCAGTGAACGTTAGAGACACGGAACACGGTACCGTAAACATGAAGCTTTGTTCACGTAAGAATGTTAACGTAAGTGTACATCTTAAACGCTTCATCACAGCTCCATCTTTTGGCAATGGTTTTTCTCTTGCTTCGCGAGCAAGAAAACTGCTGGTTCTATTTCCACCCTGCTTGAAGAGGATGAACAGTAACTCCACAGGGCATCTACGATTTCAACATGAGCTTGAGTATAAATGGAACGAGCGTTTTTTGAGCGCGCTCTACTCCATTGGAGCTTTTCAGCATGTTGTCTCTGTTCGAATACGCAACAACCCGCTACGAATAACACCGAAATTCGAAATACCCCTGTGGGCAGGTGGCAATACCGCGCCATGCTTGACCTGGGAACGCGAGCCCAAGAGCGGACCTGGAGAGGTTCAGCTCATGCGGAAACCGTTCAAGATATCTTATGAATCTCAAAGACGAAGAGTGGGTATGTATTATTTCTCGAAGGCTGGTTCCATATCGAAGCTTAGGTTTGATACGCAGAGTATTCAAATAGAGCAAACCATGACCCACCTTCTCAAAGGTGCTATTGTTACCACCACCTCCACACTTTCTAGCCAAGCGAGTAGTACGGGTGTTACGATATCTGCGACGGCGCCGTGGGGCAAAATCGCTGCTCACGGTTGTCGTCAAAGTGCTTTCCTCATTTCTTCAGATGCTGTATTTGACTGCTCACGACGATATCAACTGCGGGCCATGTTTGAAGCCGAGAACCTCTCGCGATTCGCAGTAAGACTTGGAGTTTTCTATTGAATGATACATACTTTCGGTACCATCAGTACTTTTTGCTTAACCATTGACGTTTCTGTTTAATTCAGGAACAATGGAGTTGTTTAAAGATGATTTCAGTACGAGGGAATCTCGAAACCAGGAGCTCACGAATAGGGAGAAAGAAGCTCGTCCGAAAATTGCACACATGAGGCGTTAAACGAGCTCACATGTAAAGTTTACATTGTAAACGCGTGAGTAGATTCGATTTACGAGGACTGCTGCGGTGTTTGCTGCACGAATTATACTTCCCAATGGGTGAAGGCAAGTTGGATTGCTCAATTTATCTTTGATGTTGCGATGCGAATGAAGTTTCCCATATACGCAGGTATTTCGGGTGTAGGTATCGTTATGTTGTTACCCATTTCGTCTCCACATACGCCACATGATGAGCATTCATTAAATGCGCAATCGGGAGTTAGAGTTTCAGATAAAGCTCGCATTAGTTCATCTCGCAACCATCCTTTGTCTAATCCAGTGTCGATATGATCCCACGGTAATGGCCTATCGAGAGGAGAAATCTCATGTTCTACGGGTCCGACGTTGTGTTTTGGTATCAAGTTCTTCCGATCTAAGTTATGAGACCGGATAGTGTTATACCAACCTCGAGGCCCTCGTATTTGCTCTCGGTCGGTTTCAGCAACATTCCACTCTCCGCGTTCAACCCTCCTATACTTCCAATGAAGACCAGCATCATTAATCGCTTGACACCACGCATCGTAAGCACCCTTCATATTCTCCCACCATGCATCCATCCCTGCTCCGAGTTGGTGTGCCCGTAGAATTACCTTTCCAAGCCTGCGATCGCCACGACCAATGAAGTCTTCCATACATGACAGCATAGGATCCGTCATTGACAGTTTCACATCTCGTGTACTCCTGAAAGCATGTTTTAACATTCGTTGCTTCCGCTTAATCTCGTCACTCGATGTAGAATGCCACTGAAACGGCGTCCAGCTCTTTGGGGTGAATGTAGAAATTGTGGCCGTGACAGCAAGTCTTCGCCGCCCCGGTGCTCGGCATTTTCGCTGGAGCCATTTGATGGTGTCTGCTATGCCCATAACATCATCGTCTGTTTCAGATGGAAGATTGATCATGAAGTAGAGTTTCACGTTATGATAACCTGAATCATAAGCGAGCTTAACACCTTTCAGCAAGTCTTCGTTGGTCAAGCCTTTGTTGATGACATCTCGCATTCGTTGAGTTCCGGCCTCTGGCGCAAATGTCAGTCCAGATTTTCGGCTTCCATCAAGCACATCGGCTATGTGCTCATCAAACCTATCAACACGTTGCGAGCCAAGTGAAAGTGATATCGACTCTTCATCCTCACGAAGCTCGTTCTTCAATTGAATCCCGACGCTGGGTAAGCTCAGCCAATCTGAACAGCTCAATGAGAGCAATGAAAACTCGTCATATCCTGTGGCTTTCACGCCTTCCTTCACTGTCCTAATCACATCATCTGGATTTACGTCTCGAGCAGGCCGCTGCACCATGCCCGGAAGACAGAAGCGGCACCCGCGAGTACATCCGCGACGAATTTCGACAGTGAGGCGGTCATGAACTGGATCAGTCAGCGGAACAAGTTGAGTTGCTCTCCATGGTTGCGGCAAAGAGTTGCGTTTCTGGACTTTGGCTTCACAATATCTCAGCTTCAGCACGTGGCCCCCTGTGATGGCATTGTTATCAAGCTTGTACTTACTTTGGCAGTTCGTTACCCGGTTCAGGGCCATCGTACTCCTAGTATATGCCGTCAAGCACCTGAAAGATGAGCACGCAAGAAGTCTGTTACTTTAATCCGGAAATCATCTGGTTTCGTGTTAAAGCATTGGGTATGAGGTGCATTATCAACAAGCCATATTTCTTTGTGTTCCATTGCAGCTGCGTTGAATAATATCTCAGACTCTTTGTGATGTACTACTAGGTCAGCAGTGCCATGGATAAACAGAACGGGGACAGTTACGTTCAAGACATAATCGATAGCCTTCTTCTGTTCTGAAATTGGGAAATTACCAGTACGGAGGAGTGAGAGTCGAAATGCCAACGGCGTTAGGGCAACGTCGAAAAACGGCAAAGGAATTCTCTTCAGAATAGTTGTGACTATATGTCGAACCAGAACTTCCGGTGAAGAAAATGGGTTTTCCAAAACCAATGCATCAATTTCAGAGCACTTGGCTGCGGCGATAATCGCTGACGACGCTCCTTGTGAAGTCCCGAGGACTGCAACACGTTCGGTCCCACGTGACTTGAGGAACCTAACCGCTGATATGACGTCAACATGTTCACGCTTTCCGAGAGATACTGCCCGACCTGGCCAAGGTCCTCTTGGCCACATGGGAAAGCTGTCACTTGCTCCATGATTAGAGCAGTCAAACAACAAAACATCAAATCCCGCTTCGGTCAGGAAGACGGCGTGACGCAAAAATGCGCGCCGGTCGCGCCCAGCACCATGGACGCACGCGACAGCAACTGTAGACGGAGTGCTGCGACGACTCTGAGCTGATGGCATCAACCAACCTCTAAGAGAGAGGCCTGCAGGAGTGAGAAACGCAACATCTTGAAATGCAAGATTTAGCTGTTTGGGATTAGTTGCACCCAACCACGAAGGCGGAATAATTTTGTCCTGAAGCGCCTTTCCCGGGCTTGGCAGATGCCACGGCGGTTTTGCCACTTTAGCTGGTAAGATTATCAGGAGCACCACAGCCAGGACTCCGTAGACTGCCAGAACAGCAAGGAAGAAGTACCACAGCACTTCCGTATTCATCTTCCAGGACAGTCACTTGGATACGGTTTGAAGCAACGAATGGCTTTCTTCTGCCCAGCACACAGTCTATCATTTCTAGCCGCATACGATGGCCTCTACGCGAGCTTGGAATGCGGGGCCAGTGAACGAGCGTGGCGCCGCAGGCAACGCCGTAGCCTATCTCCGGTGCCGTCGCACCACACCCTGGGGTCTTAGTCCGGACCTCTCCATCCAACAATTATTGCGTCCGGACTCCGATGCTCGTTCTTACAGTCCTTTTCGTAAAATGTGAGTATGAACTTCATACTCACATTTTACGAAATACATGAAGTTCATGTTCTGAGAACGTGTCCAGCAAGACTTGCAGCGACAGATCAAAAATTCAAAAAGCTTTCATCGACGTACAAATTTTGAAGTTCAATCTTCCTCCACTACACGTCCGAGAAGCGTAATGCTCCGAATATCAACGAAGGTCGTGCAATACCTGATGGCTTCCGAGTACCTTCGTAGACATGAGGCAAGCTTGACGGACCTGATTGATCATTAAGGCCGGCGTTCTTTTCGCTGCAATTACGGACCAGAGAAGTCACTGAACGAAACTCCTCACTCGCGCCTTAGAGCGTCATGACATAAAGAGCAGGCTGAAGATTTCGTGGAAGTATTCTCAAATGAATAACCGTTTTGACATAGAAGAAAGGCGAAGAAGGCTTCAACAACAGAAGGAAACCCTTATCGGTTTACAGTCATTTAAGAAAAAAGGGTCCCAGTCCGCCAAGCAAACCAACCATGGATCTCCTTCTTATTCGATGAATCAAGGTCGGAGTTTCAATGATCACAGCTCGTTCTCGCGCGTCTTCAAAGCAGAACTGAATCTTCCTCCTTCCAATGAGACATATCAAAACGAAACCGCATTCTCAGCCTCCAGGGGAGCTAATGCCGAAAAACGGTCATACCTACCAGAACTCATGGGTGATGCCAACTTTTCCTCCAAATTCGGTCTATTACCCTCAGAAGAAGAACAACAAGGCAAGCAAGCAGACCGTCTTTACTCCGGAACGCAACGCGCTTCAGATGGATCACCACTGCAGTTTCAAGTTACGCTCAAAGATAAATTCACACATTCTCGTCCGATTACTGGGATTAGATTTCACAAGAACTTCGATAATATTGTCGTCACATCTCATGGCTCTCGTGCTGACAAGTGCCTGAGCACAGAACCTGGGCTCAATGCAATATGGTGCTTGGATGAAGGTCGCAGTACATTGCAGAGAACTCTAACAGCCAACGCTGCGATTTCCGCTTTGGAGCTTCCGAATATTTCCCCGACACTAGTGATCGGAGGAACCATCTCTGGGAGCATTCTCGTTTGGGATACTCGCATGAAGTCCTCATTACCGATTCATGCTCTAGAAGGCGACACTGCGTTCGTAGCCGGTTTTCACGACCGGCAGAAGGTTACTGCGGTGAAGACCACGGCGAATTCTTCTCCGTATTTTGTTTCAACGAGCATTGGCGGGCATCTTTGCAAGTGGACGCTTTCAAAGCCGGGTGTGCCAATCACCAAGGACACTCTGAGGGAAAATCCAACATCGGCTGAACTGAACATATCCAGCTTCGATTTTCCGCGTACGGCACGGCTCGCTGGTGGCGAGAAGACGACAGCGAATAGATTTACATCTCTATTTGTTGGAGACGACATTGGAGGATTGCATCGCGCGGATGGAAATGATTCTTCGTGGACGGTGGAAAGTGCATCAGGTGATGATCATGATGCGGTTGTCACCGCTGTCTCGGCACATCCCTTTGGACATCGTGTGGCGTATTTAGATGATATTCTTATTTCCGCATCTGCAGATTGGACTATAAAGTTATGGTACTTTCATAAATCGCAGCGATCAATTTGCCTTGGTACCTATGACATGGTGGAGTATGGAAGGGTTAATGATGTGGCGTGGAGCAATCAACATCCCACTGTCTTCTGCGCAGGTACCGAAGCTGGGTACATTTCCCTCTTTGACATTAGCAACCGCTTGTCTCCGTCAAATAGTCGGAACTATTGGCATTTTGAAACACCTGACGCGAATGAAGACTCCCAAATCACTGCCATTCAGTGGGATCACATGTCTCGGCATGTTTGCGCTGGTAGTTCGAAAGGAACTCTTTCAGTGTGGCAATGTACTTCTGATTTTGCCTCTTTACCTGACGCTGAGTGGACAGGTCAGTACTTGAAGTCGAAGCAGAACACATAATACGTGATATATTATATCCAGTGACGATGAAAATGTTGGGTTCTTCACAAAGACATTCAAAGACACCGCCGCTTGTCTTGCGTACCAAGCGCAGCAAAGAACTGCAAACATCATTGTTGACAAACCTTATGCAACATAAACTCGCGATCCAGATAATATCTACTACGGTCCGTCAGCGTCTGTTTCTGGCTTTAACACTATCCTAGACCTGTGTGCGTGGACTAATTGATATCTGGACGTTCCCGTTACAATGTTGAGCATATCGACAAACGCTTCTGGGCTCAAAGCGCCTTCGTTTCGTAATTCTAAAGTGCAAGAGATTACCCCGGCATGAAGCGGCCAGTTTGAAACGCCAACATGTTCAAGTACAGGAGCAGCTTCCTCAGGTGTAGCAGTTCGAATATCGTACAGCATCTTTCGTAGATCCCTCTTGGCCACATTACCTTTCTTACTCACTTTCTCAACAATCACAGCTCCCGAACTCTTCACTTTGCTTACAACTTCTTGCCAATTCTCTCGAGTCCCATCATCGGTATCTAGTGCGATGACATACTCTGAAGCTTCCATAAGCAACGTCAAAGGAGTGCACTTCGCCGGTATTTCCTCGGCTCTCACGATTTGCATACCGTCAGGTAAGCGAGAGCCAATGTCTTTTTTGAACTCCATAACTTCGATCTCCTTCCTTAGAATGAAGTCCACCAATTCACCCTCCGACGTTGCTCCGAATGGCAAGGCAGCTGCATTTATGACTCTTGGGTGAGGATGAAAGCCACCGGTATATGATATTGGAATTGAAGCTCTCCGTAGCAGCCTGTCAAACATTCTATTAAGATCTAGTTGCGAGGCTAGGGCCATAGCCCCTTTCTTTTCGAATGTAACTCGTATTCTTTGTACGGTGTCCGTGTTCGGAACGTAGTTTCCCATATACGCAGGTATTTCGGGTGGAGGTATCGTTATGTTGTTACCCATTTCGTCTCCACATACGCCACATGATGAGCATTCATTAAATGCGCAATCGGGAGTTAGAGTTTCAGATAAAGCTCGCATTAGTTCATCTCGCAACCATCCTTTGTCTAATCCAGTGTCGATATGATCCCACGGTAATGGCCTATCGAGAGGAGAAATCTCATGTTCTACGGGTCCGACGTTGTGTTTTGGTATCAAGTTCTTCCGATCTAAGTTATGAGACCGGATAGTGTTATACCAACCTCGAGGCCCTCGTATTTGCTCTCGGTCGGTTTCAGCAACATTCCACTCTCCGCGTTCAACCCTCCTATACTTCCAATGAAGACCAGCATCATTAATCGCTTGACACCACGCATCGTAAGCACCCTTCATATTCTCCCACCATGCATCCATCCCTGCTCCGAGTTGGTGTGCCCGTAGAATTACCTTTCCAAGCCTGCGATCGCCACGACCAATGAAGTCTTCCATACATGACAGCATAGGATCCGTCATTGACAGTTTCACATCTCGTGTACTCCTGAAAGCATGTTTTAACATTCGTTGCTTCCGCTTAATCTCGTCACTCGATGTAGAATGCCACTGAAACGGCGTCCAGCTCTTTGGGGTGAATGTAGAAATTGTGGCCGTGACAGCAAGTCTTCGCCGCCCCGGTGCTCGGCATTTTCGCTGGAGCCATTTGATGGTGTCTGCTATGCCCATAACATCATCGTCTGTTTCAGATGGAAGATTGATCATGAAGTAGAGTTTCACGTTATGATAACCTGAATCATAAGCGAGCTTAACACCTTTCAGCAAGTCTTCGTTGGTCAAGCCTTTGTTGATGACATCTCGCATTCGTTGAGTTCCGGCCTCTGGCGCAAATGTCAGTCCAGATTTTCGGCTTCCATCAAGCACATCGGCTATGTGCTCATCAAACCTATCAACACGTTGCGAGCCAAGTGAAAGTGATATCGACTCTTCATCCTCACGAAGCTCGTTCTTCAATTGAATCCCGACGCTGGGTAAGCTCAGCCAATCTGAACAGCTCAATGAGAGCAATGAAAACTCGTCATATCCTGTGGCTTTCACGCCTTCCTTCACTGTCCTAATCACATCATCTGGATTTACGTCTCGAGCAGGCCGCTGCACCATGCCCGGAAGACAGAAGCGGCACCCGCGAGTACATCCGCGACGAATTTCGACAGTGAGGCGGTCATGAACTGGATCAGTCAGCGGAACAAGTTGAGTTGCTCTCCATGGTTGCGGCAAAGAGTTGCGTTTCTGGACTTTGGCTTCACAATATCTCAGCTTCAGCACGTGGCCCCCTGTGATGGCATTGTTATCAAGCTTGTACTTACTTTGGCAGTTCGTTACCCGGTTCAGGGCCATCGTACTCCTAGTATATGCCGTCAAGCACCTGAAAGATGAGCACGCAAGAAGTCTGTTACTTTAATCCGGAAATCATCTGGTTTCGTGTTAAAGCATTGGGTATGAGGTGCATTATCAACAAGCCATATTTCTTTGTGTTCCATTGCAGCTGCGTTGAATAATATCTCAGACTCTTTGTGATGTACTACTAGGTCAGCAGTGCCATGGATAAACAGAACGGGGACAGTTACGTTCAAGACATAATCGATAGCCTTCTTCTGTTCTGAAATTGGGAAATTACCAGTACGGAGGAGTGAGAGTCGAAATGCCAACGGCGTTAGGGCAACGTCGAAAAACGGCAAAGGAATTCTCTTCAGAATAGTTGTGACTATATGTCGAACCAGAACTTCCGGTGAAGAAAATGGGTTTTCCAAAACCAATGCATCAATTTCAGAGCACTTGGCTGCGGCGATAATCGCTGACGACGCTCCTTGTGAAGTCCCGAGGACTGCAACACGTTCGGTCCCACGTGACTTGAGGAACCTAACCGCTGATATGACGTCAACATGTTCACGCTTTCCGAGAGATACTGCCCGACCTGGCCAAGGTCCTCTTGGCCACATGGGAAAGCTGTCACTTGCTCCATGATTAGAGCAGTCAAACAACAAAACATCAAATCCCGCTTCGGTCAGGAAGACGGCGTGACGCAAAAATGCGCGCCGGTCGCGCCCAGCACCATGGACGCACGCGACAGCAACTGTAGACGGAGTGCTGCGACGACTCTGAGCTGATGGCATCAACCAACCTCTAAGAGAGAGGCCTGCAGGAGTGAGAAACGCAACATCTTGAAATGCAAGATTTAGCTGTTTGGGATTAGTTGCACCCAACCACGAAGGCGGAATAATTTTGTCCTGAAGCGCCTTTCCCGGGCTTGGCAGATGCCACGGCGGTTTTGCCACTTTAGCTGGTAAGATTATCAGGAGCACCACAGCCAGGACTCCGTAGACTGCCAGAACAGCAAGGAAGAAGTACCACAGCACTTCCGTATTCATCTTCCAGGACAGTCACTTGGATACGGTTTGAAGCAACGAATGGCTTTCTTCTGCCCAGCACACAGTCTATCATTTCTAGCCGCATACGATGGCCTCTACGCGAGCTTGGAATGCGGGGCCAGTGAACGAGCGTGGCGCCGCAGGCAACGCCGTAGCCTATCTCCGGTGCCGTCGCACCACACCCTGGGGTCTTAGTCCGGACCTCTCCATCCAACAATTATTGCGTCCGGACTCCGATGCTCGTTCTTACAGTCCTTTTCGTAAAATGTGAGTATGAACTTCATACTCACATTTTACGAAATACATGAAGTTCATGTTCTGAGAACGTGTCCAGCAAGACTTGCAGCGACAGATCAAAAATTCAAAAAGCTTTCATCGACGTACAAATTTTGAAGTTCAATCTTCCTCCACTACACGTCCGAGAAGCGTAATGCTCCGAATATCAACGAAGGTCGTGCAATACCTGATGGCTTCCGAGTACCTTCGTAGACATGAGGCAAGCTTGACGGACCTGATTGATCATTAAGGCCGGCGTTCTTTTCGCTGCAATTACGGACCAGAGAAGTCACTGAACGAAACTCCTCACTCGCGCCTTAGAGCGTCATGACATAAAGAGCAGGCTGAAGATTTCGTGGAAGTATTCTCAAATGAATAACCGTTTTGACATAGAAGAAAGGCGAAGAAGGCTTCAACAACAGAAGGAAACCCTTATCGGTTTACAGTCATTTAAGAAAAAAGGGTCCCAGTCCGCCAAGCAAACCAACCATGGATCTCCTTCTTATTCGATGAATCAAGGTCGGAGTTTCAATGATCACAGCTCGTTCTCGCGCGTCTTCAAAGCAGAACTGAATCTTCCTCCTTCCAATGAGACATATCAAAACGAAACCGCATTCTCAGCCTCCAGGGGAGCTAATGCCGAAAAACGGTCATACCTACCAGAACTCATGGGTGATGCCAACTTTTCCTCCAAATTCGGTCTATTACCCTCAGAAGAAGAACAACAAGGCAAGCAAGCAGACCGTCTTTACTCCGGAACGCAACGCGCTTCAGATGGATCACCACTGCAGTTTCAAGTTACGCTCAAAGATAAATTCACACATTCTCGTCCGATTACTGGGATTAGATTTCACAAGAACTTCGATAATATTGTCGTCACATCTCATGGCTCTCGTGCTGACAAGTGCCTGAGCACAGAACCTGGGCTCAATGCAATATGGTGCTTGGATGAAGGTCGCAGTACATTGCAGAGAACTCTAACAGCCAACGCTGCGATTTCCGCTTTGGAGCTTCCGAATATTTCCCCGACACTAGTGATCGGAGGAACCATCTCTGGGAGCATTCTCGTTTGGGATACTCGCATGAAGTCCTCATTACCGATTCATGCTCTAGAAGGCGACACTGCGTTCGTAGCCGGTTTTCACGACCGGCAGAAGGTTACTGCGGTGAAGACCACGGCGAATTCTTCTCCGTATTTTGTTTCAACGAGCATTGGCGGGCATCTTTGCAAGTGGACGCTTTCAAAGCCGGGTGTGCCAATCACCAAGGACACTCTGAGGGAAAATCCAACATCGGCTGAACTGAACATATCCAGCTTCGATTTTCCGCGTACGGCACGGCTCGCTGGTGGCGAGAAGACGACAGCGAATAGATTTACATCTCTATTTGTTGGAGACGACATTGGAGGATTGCATCGCGCGGATGGAAATGATTCTTCGTGGACGGTGGAAAGTGCATCAGGTGATGATCATGATGCGGTTGTCACCGCTGTCTCGGCACATCCCTTTGGACATCGTGTGGCGTATTTAGATGATATTCTTATTTCCGCATCTGCAGATTGGACTATAAAGTTATGGTACTTTCATAAATCGCAGCGATCAATTTGCCTTGGTACCTATGACATGGTGGAGTATGGAAGGGTTAATGATGTGGCGTGGAGCAATCAACATCCCACTGTCTTCTGCGCAGGTACCGAAGCTGGGTACATTTCCCTCTTTGACATTAGCAACCGCTTGTCTCCGTCAAATAGTCGGAACTATTGGCATTTTGAAACACCTGACGCGAATGAAGACTCCCAAATCACTGCCATTCAGTGGGATCACATGTCTCGGCATGTTTGCGCTGGTAGTTCGAAAGGAACTCTTTCAGTGTGGCAATGTACTTCTGATTTTGCCTCTTTACCTGACGCTGAGTGGACAGGTCAGTACTTGAAGTCGAAGCAGAACACATAATACGTGATATATTATATCCAGTGACGATGAAAATGTTGGGTTCTTCACAAAGACATTCAAAGACACCGCCGCTTGTCTTGCGTACCAAGCGCAGCAAAGAACTGCAAACATCATTGTTGACAAACCTTATGCAACATAAACTCGCGATCCAGATAATATCTACTACGGTCCGTCAGCGTCTGTTTCTGGCTTTAACACTATCCTAGACCTGTGTGCGTGGACTAATTGATATCTGGACGTTCCCGTTACAATGTTGAGCATATCGACAAACGCTTCTGGGCTCAAAGCGCCTTCGTTTCGTAATTCTAAAGTGCAAGAGATTACCCCGGCATGAAGCGGCCAGTTTGAAACGCCAACATGTTCAAGTACAGGAGCAGCTTCCTCAGGTGTAGCAGTTCGAATATCGTACAGCATCTTTCGTAGATCCCTCTTGGCCACATTACCTTTCTTACTCACTTTCTCAACAATCACAGCTCCCGAACTCTTCACTTTGCTTACAACTTCTTGCCAATTCTCTCGAGTCCCATCATCGGTATCTAGTGCGATGACATACTCTGAAGCTTCCATAAGCAACGTCAAAGGAGTGCACTTCGCCGGTATTTCCTCGGCTCTCACGATTTGCATACCGTCAGGTAAGCGAGAGCCAATGTCTTTTTTGAACTCCATAACTTCGATCTCCTTCCTTAGAATGAAGTCCACCAATTCACCCTCCGACGTTGCTCCGAATGGCAAGGCAGCTGCATTTATGACTCTTGGGTGAGGATGAAAGCCACCGGTATATGATATTGGAATTGAAGCTCTCCGTAGCAGCCTGTCAAACATTCTATTAAGATCTAGTTGCGAGGCTAGGGCCATAGCCCCTTTCTTTTCGAATGTAACTCGTATTCTTTGTACGGTGTCCGTGTTCGGAACGTAGTTTCCCATATACGCAGGTATTTCGGGTGGAGGTATCGTTATGTTGTTACCCATTTCGTCTCCACATACGCCACATGATGAGCATTCATTAAATGCGCAATCGGGAGTTAGAGTTTCAGATAAAGCTCGCATTAGTTCATCTCGCAACCATCCTTTGTCTAATCCAGTGTCGATATGATCCCACGGTAATGGCCTATCGAGAGGAGAAATCTCATGTTCTACGGGTCCGACGTTGTGTTTTGGTATCAAGTTCTTCCGATCTAAGTTATGAGACCGGATAGTGTTATACCAACCTCGAGGCCCTCGTATTTGCTCTCGGTCGGTTTCAGCAACATTCCACTCTCCGCGTTCAACCCTCCTATACTTCCAATGAAGACCAGCATCATTAATCGCTTGACACCACGCATCGTAAGCACCCTTCATATTCTCCCACCATGCATCCATCCCTGCTCCGAGTTGGTGTGCCCGTAGAATTACCTTTCCAAGCCTGCGATCGCCACGACCAATGAAGTCTTCCATACATGACAGCATAGGATCCGTCATTGACAGTTTCACATCTCGTGTACTCCTGAAAGCATGTTTTAACATTCGTTGCTTCCGCTTAATCTCGTCACTCGATGTAGAATGCCACTGAAACGGCGTCCAGCTCTTTGGGGTGAATGTAGAAATTGTGGCCGTGACAGCAAGTCTTCGCCGCCCCGGTGCTCGGCATTTTCGCTGGAGCCATTTGATGGTGTCTGCTATGCCCATAACATCATCGTCTGTTTCAGATGGAAGATTGATCATGAAGTAGAGTTTCACGTTATGATAACCTGAATCATAAGCGAGCTTAACACCTTTCAGCAAGTCTTCGTTGGTCAAGCCTTTGTTGATGACATCTCGCATTCGTTGAGTTCCGGCCTCTGGCGCAAATGTCAGTCCAGATTTTCGGCTTCCATCAAGCACATCGGCTATGTGCTCATCAAACCTATCAACACGTTGCGAGCCAAGTGAAAGTGATATCGACTCTTCATCCTCACGAAGCTCGTTCTTCAATTGAATCCCGACGCTGGGTAAGCTCAGCCAATCTGAACAGCTCAATGAGAGCAATGAAAACTCGTCATATCCTGTGGCTTTCACGCCTTCCTTCACTGTCCTAATCACATCATCTGGATTTACGTCTCGAGCAGGCCGCTGCACCATGCCCGGAAGACAGAAGCGGCACCCGCGAGTACATCCGCGACGAATTTCGACAGTGAGGCGGTCATGAACTGGATCAGTCAGCGGAACAAGTTGAGTTGCTCTCCATGGTTGCGGCAAAGAGTTGCGTTTCTGGACTTTGGCAGGAATGTCTACTCGCACGGGATACACCGCGCCGGATGGATGAGATTCGTAAAATCTTGGTACATACACCCCCGAAACTTCTTTCGCAAGCGTCAGAAGCATTTCTTCTCTGGTTATCCTTGGATTTTGCTCCAAAGCTCTCGATACGCATTCACCTATTTCAGGTAGCATCTCCTCTCCGTCTCCTATGCTCATGAAATCAAACAGGTCAGCATATGGTTCTGGATTTGCTGTTACAGACAACCCGCCAGCGAACATAAGAGGAGGCCCTTCTCGAAGAGTTGGAGCTGCATCTCGAGCAGTCCATGTGCAAGGAATATTGGCTTGTTCCATAACTTTTACACAGTTCGTCGCCCCAAGTTCGTACATTAAACTCATGCCGATTATATCAAAATCTGACAGGGGACGCTTTGACTCAACTGCAAAGATGGGAAGGTTGTACTTGTGCAAAACTTTTTGCATGTCAGGCGCAGGTAGATAAGAACGATCACAAAGAATATCTGGATGTTCATTCAGGCAGCTGTACAACACAATGTGACCGGTACTGCTCATCCCAATGGAGTAAAGATCTGGGTAAGCCAGGCAAAAGCGAACTTTGACCGAGTTCCAAGGTTTGTTAACTGCTCCGAATTCATTTCCAAGATATTGACCAGGTTTAGACACATTGCGTATTTCCTGGAATGGGATCACAGATTTGAGGTCTTCCCATTCATTGGTACCCTTCTCTGCAGATGGTTGACTGACATGTAAGACAGGGGTAGTGATACGATTGGAACTTTTTGAGTTCAAGGACGCGCTGCACTGCCAATCTAGTTCAGATCCATTGGAAGTTGCGGCCTTCAAATGTGAGCCTACAAACTGAGATCTCCACGACGTGCTTGGACATAAAACAAAAGCCATTTGTACGAATAGCAATGGCTCTCGAAGGTGAGATTCTCTATGCGTCAGGATATCGCGCCGCCAATTTCCTAAATAAACAGTCCCTTGGAGTTCAAACACGGCTCTCCCTTTCTCTTCTTGAGCTCGGCCTTAGGCTTCAAGCCAAAGACGAAAAGAAATACTTCTGACGGATAACAAGTGATAGGTTGTTGTCACTTGCCCGTTTCCAAAGCTTTTGAGAGCAACGAAGTCACTTGTAAATACGTGATTCTCTAAATCCCGCGCCTGTCGATTGGGAACCTCGTGATGGCGAATTCAACTGTAGCGTCCGAATACGGAACCGTACTGCCAGCAGTAAAGAAAGGAAGAAACCTATGTTTTGCTTCAGTTTTAACTAAAGCTGTGCTTCTAGACGTCTCATTCGAACATTCATTGCCCAGAAAAGTAGCGAGAATAACGAACGAACGGAAAGTGAATCATCCGTGTTCCGTGTCACTTACGATGCATAGACAATCTCCGCCCTCGAGGGGATAGATACACTATGTCAAACCATTCCATTGAGCTCAGAAACGACAGCAAACTAGCAGATCTCAGATCACTTCTTGAGAGACGTCAAATGAGCCATTCCAGAAGCATTCTACGTGTAGTACAGTCACTGTACACGTCGCGTACCTTCCCGGCAAGGGTATTGTTGAACAACTTTTGGTTCACTGAGCCGGAGAGGCTCAACGATAACCGCAATATAAAAGCAAATTTACTCAAGCATTAGCTCAATGAGCTCGGACAACACTGACAAAGTTTGAGCATCAACGCCCCACTACTTTACCCGGCACGATCAAATTTCTTCTTCACTCATCGCACCTGCGTTTTCTTCGCGACCATGGCAAAGTTGAACGCCGTTTTCTTTGTCCAACAACTTCCAACCTCGCCATCCCGGCTCTTCCATGCACATCTGATCGCCAACCGACTCCTCGCGCTCAACCTTGTCTAATAGTAACCAGTCTGCGTCCACACTGTGCAGTTTCATTAGTGTAAAAGCAGTTTCTTGAAACTTCGAATTATCGTCACTCGGAACATATTTCCTCTCTGGCAATCCCAATCTTTGTGCCAAAGATGACATTTTAATCTCCTGACCTGCGCTGCTCTTATTTCCATCGTTTTCTTCCATGATCTGTTCTAATGCCAACAAATTAGAAGAGACACTAACCTTAGCAGCAGTCATTGAAATTTTAGTTGTCTTACGAAATTTACGATTGCGCTCCTTTTGTCGTCTTTTGCGCTCTTTCTCTCGAACAGCACGCTTCTTTGCCGCCTCAACACGCTTACGCTCCCGCTCTACTGCCTTTTGCTCACGCTCGTGCTCTCTGTCAGCCTTTTTCTTTTGTTACATGGATTCACGCTCTCTTTTCTTGCGCTCTTTATCGAGCGTTTTTGCCTCCCGCTTCTCGGCTGCTTTGTTTTTCTTCTGCACCTTCTCTTCTTTCTCTGGGGCTGCATCTTCTTTTAATCGTTTGCGCTTCAAAATGAGCTTTCCATATGTAAATTTAACGGTTCGTGGGCCTTTTGCGAGCGTCGTCTGATCAATGCTAACGACTCCATTCCTCCACATCTTTTTTTTTGTACGAGTTCTGTCTGCTACAATCTTTTCCACCCTTGACGAGCCAGAGCAAACAAGGCGTTTAACATTGTGAAGTTTGGAGGATGATCTTTCATTATTGAGGACAATGTTCATAATATTTGACGATTCGCTCGCATCCTCGCGGCGCTCTGAGCGACGCTGAGGTTCGTTTTCAGCCGTTTTCTTCCTGTGCCACTTCTCTTGAGCCCAGCGAAGGAAACGATAATCCATGGGCCACATTCCAACTGCTTCAAATGCCTTCCGAACTACCGACGGCGTCAGCGCACGAAACCTGGCAATGGCCAGCTTGAACTTTATCTCAAGGTCTCCAATGTCTACAAAGGCCTTCTTCCTGAGGAGCGCATACATGCGCTTTACTGTGTCTTTGAACACGCTGTTTATAGTCTGATCACAGGCCTGAAGGAAATGCGATGTGTTTGCAGGACTCTCGACGACAGCAATATTATGTGCTTTTGCCTTCGAAAGCCATTCCCAGCCGGAGCGAGATTTATGACCATCAACAATGAGAAGTATCTTCTTCTTCCCGACATGCTTTGCCGCATGTGTACGAATATGGTCGATTGCGAGGTGGATAATATCCTTGGTCATGGAGCCATTTTCTGTCCCGATTTCAGAGGCATCTTCTGGATACCATCCTTCTATAGCGAGCCAATGCGGCCCCCCTGTTTCATCCTCGAAAATTTCTTCTGACAGGAGGTCGAACCAGCGGTTCATTGTGTTCTTTCCGGCAAAGATGAAAAACGGAGGAAGTTTGTGGCCTGAAGCGGAGGCAATGACAACGGCAGTCAGATTTTTTCCCTCATTATCGGCTTTGAGACGGAAGCCACCATGACGAGTACTGGCAGATACAAATCCTTTCTCTGTGGGACTGTCACTAATTGTGACTTCTGTTTCATCCATATTCCATATGCAGTCGGAGTCATTGAGGATACCTGGGTGCTCACGTTCACATTGCTTGAGAGCGTTCACGAAAGTCTCCACATGGATTGGATCTTCTGCCGCTATTTTCGCGCCTTCCTTATTTTCCAGCTTCCTAAACGTAAGGTCTCGATGACGAGCCCTAAAACTGCGAACCCAATCATCGGTCGGATAGCCGCCAGGAAAGCCATCGCGTCCGTCTCCCGCTATCTCGGCTGCAATTGTTTTGAGTGTTTCCTTGGATACGGCAAACCCATGATTGTGTGGAGCAATGCCATCCCGTACTGGGGCACTATTTGTCTTGCTCTGAGGAGATGGAATCCCTTTGGGAAGGTGTGTTGTGATGTGGACTCTGGCCCCAATAATTGGGAGAATTCTTGTGTGTTCTGTGGAACCTTGCTAGGTGGATTGGATATTGCAACCTATTGGTAGGTATTGTAGTAGTCCACGTGGTGGATCTGGCATTTAGATATTTGTGCCATCCCCGCTGGGAAGTATCTGGCACCCTGACAGTGGGTTGTCCACCTGTACAGACCTCGGGAGGTGTGCACCGTAGTTGTCGGTTACTGTAGTAGTAGTATACATGCTCGGGTGATCGCACCCTTGAGCCTCTAAGTAAATGGCCAACTGAAGCCGCCTTCTTCAACCCAAGGCTTGGTTCTAGTTCATGCAACCTTCGTAGGTTTACATCCCCCTCGGGCCGGTAACCACGTGTGGTTCTTGCATAACTATCCCCTCAGGATCACCTAGAAACCCTTACCAGGTATATTTCTGTTGTTATCGTTGTTTTTGTTTGTTGTTTCTGTTTGTTGTTTGCTCCGTTTTGTACACTGCGTGTCCCTGTGAGGCACATTCTTTCTGTTTGTTTCCCCTGGTTTGGGTATCGTTTCCGCCCCAGTATTGGGTTTATTTCGGCACCACTGTGGTGTGTCGCTCCGCTTCCGGCCCTGTTTCCGCCGGTTGGCACGGGCCTTGCTCCGCTCTGGGTTGGTTTGCCTGGAGGGATCTCGGTTCCTTTCCCCTTTCTTTCCCCCTTTCTCTGGGTTTCCTCACCACTTTTGGTCACTATTTCCTTCTCTGTTTTCACCTCTGTAGGTATATCCAGGCACCGTCTCCGGTCTTACACCCGGCTTGTCACTCGACACGAGTACGGACAGAGGGCTCTTCTGCTGAGTCTGCCCTATTAGGGAGTGGGACTCGGACATCCTAGTGGAGGTCTCCCCATTGCGCTAGTCGCAGGGGTTTGCTCTACAGATTGGCGACTTCTTCTAGCCTTGCCACAATAGTGCGCTCCTCGTGGTAGCTGAGAACTGTCGGGCGTCCTTGCGTAATTTCGTGGCCGCTGTCATCGTAAGGAACTTTTTTATTCGCACACTCTTGCATGGAAGACTTGATGCTTGCGACGGTGCCGACTGATAAGTTTGTCGCTCGAGAAATACTGCGAATTAGAGTCTTTGCGTCAAGAAGACTTATAGCTTTCTGTTTTTGAATGCGCACAGTGCGATGAAATGCTTTCCTGTTTTTTTTTCCTGTGTTTGGCGGCGCATAGAGATGGTCACCATGTTGTAAAGCTCGCATCACAGTACATTGTTCGGTACTTCCTGCGTTTAAGCGCCATTGTTTATATAGTGTCAGAGTTCGCATCGTAGTTGGCGCGCTTTGCGTTTGAAATGCTCAGCGACTTTCAAAGAATGACACCCAGATGACGGAGAAGATGTGGGCATACACCTTCTCCGGTTTGAAAGTGGCGCGTTTTTTGCATTGAGCGAGCTACTCATGACGAGATTTGCCTAGCTATAGCTTCTGAGGCCAATTGGCTTCGGTTAAAGCGAGGCTAATGCAGGCTACAAAAGGAGTTCTCTCCTGATGTTCTAAGTGTTCAACATTAGCCTGTGTTCAACATTACCCTTGCCGGGAAGGTAGATACTGTCCATCACGTACAAAACCAATGAATGGCCATTGTTCATCATAATATTAACACGCAATTTGCGATAGAACGGACACCCCCCATGTTACACATCCAGTTTCTATAAATTTGCGCTTTAAAGCAATCTCGTTCCTTTTTTCACTGAAGTGTTTATTGGTGTCTTTTCGACCATTCTACTAATTTTGAACATGATTCGAGGAGAAGAACCTCCTCCAACATCTTGAACCAACCTCACAGATGCTAAAGTTTTGGACTCCAAGAAGCAAAAAAGTACATCGATAGATTTATTCAAAATTATTGATCTGTCTAGAAATTCATTTCATGTATCAAGGGTATTAGTCTGAAAAAGCTTAGCTTGTCCTTCCGGACGCAAATTCCAATCATCTCCGGCCAGCTCGAGTGATCTCTTGTCCCCTAACTCCTTATCTCATGGTCTCGTGCCCACACAAGCAAAAAGCCTGCATAACTTGTGGCTTTTGCCCACGATGTCCACAGTGCCATTGTCGTGGGCCGCCTCGCACAAGGGGACGACCGAAAAGGCAGCTTAGTCAAACAAGGCGCTACGTCTGTGTTCTGCAAAGTGGAATATAGTCTGTTCGCTTTGGAAACTAAGCTAGTTTTGGGGCTATTCGGGGCGCGCGAGGGGGTGGCAGAGGCTGGCACTCAAAAAATTAAGAAATTTTGGAATATTAAATTCCATTTCGCGCAGTTTAGTTCTTGGGTCCCCTAGTTTTTGTAGAGGTTCTACTTCGCCGCACCACCCCATTCACTCTTTTCCGCGACCCTCTCTCAAAACTGCACTCGTGCTAGTTTGCGTTTCCATTTTCTCCCATGTTGCAATGCCAATCGCAACTCATCCCACCTCAATCATCCCATCACTTCTTCCCAGTCCACACCACCCCCGCTCTTTACCCATTTCTCGCCCATCACGCGTTCGCATCCTCTCTCTCCGTCTCCGCAAACGTCATTTTGTAGAAGTCAGGTGGACAACTCTCCCCCTTCTCGTATACCCGCCTTGCCCCAAAACGGCTTCACATCCCTCCCATCCTTCTCTCCTCCTGTCCCCTCAGAATCCCTTCGCAGTCCGCGCTACCTCCGCCGCACTCCTAAACCCAGTCACCACCGGAGCTCCGACTCCCTCCCGCGGCACCTCCTCCACCACCTTCTCCATCTCCTTACGCCTCTTCTTCAGACGGCTCTTCCCATCCCCAACCCCACCACCCTTTGTCTTCGGTGTCACAGGGGACCCCTTCTGCACCGCCACCCTTCCCACACTTCCGTTCTCCGTCTTTCCCTCCACACCTCCTTTCACCGCCTCCTCTTCCACCAATCTTTGCCTCTTGCCTAGCTCCTTCACCTCCTTCTCCAGCACGTCCAACCTCTCGTTCAGAACCCTATTCTCCTCCCGCAACTCTCCAACCTCCCTTCCCGCCACTCCACTATCCCATACACATGATTCCTCATCTCCACTCCCAATACCGACAACGAATTCCGCAGGCTCGAAATCGCCTCAACCGAAACACCACTACCACCCCCTCTCAGCACCACACCCCCCATTTCCGTTACAATCTCCACAATTCCATCGTCCAGTCGCTCCTTCATCACCAACCCCAACATCCCCACCCTCGCCTTCATCTCCCCCACAAACCGCATCTCCCTCTCACCCTCTCCGCCCCCACTCTCTATCTGGTCTCCAACCTCTAACTGACTCAGATGCACCGCACCCCTTCTCTCCATTGCGACCCCCTCCACCTCCAATTCTACACCCTGCTCTACCTCATCACCATCCCCTCTCCTCGCCTCACACTTCTTTCCTTCATCGGCCACTTCCTTCTTCTGCGACATCCGACCAGCCGCCGTAATCACGTCCTCTTACCGCTTTGGTGACGGCGTCGGCGGTACCTCCTTCCCCTCCAACAGCGCCAACAGCTCCTCATCCTTCACGTATCCGTTCGACATCTTCAGAAGAAAAAGTAGTAGTTGGATCGAAGTTTCCCCTGCGATACAGTGCAATCGAGCTAAACTGTGCTGTCCACCCCCACTGTCTAACCACACGGGCTATATCCAGCACCATGATTGTCCCTGTTTCCCTCATCCCATTTCCCCCCAAAACATGTACTGTGCACCTCCGCACCTTCCACTATTTAAGCGCCACCTCTCTGTCTCCTCTTTCGCTCTCACGTAATCCCCACTCACCTCGCCTCGACCGGCGATATTTTTCTCTTCCGCCATAACCTCACTCGATGGTTATAGCAAAACAGGAAGATATTGCCAGTGGAGGCAAGCTAGTGACTAGTGATTGTACTTAGAGTAGCTAACCCTCTGTCTCGACTGGGGGCATCTTCTTCTTCCGTCACATCCTGTGTGGGTTGTGACAAAAAAAGAGTATGTCACCACTCGACACCGGATGGGTAACAATGATAGCACGTAGAGTAGTTCATCCTCCCTCTCAGCGTCCACTGGGGATATATTGATGTTCTCTCATATCCTTTCCCGGTTGTGATACAAGAGAAATACATCTTCAATGGAGACGGAGAATATAGTCGTGATAACACGTAAAGGTAACAATATAATAAACAATAATTTTATGCTACTATCTCTAACCAACCTTTCGAAAACCAGCTATGACATGAGCTGGGTTACTCGAGCCAAAGATGGCAGATCGTGCAACTAAAATGTTTGCACCGGCCTTCACTACTCCTTTCACAGTACTCAGTCCAATACCCCCATCCACCTGTAGCCCTATTCTTGGGTACAACTCCCTTGCATGTCGCACCTTATCAAGAACACCCCCCATAAACGCCTGTCCTCCAAACCCTGGCTCCACCGTCATCAACAATAACATGTCTACAACTCCTTCCTTCATAAGTGCTTCTACGACCTTTATAGACGTATTCGGGCGCAACGCAACTCCAACCTATTCCCATCCTTTTAATTCGGTTACATAATTCCTTCAACACCACGTTCTCCTCCTCAGTTGATACCTTGCACTTTTCTAGTCCCTTAGCCACACTCTCGATATGAAATGTGACTCCGTCTGCGCCTGCTTCTGCAAGGTCTTTTATCCAGCACCCAGCATCTGATACCATCAGATGACAGTCCAAAAACAATTTCGTATCCCTCCGCAACGCTTTCAAAACAGGCGGTCCAACAGTAAGGTTCGCCACAAAATGACCATCCATTACATCTATATGCAGCCACTCCGCTCCAGCCTCTTCCATTGCACTCGCTTCATCTGAAAGGCGAGCAAAGTCTGACGCCAAAATTGATGGCGCTATAATTAAACGAGAATCCATACTGAACATCGATAACTTCAGTAACGCCAAACCCGTCCTTCCCAGACACACCCCCCTTTTATACCTCAATAAAAAAGAAGATTATGGCAATCCGAGTGAAGCTATAGAACCCGTGCACGTCATTTATGAAGCCAAAATGGCTCCTTTCATCCTGTATTCAAGCTCCCCGTAACTCTTACTTTACAACTACTTTACAACTCAGGTTCGAAATCAGTTTCATTCATTGTACACTTTCTACTCTTCCACCTACTTTTCATAAAACATCATCACACTTTGTGGCTTGTCGTCTCATACAAGCCCTATCATGCATTCAGTACAATCACATATCATACATTTCGCTCACTTTCACAAAGTGAACCATGTTCCCGTTCTGCGCTTGCCAAACGTTTGTACTTAAGTATCACTCTTTACCCCAGCAGTTCTCCGCCCCATCTTCCCTTTTTATCGTCACACAAAAACAATCGAACACTTGCAATGAACTCACAGTCCGACAGGCCTCCGACTCCGTCTCCGAGTCCCAGATGCTCTGACGTCCCTCAGGCCTCATCTCCCACCCGAAAGACTCGGGCCGTTATTGTTGGAAGCGGGCGTATAGGTACCATGCTGGCGAACGAAGAAGATATGGTCATTTCCGCACACAAATTCTGCAGCATGGCTGCTACCTCTCATCTTTCTGATGTACCGATACTAGTTTGTGAAAGAACGAACACCCTGGAGACCGTAATTCAGGCTTGCCCTTATTCGCTCAGAGAGAATCTCGTTTTCTTCCAGAATGGAGACATCATACCATTGCTTTCGAAGCTCGGTGTGGACAAATGTTCAAAAGTTGTCCTATACGTTGGTGTCCCCTCAAGAACCGCAGCTCCGCAGGATGGTGTCACTCCTGAAAGTCCAGATGGTCTCACTGTCGCAACAGGAAAGTGGGCCTCCAACGTTGCAGACAGGTTTAGGTCTATGGGTCTCACTTGCGGGGTTGTCGACGAAGACACATTTCTCGTAAGCTATTATGAGAAGCTCGTGTGGCTATCAGCGTTCAACATCGTCGGGGCCTCAAGAGATTTCATTCCTATGGACGTAGTCGCTGCGGAGTGCAGTACGGTTGTGCTCACAATAATGAAAGAGCTGTTGAAGATAGTTTCGCTTAAGACAGGTACTACTTTCAACCTGGAAGAGACCGTTGGGCGACTTCTTGCATATGGGAAAACTCTCGTTGGCTTCCCTACTTCTTTCTCCGACTTTCAGTTTAGGAACGCGTACTTCTACGACTTTTCCCGCCAAGAAAGAAACATCGTAGGCGGTGACCCCGCTCCTTTTCATACAAACTACGTCAACGTTGTTAAGGAAAAGTTATCCCCCTCCCCATTTCCCCAGCTTTGAGGTTAGAACACATGACTTTTCGGTGTTGTAAACCTTTTAGAGATAGTTAAACATAAAAGTTACTTTAGCGAAATGACCTGTTCCTATTACATTACTTATATTGTTCGTCCTTCTGTGGTTCAAATATGCCCCTTTAAATCCTACATCCCTTATCACTAATACTTGGCTAAGTTTTTGCTAGATGGAAAAGGGTCATTCCACATCATTAAAGTGCACGATACTAGTAACAAAACAAGTACAAAATTGTGATATTTCTGAAGAACTAAGCCTTTGCAATACTTGGGGCACCCGTTTAAAGTAAGGTACACCTTTTATGGGTTTCAACCCATAATGGAGGTTGTTTTACTGATCTTGATTTCTAAGCTCATGTTGAAGATATTCATAGTTTTCTTTACCCACTTGAACCCGTACATATAATTTATGAGTAAATCATCCTTTCTTTACTGCAAATCGATGCAAAAGCTTCTCGTCGTAGTAACGTTTTAAAACAGTACTACAATACCCGCATATGGTCGTTCTTAGACTCTTTTTATACTACGAAACACCTTGTGAACATCAATCACATCCTTCTCATTCGTATACCCACACCCATTTGCAAAACGAACCCTTTCGAAAGCTTTCAAAACATGTATAACTCAGAAGTTAGAGCCCAAGAAGTAACTCCTCAGCAGCTGGCTAACGAAATATTCGAAAATGGCTACGCCGTGATTAGTGATGTTGACGGTACTCTGAAAAGAGCTGGGGAGAACATTCCTGCCGAAACAGTCAAATGCATGAAGTACATCAACGCACGCGTTGGTTTCGGAATTGCTACTGGGCGAGATATAGAGGATGCCGAGGGTTTCATGGAGCACCTGGGTGGCTACACTTTTGGCATCTCTGGAAACCAAGGCGCACGGGTGAGATTATCCAATGGTACCGAAATTGATCAGGACCTTGACAGGGAAGGCTACGAAAGATGTGCAGCCGAACTTGAGAGACTTGCACTCTCCTTAAATGAATCGCACGGACTTCACGAAGAGCGTCAACAAGCAGTTGTGAGCACTAGAAAAGACAGCGGACTCCCTAACTTCACGTACAATGGACTGTCGAAGTGGAAAACAGAAGTTAACTCCGGTATTTCAAAAGTGTTGACATCCTTTCCGAACGTCTGTCTCTTGCAGATGCTAGTTTTTGGCGAGGGTCGTCCAGAAATTGGTAAGGGTCGTCCAGTAAATTTTTTGAAAAAATATCGAGATCAATTATTTCAAAATTTGGAGATAATTGCTTGGGTCGTCCAGAATCGCTGTGCAGTAAATACTGGTGGGTTTTCCACTCGTGCTAGTTCTTTAGTCGAGGGCTACCTGAACGGTATTTCGCGAAGTCTAGGTTCAGTTTCCATTAAGGTGCACATTACACGATACCTTCTGCGGAATGATACCCTGCAACGCATGGAATACTAGTGCTAGTACAGATGATGCCCATTATGAAATCATACCGTTTTATTCGTATCTATTCTTCTATCGACCGCTTTTGCTAACCACTACTTCGCTATATTACATGTACCATTTCCCCATGATGGATCGGGTGTAGGCGCAATCTGCGGCAGATGCCGCAGAGGGCACCTGCACCAAATTGCGGTAACGGTAGAACACATACGCACTCCGAGAGGATGAGGCGCGAAGCGCCTCATCCTCTCCGTTCGTCATGTAGGGAACCATGCCCAGATGCATGGTTCCCTACTTGATGAACCTGCACCTGCAACTCGTGAGCTACGTCCGCATCAAAAGTCATTTACCTGTATACTCAAGCAGCAAGTATCCATAAGTTAGTCAATGCTCTGTTGGACACATTTGAAATGCGATGGAACGTACCATTGATAAAGCAAAACAGAAACGTTGCGCTAGAAAAGTCGAGGGACCTGGTAACTCGCAAACGGAAGAAGAAGCAGGAAAGGGATCGGTTAGATTACCAGCCCACCATATCATCGTAAACCGCGAAAGGTGTCGAAGCGAGAACTCACAAGCAAGGACACCGAGAATGCCCATGCAGCAAACATACCGCAAGACGCGATAAACGAGAATCTAGCCTATATCCCAAACAAGTACCAGAATCGCCTATCCCGAACAGTCAGACAGGTAAACGACCAATTTCATTTTGTCTCTCAAGATCGATGATGGATCTGGAGAGATGAAATAAATTGGTCGTTTACCTGTATACGCAAGCAGAAAGTATCCATAAGTTAGTCAATGCTCGTTGGAAACATTTGAATTGCGATGAAACG
>VCMS01000083.1:0-180757 GCA_022539475.1 Gracilaria domingensis
TGCTCTACATCTTCCCCCTGTCAGGCTGAGACACCTGGACTCCGTCGCGCTCGATACGCTCGCGATGGAGGTATATAAGGAAGTCTCCCAAGACGGGTCTGCCGAGAACTGTTCGGAGCCACCAACACCTCCGGTGTCAGTAGCGAACCTCGTCATCTCGAGCCCTCCGCGATGTCCAACGCACCGAACGGCCCTCCGTCCTCGACGGCACGCATGCAAGTATCGAACCCGCCGTTCCGGTCTGTTCCTCTCCCGCAGTCGGCGGCTGCCTCCCAGCCGGGTTCTTCCGGACAAGATCACGCTCCAGCTCAGGCTGGTCCCGCGCCCGTGTGGGATTGGTTCAACGCGAGATGCCAGCTACGCTGGGTGGATGGCCTACCGCAGGCGCGTTACGCATCCGGGATCCGCACCGGCACAGTTTCCTTTTTGCCCAGGCTCCCTGGTTTGACGCCGAAGCCGTTCGGGATACAGAGCTCGTCGACTCGTACGCTGTCGACGGTCAACTCCCTGGTGGGCTTCCTGCTGACGTTACCCGTTCATGGACTGGATCGCCCGCGTTGCGGTTATACCGAGCTGCCTGTTTGTAGGTCGAAACGAGACGAGACAATTCGCTCGCAATGAGATGGCCCGCATTGGGTACGCGCGACACTTCCGAGCTCCGAACGAACATCCGGTGCCGGCACAGTACCAGTACGATGTGGCACGTTACCGAACTTTCGGCGAGGTCGGCTACGGCGACCATCTAGCCAACGCGTTGGACGAAATTGACCGATATTCGGATACCGTTCAGCCGCAGCAGGAGTTGATCCTGTGGGCGCGGCCGATCCTTCGCGCCGAGTTCCGGTTCCTTCGCCGTCCTGGACGGTCTCAATTTCATGAAGGCCTCCGCTTCGAGAGGAAATGGCGTTCCCGCTTCGGGGTACTGGTGCCGTACCAGTGCACGGAGGTGGAACGCATTGCGCGTCACTCCCATACTGGGCGATACCTGCCGCTGCCGTCATTCTGGCCTGCGGTCGAAGTCCCACGAGGGTGTCACGTAGAGCTACCGCCTGCCTAACTTACATAGGCTCGTACTTCATGAATGATCCGCCTCGCGCCTGTGGAGCATCCTGGCAACAGAATGGACCGTCCGCGTTGCGGCTTTCCTCCTCATCGAGGCATATGATTCGTACCGAGTTTGGTTCATCCCGGAACTCATCCGGCAAGCGATCCGAGCGTTGGATCTCTCCGAAGTGCTCGGCTCGGTCCGCAATGCGCGCGAAGCCACCGCGTTGGTGGACGTCATTGACCAGATTGACTGGAATGAGGTGCCTGCTAGTCAGGTTTCCGACGGGGTCCGTCGGCAGTCGGACCGTTCTCCCGGACGGAACGTCAACGCCGGCGACTTCGTATACTTTGACCCATGGATTTGGGAGGTAATTGGTCCCGCTGAGGCGGCTGGTCGCCGCCGAGAGGAGCGATATATCCCGGAAGGGCACCCGCGTGGGTTCGTATACGTCGACGATGACGGTGATGACCCTGCAGAGGGAGGAAGTCCCATGGATGAGGGGAGCCCAGTGGGGGTTGCCTGGAGCCCGACGCTACGGGAGATGACGACGAAGTCGTGATCGTTGACCCGCCCGCTGTAGCGGCTCCCGCTCCGACCGGCCCGTGGGCTCAGGATGTAGCATCCGCCGTGGGCGGCAGTTCTTCTTCACTCCGCGAGCGGCGGTCATTCGCGACTTCCTTCGAGGCGTGGGAGTGGCCGTTCCCGATACGGTGACCGACGAGTCGGAGTTGCAGGCAATAGCGGCACAGCGCTTCTCCGGGGCTCCCGGTAGTGGGGGCACCCCAGGTGCTGGACCGTCCGGCGCGTAATTTTCCGGCTCGAGATCCCTGACGGGCTGTAGTAGTCCGTAGTAGACCCTGATGATGAGGGGCGAACTCAATAGTTAGAGGTAAACTTCACCAGCCCTGCTGGCTTGGCCCACATTTTTCTTCCTGTTCTCCCCCTTCTCAGTGGGCAATACCTCGTTTGAGGCTGTTGCGAATGGCCCACAAGAGAGGGGTAACTTTTCCGCACAAGCGGCTGTAGCGATAAAACTTCTTAGTCTTCCTTCCAGTTTCCTGGCTTCTTCTCCTTCTTCTTAGGCTTCTTTCTTCTTTATCTTCTTCTCCACTGTAAGTGGCTTCCGCATTTCGCGGCATGTTTGTTCAGCGAAAAGCTGTCCGCTTAGAGCGGCCTGGTCCGCCTGAGGCGGCTAAGTGATCTCGAGTTAACTTCAAGTTGCATCCGCTTGACGCGGCATATTCTTGCGTAATGCAATACTGTCCGCATGAGGCGGCATATTCCGTCTGGGACGGCTGTGCTCAATAGAGACGTGGGTGGTCAACCCACTTGGGCCTTGTCCAGCGTAGCCGGTATCGGTGTCCGTGTGCGACGGTGGTACTGCAAGACCTTCGAGCGAGGCAAGTGCTCAATGGGCTCGTGCGTATCCTCTGAAGAGGCGTAGCCGTACCAACGGACTCGATACAGTAGTTCCCCGTCAGGGGCGTAGCCGTGACTTATCAGACGGTCAATGACATACTCCTCATCGAGGACCTTCCGCGCAGGATGCGGCTTTGTCGATGTATCCTCTCTCGAGGTGTCGTTGTTACCTCTCCCGTCGTGGGCTTCATTGGTTACTTTCGGCTTCCGTCCTGACGGCAAGACATCCTGTACGCCAGGCGAGAGCCATTTTGACCATGGTGTTTCCATGTCATTCCGGCTTCCAGAGTTCTGGCTTTCCTTCCCGTATTGTCGGGCTGTTACCGAGCTTCGGTGTTCTCGAATAGCGAGCTTCCGGCGTTCCGGCAAGATCTCCCGAAGTGAGGGTGAACGGTCCGCAATGCGGTGTGCCAGCGAGTGGTGCCGTGGCACGTGCCGAGGCGACGCCTTGCCAAGCATTGCTGGCGGTGGGGCCTGCGCCGTTGCACGGCTGTGCGTTGCCGATTCAAATTCGGAATTTCCGTTTCCGGCGGCCGCAAGCCTTACAGCGGGCACGTGCCCGGCTCGTGTGTTGTCACCCTCCACTGGAGGCGGATCGCCGGCGAAGCCAGACACTTGGCGCAGCGTGCGCGCGTGTGCAGCGTTGGGCTGCTGCCCACCTACTGTGGCATGTCGGCCTGCTGTTGCGGCGGTTGCCTCCGTGTTTTCAACGGCTTCATCACTCGATGCTTCAATAAAATCTCCCGAAATCGGGTCTGCCGTAACAACACGGTCTTTCTGGACAGGATTCTTTTCCGGTCTTCCGGCTTCTTTTGACGCGAGTGCGCTGCCGCTGCCGGGCTCCGACTGCGGCGGGCATGTACTTTCCGCATTCGCGGGCTGTACTTTCCGCATTCGACGTGGCTGCTGCGGTGGTTACCACCCTCTTTTCCGGCATACCGGTCTCACGCTGCACAGCTGGGGCAGGCTCTTGTCCTTCCGTCTGTGACGGCCGTACAGTGCTATCCGCGGGCGAAGCGGCGACTTCTGCAGCAGCTACATCCTGGTGTTCTTCCGGTTCTCCGGCTTCGTGCTCCACCGAAGTGGTGCGTTCCTCTTTAGGCTTCCGCGATAACTGCGCGTTTCTCGCTTCTTTCCGAATCTTCGGCTGTACGTCGCGCGTCCGCGTGCTTTCACCACGACTTGCGTGCGGCCCGGAGGCCTGCAAAGGCACTTCCGTCGACGACGGCGACAACGAGATCGAGCGACTTACCTCCTCCTCCCCCTCCTCAGTTGGAGCGTCGGGGGTGGTGGTGAGTATCCCCTGAGGGGCCAGTATCCGCGTGTGGACATGTGCGGCGTTCGAGACTGGCGGGTTAGCTTCCGGCTTTGCCGGCAAATCAGCAAGTCCGCGGCTAGGATGTGGCAGGACTGACAACGAAGCGCGCTCTCCCGCTGTCGCGGCTTGGTCCACAGTAGGCGTAGCGCTGTCCGGCGTTTCCGGTTGCTTTTCCTGACGAACAGGCTGTGGCGCAGGCGTTACGCGATCGCGCGAAAAACGCTCGTGTTCACCCTCAATATCGAGGACAACCGTTGTATCGGTGATAGAAATAACCCTGTAGGGGCCGTCCGCGATAGGAGAGAGCTTATGCCTCTTCTCCTTTTCCGGGTTATAGTATTCCTTCCGTAGGAAGGCGTAGTTACCTTCCCTGATCTGAGGGGCATCCCTGCGCATTCGTGCGTCGAAATTCCGCTTGTACGCGGCTTGTGCCTTATCGATGTTTTGCCTAACTGTAGGAATGATGTTCTTAAGCCAGGCCTTCCAGGCGTCCCTGTGTAGACGAGGCGAGGGGAACTTTCCAAAGTTGGCTGTGGCTCGATAGCCACCGAAGGTGGAACGCGTGATAGCACAAGCTCGAACGGCGAGATCTGAGTAGTGCGATGAACCTGCGTATTGTAGGCATATGTCACCGCATCGGTGTATTGATCCCACTCCGACGGATGTTCGGCAACGAATGTCCGTAATGCATTGAGCATTGTGCGGTTAAAACGTTCAACCTGCCCATTACTCTGGGGGTGGTATGTTGTCGTAAACCAGTTTTGGATCCGCAAGATGCGGCAAACGTCCTGAAAGAACTTAGCCGTAAACTGCGGTCCATTGTCCGATAACAGGTCAATCGGCGGTCCGTAGACAAAAACCCAGTGTGTAACGAAAGCTTGGGCGACCGCGCTGGCGGTAACCTTCGTCAAAGGCACAGTCCGTACCAGTTTAGAAAAACGGTCGGTGATCACAAGTAGAAACCGGTTTCCCCGGCGAGTGCGGATAAACTCGCCGAGCAAGTCAATTGCCACGAATTCAAGGGAGCCCTAGCAGGGAAGAGTACCAACTTCTTGGAGTACTTCCGCAGTTTGACGCGGTTCTTCGCGCAGTCAGAACATCCACGAACAGTGGCATACGCGTCGAAAGCCATTGCTGGCCAGTAAAAGTCCTTCCGTAAGGTGTAGTACAACTTCCTGCCACCAGGGTGGGCTGACAACTTCGCGTAGTGCGACAAATGCAGTACTCGTGACTGAAGTGAGTGCGGAACCACAATCTGTGGCCTGTTTCCGACAGTTCGGATTAGAAATCCTTGGTCGTTCTCGACGAAAGGCAACTGTGCTCCACCGTTTAGACGACTACGGATCTCCGTACAAAAACGGTCGGTGTGCTGCTCCCGGATGAGTTCCTCCGGCTTGATCGGTACGAAAGAGCCCGGTTCGGGTTGCGTGTCAGACACGGCTAAAACAGCATCGTAGATGTCCCATCCTTCCGATTCTTCATCGGCATCGCTCGAGCCGTCTTCCACGAGGAAGCACGGTATCTCCAGATCATCGACTGGCGCAGCTTCAGCCGCTGTTTCCAAGCGGGACAGTGCATCAGCCTGAGTGTTCAGGAGTCCTTTCTTGTAACGGATTTCGAAATCGAATTCCGACAAGCGAAGTCTCCACCGCATCAAGCGGCCAGATGGCTCTGCTATAGAGAGTAGCCAGCGTAATGCCGAATGATCGGTATGGACAATGAAGCGGGTCCCCATAAGATAGGGCCGCAGTGTCTGTAACGCCCAGACAACTGCCAAGCACTCCTTCTCGGATACCGAGTAATTCCTCTCGTGAACGTTGAGGCTCCTTGACCAATACCCAATTGGCAATCGCTCGCCATCATTGGTGGTCTGGAATAGGGCACAGCCGACTTGGTAGTCGCTCGCATCCGTATCTACTGCATATGGCAAACCAGCCCTAGGCAGGGATAAAACAGGTGGCGATGTCACCGCGTCCACGAGCGACGAGAAAGCCGCGACCTTGCGGTCGTCGAATTCTTCCAGGTCGACTGGCTGGCCTTTGCGAAGAAGCTCGTTCAGAGGTGCAGCGATATCCGCAAAGTTCGGAATGAAGCGGCGATACACATTGCACAAGCCGAGAAAAGATCGGAGTTCCGTCTGCGTCCTCGGATGCTTAGCCTCTTTGAGGGATTTCACGCGTACTTCGTCAATCGAAAGCCGTCCCGGACGGATAACATGGCCGAGATACCTGACGGTTTCGGTAAAGAACTCACATTTCTTGAGCTTGAGCGTAATGCCTGCATCGCGTAGGACTCGCATCACATCCCGTACGTGGGTCAAGTGCTCATCCAGGTTGCTGGAGTAGACAATGATGTCATCCAGGTATACCAGGCAAGTCTTCCACTTAAAGCGGGCTAGCAAAATATCCACTGCTCGTTGAAAAGTGGCTGGCGCGTTCGTTAACCCAAAGGGCATCCGATTGAATCGGTACAATCCTTCATGACAAACGAAGGCTGTCTTGTCACGATCCTCGGCCCTCACGGGAACTTGCCAATAGCCCCAATTCGCATCTAGGGTTGTGAACACTTTCGCGTCGCCCAACGAATCGATGCATTCATCCATTCGTGGGATAGGATACACATCCTTGACCGTAGCCGCGTTTAGCTTGCGGTAATCGATGCAAAATCGCCAAGACCCATCAGCTTTGGGCGCGAGCACCACCGGCGATGCCCAAGGTGACTGAGCCGGCTCGATAACTCCAGCGCGGAGCATCTTCTCAACTTGAGCTTTCTCCTCCTGCCGAGCTGTCGGTCCCGCCCTGTAAGGGTGTTGCGAAATGGGCCGAGTATTCGGTAGCAAATCAATCCGATGTTCGGTAATACCAATCTTACCCAGTGTGCCATCCCACATGGGCGTGAACTCCTCGAGCATGTGCCGCAATTTATCGCGGTGAGTCTCTGGGACATGTTCAAGATCCAGAGACTCCAGTTCCTGTACTGCCTTATCCTTCGTGTCAGCAGCACTCAGGTCCAAATCATTACTGTCCGACGAGGTCGGCACTGCCTCCTTCGACAGGCTGCGGTTATTTGCATCCGACGAAGTCGGCGTAGCATCTTCCGACGAACTGTTCGGTCCAGTCGTTTCGGAATTGTTCCGTTCCGCCTCCCCCTCCTCAGCTTCGAGGATTCCGAGAACCTCGGCAATAGAAACCTTAGTAGGCACTATAGCCGCAGGGTGCGGAAGCAACGAACCAATAACTTGGCTCCTAACCAACCGTTGAGGAAAACGGCTGAAGTTCGCAACCAGCACCTGAAAAGGCTTCTCGGGTTCGACGAAAACAATCCCATTAGCAAGGGCAAGCTGATGCTTCTCCTGTAACGCAGGCAACGGTTGTACCGTTTGTAAGCCACATTGTGGAGACGTCACAGTAACCCAGACCTGCGATTCAGGCGGGATGCAAATAGACCGAGCGACTCGGAGCTTCGTAGACTTCCGTTCATCGGCTGTGGGCTCCTGCGCAGCAGGCAAAGGAACTTGCTTCTTCAAAGCCCGGCGCAGGGGACGCCGAACGATCGGTACAGTAGTCCCATCTTCCATTTCGATGGTTCGTTTCCGCGGTCGAATTGCATCGACGAAGCGGTCACAGAAGTCGCAACCGAGGATAACCGGCGCAGCGAGTTGCTTGCAAACCAAGAAATCGAGCTTCGCCACGTAGCGGCCAAGCCTGACGAGCAGGTCTATTACTCCCACAGTCGAAAGTGGCCGATTGTTCGCATCCGCTATATCGATCTGCGGCGCCGCACGAACGCGAGACCGCAAGTGCGGCGGAATCATCGATTCAACCAAGAAATTTGGCCCAGCTCCTGTATCGAGCACGGACAACTGCCGAACCATGTACTGGTCGGAAACACCCAGGTCGGCGTAAACTTTGTAGTTACGTTTCGCCATGACCAGGACTCTATCCGGGAACCGGCTGTTCTTAGACCGTATCCACGGGCGACGCAAGACACCAAGGTGCTCAGAGTCCACGTCTGTAGTGGCCAGTTTCCTCGAAAGGATTGTGACCGGGGAGCGAGGCTTCTCAGCCTCAGGCGCACTAAACCCCGTCGCTGGGGGCGCCTCTCCATTGCTGGAGGCTCCCTTGCTCAGTTTTTCTGAGCGTCGCCGCCAATCTGCGGAGGTTGCGATTCCGCAGGGGCGGCTACAGTTCCACCATTCGATGGCACCGTTTCCTGGTTTCCAGGCTGAGTCTCCGCCTTCGCACGAAGGTACGATTTGTCGGGAACACGTTCCCGCTCGGCGGGCGTCAACGACTCATACTGAGGCACTATCTTCGCCATATCCCGTATGGGCATTAAGCAATTCGGAGCGATGTGCCCTGGCCTGTAACAGGTATGACAAATAAGGTGACGAAGAAGATCCGCGTTGGGCGGCCGGCGCTCCTGTCGAGGAGGATACGGGTCCCTCCATCCAGGGCGTTGGCTTCTATATCCGCCAGAGTGCGGCACGGGCAATGCCGGGACTTGACGTCCGGCGTACAGAGCGGGGTCTCCGTCCACTGTAGACTGCTCCGTCGTCGACGGCAATTCCGAACTCGGCATTGAACCATCGTCCTGTAACAGGTGCAGGTTATCATAACCCCCTTGAACAGAACCTCGCGAGTGAGGCAGTGAGGAGTCTCGGCCTTCTACATGAAGGAGTCGGCGCGTGCGCGCCTTGATACCAGTGCGTGCTCGAGCTGCATCTCCCTCCGCTTGGGCAAATTGAACGAGTTCCAGATAGGTAATCCGGCGTTTGTTCTCCCGATAGTGGGCTACCAACGTCCGAATTGATCGGTCCAGTCCATCAACAAACATCGTACACCGCTCAGCTGCGGAGAACACGTTGCCACATCTGTGGAAAGCCTTATTGAGGCGAGTCGAATAAACGGTTTCCGACTCTTCGGCTCCTTGCTTCGTGTCTCGCAGCGCGAGTATAGCACCTTGTATCGCATTGCCTGTCGCGTAAGAGCGCAGGAGATATTGTACCGCTTCCGGCCAGCACGTAACTCCTCCTTCGGAGGCGCGAGACGACCCACGAACCGAATTGAATTGATCTTCGGCTACACCCGTCAAAAAGTACGGCAGCGCGATGTAGGCCTGTGCCTCACTCATCCGAAGTACATCGGCTTCCGCTACGAAGCGGCTAAGAAAATCCAAGACCAGAATTGGATCTTCCCCAGAGAACTTGTGGGGCTTTACCGTGAGCTCCATTTGTCGGAGATGATTTCGCACTTTGCCAGTCCCACGTGGGGTCCTCTGTGGCGTCGTGTCATCAAGCCGATAATATCGGTAAGATAGCAGCTTCCGATACAGTAAGTTTGTCGGCTTCAACTCCTTCAATCCGAGGTGTCTCCGTCCTTTCGTACGGCCTCGTGCAACGCCAGAAGTGGCTTCAGTAGCCCGCGAACGGGATGCACGATAGCGAGAGCGCTCTTCCGCGCTGTCCGAAGAGTCGGTAGACGATCCCTTTTTGGGGCCCTCCTCATCAGAAGAGGATGAAGAAGACGAGTCAGACTCAACCTTGACCTTCTTCTTTGCCGGACGATCCCGGGAACGGCGCGAGTGCTGAGAACCCTCAGAAACCGGGGCTCCCGGCGCAACAGCATCAGATACGATGATTTGCTCGACCGTCTCCAGACGGGTAGCCAGGCGGTCCAGGCGTGCGGCAGCCTGTTCGTGCAGACCAGCCGACACCTGTCGGTGTTCCATAATCTGGTTGACATCAGACCGTAAAACACGGACGTCGCTCGAAACATCCCGGACACCGGCTTCATCGAGCCGTTGCCGGAGTTTCGTAATATCCCGGATGAGGCCCACTTGGGAGTTCTGCAGGATGCGAACCTGAGCCTCTAATTCACGGAGGGTATACTCGTCGGACCGCGACGACATAACGTCAACCGCTGCGGCGGCATCAGCCGCAGGTGCGGTTTCAGTTGGCCCACGAGTGGGTGGGGTCCCGTTATCAGAACGGCGGCCCCGGGAAGCCGGTTTCGGGTCGCCATTGCCTGGGACCTCCAGTGCGTCCTTCGGCAACGGAGGCGAACTTGCCGGCAAGCCGGACGAACCGGGCACAGAAGCGGCACGTGGCGCGCTACTCCTGCGACGGGACGACATCGTTCACCGACACAGTCGGCCAATGGGCAACCAAAACAACTTCCGAAAACGGACAATGAGAGAACCGTAAGAACGGATATTCCCAACTATCTGGGCTCCAAACAAATGAACCAACTCCAACGAACGTTGGCCAATTAAGCCGATTCTAGGTCGGGAGACCAGTTTGTGGTGCAAAACCCTCGACGGGAAAACAACAAGCCGCGTCGCGGACGAGCACCTCAGGGTGTTCAGGCCCTGCTCCCTGTGAAGGGCAGTCGAGCGGCAGAACCCTCCGATAGGGCCAACACGAGCCGGGTGTAAATCCGGGTGGCCCCGATCTGGGCGTGCAGTCGGAGGTAGAAGGGGTAGAATCGGCGTAGGTATCCGGATGGTTCCGGCGAGCCACAGCGAGTGGGGGTATCCAGCCCAACGGTATGGGACGACAAAAGATCAACAAACGAGCCGCACTGCGGAGCACTGACTCGCGATAAGCGGGAAAACTCCCGAGACAAATGGGACAAACCTACAATGTAGGGCAGAGTAGTGAAAGCCGTAAGACGGAAATGAAAACAATAAAATGGATAAGAAAAGTGCCGTGACGACGGATTAGTACTCCTCAGGGACGGAGGTTGGTTGATCAGCCCGGAATTGCGGCGGTATTCCCCAGGATGGGGCTGGTGACCGTGCGCAAGCGGCAAGAAGATCAGAGCCAAAGGCCTCGTTGAGGTTTACTTCCCGTACAGTGGCGGCAAGTGCCGCCACTTATATACGGCACTTGAAAATATCAATTAAAATATCTAACTATCCGGCGCTGCCGGCCAATACACTACAGGTGTGCAACCGTGGCAGGCTTGCCACGGCGCACCCGCTATCGGGCCAACTTGGCACACGTGTGCAGAAATACTACCCTTCCTAGGCATACCCCAAAATAGGGGCACTACCCCAGTAGCCTCTCATAACCTGAGGTGTCGAAGCCGGTAACGGATCAACAAACTATGAAAAGCACCTCGGTGCATCCCCACAAAGGGCGTTTTGCTCTACAGCAACTGCTAGCCAGCTCTGTGAACGCACCAGAAGCTCTTCACTTTCGAAGAATGACTGCAATTGTGAACCGATGCCATGAGACAGTTGACACTGGTCTCACTTATGTGCCTTAGGACATGAGTTCATTGCGACTCATGCTGTTTACCGATGCCTCATTTGGCAATGCAGAGAAGCTGAAGTCACAACTTGGTTTTGTTCTGGTTCTTGCTGACGGAAACAATCGGGCTAATGTTATCCACTACGGTAGCTGCAAGTGCAAACGAGTTGCTCCCTCCGTTATGGCAGCTGAAGTCCACGCTTTAGTGTACGGTTTTGATCAGGCCTACGTTGCCAAGGCAATGCTGGAGGAAATCCTAGGTCGCGAAGTGCTACTTGACGCATACGTAGACTCACGCACTGTTTTTAATGTTGTCGCGGAGTGTGGATCTACCCTCGAGAAGAGGCTACAGATTGATGTCTCAGCATTGAAGGAAAGCCACAGTCGAGGAGAACTTAGGTATCTGGCATGGATCCCCGGAGATCAGAATGTCGGCGACGGACTCACAAAAGGCTTAGTTGGCGATAATCATCCACTTTGGAAGCTGATGACTACGAACATGATTCTGTTGAAACCTGGGTTGAAGGCACAAGAATTGATGTCAACTCTGAGTGACGTTCTTTCGAACAGAAAAAGCTTGGAGTGTCGTGTGTTGACAGTAAGTTAGGAAACAATGATGTTGTTTTAGATCAACATTGTTGACTTTGAATTGTTGTTTACGGAGAAATGATCTGAACTGAATTGAGTTGATTTGAGAGTACCAAACTCTTCGAAGTAGTGTATGATCTAGACCTATCATCAGTATTTATATAGTTCTACTTGGCGCAAAAGCAGTAAAGAGAATCATCATCGATTATTACAACTACTATCCCACCGCATATTGCACTACACTATAATCTCGAGCGTTCGCTTCACAGCAGCCTCAACTGCAGGCGATCTTATCGCCAGTAGAATCGGCAGAACATCTCTCACTCAGCCAAACAGAGGGCCGGGTGACAGATTGATTCTGTGAGAAGTTCAGACCTCGACAGTACAGTCCAACAGAGGGCCGTCTGTTAAGGCGAGAATTTACCGCAGTCACATTGCATTGTCCGCAATAGACTGCCAACTTTGGGCTGAGTTTTTATACCGATGGACCTCCATGCGTCGGCCCTCCGGGACGTTCTGCGCCACAAGGATTCTCCCCCCAAACCGCCTGCGGCGCCTTTCTCCTCTCGCGACATTATTCTTCCTGGGCGGCACCGTGTCCGCCTTTTCCTTTCTTTGCCTTTTCCATTCTTGCCTTAGCCAATTGCTTCGCAGCCTCCACTTCCAATTTCGCACTGAGTGCCTCGCGGGCGCTGCGGTACGAGTTTGAGAAGACAGCGTCATGTCCCTGTTCGACGAGAAAGAACATCTGACGCGCGGTTTCCATTTCTTGTTCAGTGATGTCCCGAAAGTACTCGCTCGCATCGAGAAGACTTCCAGGCTGGCCTTGAAAGAGTCTTCTGCAAGACGCAGCAAGCGCCCGAATTTCTCCACGTCGACAGACCCGGCGCGTATCAGGGACAATGCTGCGAGACCAGTCTCCGTCCAAACTCCAGCGGCGTTAAGGTATTCCCATTCCTTGGCAGATCGTCGGTCCTTAGCTTTCAAATCGTTCAAGAAAGCGTCGGCGGGTGGCTTAAAATACCCAAAGTGCGTTACAGGTACGTGAGGGCCCCTCTCAAAAACGCTTCCTTCCCCCACCAACTTAGCAGCGTTCAAGTCGCTTGCTACCGCCGCAAAGTCGTTACGTGTTGGTTTTGCAGGTGCGCCATGCCAACAGCATGAGTCACACAGCATCATCACTGCTCTGGCCAAACGTTGCAGGGGCAGGGTGGCCTTTTTCTGTGTTATGGGCCATTACGCTGAGGTCGCGTAAGTTTCGAAGATGTCGCCGCTCTGTGAGTTGAGGGAAATTTCTCGGAACGAGAAATAGACATGCCGCCGGACAGAGATGTGCCAAGCGGCAGTGAGGCTCCCATAAGTAGGTGCCGCACATAAGGACGGTCGGCATTCTGAATGCGCAAATCAGACGCTCCCTGCTTTTCGAGAGATCTTCAATTGTATACACAAGTGTACACTTACGTAACAAAAGGCTTATAGTGCCGCTTAGCACTATAAGCCTTCATATCACCAATAGGTTCTGTAAGGATATGTGACCCCGGGCTACTGTATGCGTACCCGTGCGTGCGTTGGGTCCGCGGAGGTCTACTGTGGAGCGAAGCTTCGATGAACCTGGTTTCGGTACGGCGAGGGCCGGCGAAGCCCACCGAGCCGATGGATTCTTGTAGATGGTTCCTACAGCCTCGAGTTCTCCAATGGTCTGCACGATAAAGTCCCTCTGTTGAGAAGCATACCGTCGTTGAGGACACCTATATGGTTTCGAGTTCTCGACGGGTGTGATTTGGAGAGGTGGAACGTCGACTGGTGGATCTTGCCCCAGCTTGATGCGCAAGACGTCGCGGTAATCTTCGAGCAGTGAGGACACTCGCTCAATACCTTCCTCCGACATGCCGTTGCTGCGAGCTTCGTTCACGATCCGCTGGAAAGCTTTGTCGATACACTCCTTGCTGTCGGCTCCGATGCCCGCCGCCAAACATTCGGGCAACTCTATCGGGTCGTCGTCCGAGTCCATGTAGGACAGACCTAGATACTTTGCGAGAGCAAATTTGAACTGTGCTGGGTTGAGGTCGTTGACGTCCTGGTTGTGAATGTCTTCTCTGACGCGAATGAGGTGATCTTGGAGGTTGAACGCAATCGAATTCAAAAATAGGTGCTCCAGAAAGATCTCATCCATCGGTTGATCGATAACGTAAAACTCGACACCTCGTACACGAACTGGGATGTTAGTACCAGGGAGATATATCGTTAATGTCAGCACGACAGTTCGTGAGGCGAAAACGGAAGGATCTGCATCGGTTTGGAAAGCTCCAGCGAGTGCGACAGGTTTCTGCAACGTCCGTACAGAGAGACCGTGCACAGCGTTGCATTGGTGAACAGGGTTTCGTCGATTGCGCTAAAGTCTGCGCCAGAGTCTCCAAGTAGAGTTTCAAACACTGCATTCTCGATAGCCGCACGGAAGCGTCCGGAAGACTTCCTAGGAGCTGGAGTGACCATTGAAGTTGACTGCTTCATGGCTTTTGCTCTTTTTGTCTCCTTCTTACCGTAATGCTTCTCGAAGAGTTCTTTCTTCCGATCCGTCGAAGTGTTTGGGCAGTCCTTGACACGATGAATGCCGTCGCGATCTTCGTTTAGACAAGGGTGGCACCACTCAGTCTGCTTCCGCTTGCCCGAATGCTCGGTCTGCTTGGTGGTTTGGCCAGAAGGCCTACTGTCATACCCAGATGATTTCTTCTGAACCCTGTCACTACGCGCGTTGTTGCGTAGGCTACGGGATTTCGAAGGGTTGAGGCGGGAGAAAGCGGCCTCAGTCAGAGAAATTTCGAGTGCAATGTTCGAGACTTCATCTTTGAAGAGCTCGATGTTGGCCAGCTGCTCCTTCTTCTAACCTCTTCGCAACATCTTGATACGCTCCTGAAGCACGTCAGGTTTGAACTTGTTGACAAAGCGATCAATAAATTTCTTTGCCATGTCCACGTCTGTCAAAACCTCCGAAACGTTGTTCTGATACAAGGCCGTGATAACTTCAATAATGAAATTAACGACACCCCCAGCGGGATCCTCTTTGTTCGGTTTGAAAGAAACGGAACGAAGCGTAGAATCGATGCGCTCTGAAAGGTCTTTCGGGGTTGAAAGAGATGCCTTGTCAAACCAAGACTTGACCAGGTCATCATTGACCTCTTCTATAGTAGTTGCCTTTTCAATTTCTCCCACAAGGCAGAGAGCGTGAAGTGTTGGGGCGTCTACGCAATCCTTGATAAAGGCGAGAGAGAGTTTTGAAGCAACATCGCGATCGTTGTTGACGCCGTCTACCCTGGTGCGGTACGCAGCGTACTCAGTCTCAAACGTGATCAGAGACGGCTGGTCTACTGTCTTGACAAGTGGCGGCTGAATGACAGAAACGACTCCGTAGTTTGAGGTAGCCATGGTTCGTTGCACGACGTTTGCAATGTCTCACACTGTTGCTCTTTCGATAGAACAAAGCGCTTTGTTGTTCAGTGTTGGACAACACTGAATCGCGCAACGAAAGACTCACGCAGGATCGTGGAGGGCACACCCGTCAGATCTTGCTTTGATCTTTTTCGGGTTGTCCCCACGAAATGGGGAGCTTTTATATTTGCAACTTGTTGACTCAGTAGGCCGAAGCAATTAATAGCTACATATTACTCAAACTGAACGAAATGACAGTTTGCAAGAGGTTCTGCAGATCTTTGACCTTTCAAGAGAAGCGCAGTATTTTGTAGAGACAGAAATCTTCTGGAGATAAAGTATTCAATGCTAGAAAGGCGACACATTCATAGTTTACCTTAGAATTGGGCAATTCTAACGTGTTTTCTCTGTCGCATACGTGTAGGATTAGTAGCCTAAATGATGTTTGGAGGCGGAACAGTGCCATCTTCGGAAGAAGAGAACTGTGCCGCAGGTGTTACGTCTAAGCCATTCAACAGCTCCGCACTGTTTCCCTTGTCAAAATTAGCAGATATGTCATCATTGACACCTGCAGTTTTCGCTGTTTTCTTTTGATACTGCTTCTCCTTCTCTTCTCGTGCCCTCTTTTGAGCAGCAGCACCCACTGCGTACAATCTTTCTCGTTTCTCCGAAAGAATGCCCCATCTTCATACTTCAGAGGGTTTTTCAATACGTAAAAGTTTGTCATGGCCAAACATACGCGAAAGCAGAGGCCCATATTTGCTCCGCTACAAGTCCACTCCCTAGTTAGTATACCCCAGCATTGCTGAAGACGACCAAAATAGTTCTCTACGATGACTCGGTCACGAGCGATACATTTATTTTGCCTGTCTTCTGCAAAAGGCAAAATACCTCTCTGAGGTTTCTTCTTCGGTACAATTTCACGAACATGCTATTGCCTTTTATTATAACCTTTGTCAATAAAAAGTGCCCAATAATTAGGATATTCATCTTTCAAAGCCCCGTTATTCTAAACATGCATTTCTTTCGACTTCGTTTTACGCGCTTCCTTGTGAAAAGATAAAGTTCTCTGAAAGATAATACAATCTGCGGTGCTAGCAGGAATTGGGTCCGTAAAGTTCACAGCGGTACCACACGGGAGCACAGAAGTTTCTACTTTCATGCCGTAGAGTTGATGTTTTTCACCGTAGTAGTCTTTGATCTCCTTCATAGAACCGCGTGCACGATTTGTGTGCAGAAGGAGCACATTTGTCGCATATCCAGCGAAGAGGAAGTTCGGGAAAGCGCGTTTCTTTCCATTCATGTAAGCAACTGAAAATCGCTGCTCCAATTCCATAACAAAATCTACATAAAACTCAGTATCAAAGTATTTGATAAAGTTTGTCACAGCTTTTTGCAAAGTATTGGGCTTGATTCGAAACATTCTTCCAAGACTATCCCATGTTCCATCAATTTTACACACGGTGAGAGGGACGAAACAAGTATCAAAACATGATAAATCAGACTTACAACCTCTTTCTTCTTTCCAATCTCGAGAAATAAAATTTTCTGACCGGTTGTAAAGCTCAAACAAATATTCTTTGCTGAAGTTAGTCATCTTAGTCATCTTCATAATAGCCTGATTGCCTTTAACTTCGTAAAAATAGTCAAAAAGAGGACGGTCTGATCCTTGTTTTTCATCTGTGTCGCTGTAGGCTTCTTCCGAGTACTGCTCTATTTCGTCCTGCAGAGCCTGTTGACTCTCTGTGATGTGATCAAGAGTTGCTTTGGCGTGGGAGGGCTGCATGTTGTCGTAGGCAGTGAGCATCAAGACACATCAGCCATAGCCACTCTGACCTCTGTTTCTGTCAAAGTCTATCCTTTCTATAGAAAGCAACGCGTTTGATAGAAAGAGAGGTTTTGATGAATTGCTGATTTTGTTATGTTTTCAATACATTTACACTATACGTAAACAATCTCATGAGTTCCGTACTCTTAACGAGATATTTTTTATTACGTCAATTAGAACTGGAGCAAAGAAAAGCGTACACTATTCGCAAGATAGGGTTACTATTGAGAGAAAAATTACATATAAGTAATTCAGTCTAGTTGTCAGCTGAGTCAACAAATGATTGCTATCTTACAACAGAAGCCTGCGTCAGCGCGTAGACACGCAATACGTTCATCACGCAAGACTATCACTAAAGCGTTATAAACAGTGCACTGTACACGAGTACACAGTAGCAGAGCAAACGCGAAAATGTACACGCGCATTTGCGCGCATGCTCAATAGAGCTTCTGACATCATACGACACACTTATAACATGCGAAGACCGTAGGCAAAGCAACGTAGCTACGAACGTAGCATAAACATCAGCCCTAGTGGCAGAGGTGCTCTTTAGAAGACTGATAAAGGAAGATAGAGGGTTGAAGAGAAGTTAAGCGTCACGAACTCGAGACCAAAATGACTGGCAGGAAAGTAGAACTGTCAGAGTCTCAGGCATCTCAAAGCGTTGATCAATATTCTGTTGAGTTCGCTCGTTCTCCAATGCGTCAGGTAAATATGTCAACACACTCTGTACCTTGAGCAATCGCAAAAGCATCAAGTTGACAGTAGTCCACCGCGTAGGAGAAAACAATAACATGGTGTAAACATTTTGTAGCTTCTCTAAGCAAATTGATTTAAAAATTTTTCGCACCAACCCCATACTTAACAGTCTTTGAAACCTTTGAAACATAAAGTACATCTTTGATAGTCTGGGAAAGTGCAGTTATTTTGCCAATGTCCATGCTGAAGTTGTGCAGACAGTGCGTAGCACAACCGTGGCTCCACTTAAACGTATTATTTTCCACTAAAATGGTTCTTAATAGCCTCATGCTATTGCATGAATCAGATATAAATGCAAAACAAGTAGAAATACCCATTCCTTGATGTTGGGATGTCCCACGGTGTAGGTCGGTCTTCATGTACTCAATAAAACTCGGTAGCGAAGTGTGAGGAATGACGTTGCTCAAAGTCTTTAATAGCTTATAAGTAATGCCATTAACTGAGAGAACTCTACCATTGCTCTCTCTGATAACGTTAAGACATGTTTCCATACAATTTTTGTACACTTTTTCGAGAAGTTCACCACCAATCCTTTGGACCAAAGGCTTTTTCCAATTTGGGGCTAACTTTTGAAAAGAGGTAAATTATGTCTTATGCTCAAAAAGGCCAAAAGGTAGAGCAGTTTCATGTATTGCTTTTGCCGAGAACAAATCCAACATTTGGCGTCTTTTGTTTAGGATAGAACTACGTAACATATATGGCTTAGTGATCCTCTGCCAAAAACGCGGGAGACGTTAGAAGTCACTGCACCCTGCATGCTACCATGTGGAGAGCCGAAAATATTACTTAGTGGTCCTCTGCCAAAAACGCGGGAGACGTTAGAAGTCACTGCACCCTGCATGCTACCATGTGAAGAGCCGAAAATATTACCTTGAGGCTGTGCATGAGTAGGTTCGGAAGTGTTTTAATTAATTAGAGCTTCTATGGACCTTTTGGTTTCCGTGCAATTTCGAAAATGAGTGCCCATGATTACGGAATTTGCTGATACCGATTTCGAGCATTATTTGCATTTGGCTCTCAAGGTTTTAAAGCCCGTGGTTGGTAATATTTTGTCCAAAAATGCCCAACGATTGGCTTTGGGACGTCCCATGATTGGTAAGGGAATGTGTCTGAGGTGTTTTTCGTGCTATGTTTGTCAGAGATGGTCCAAAGTTGAAAAATGTTTGCTTTTTAAATGCTTGGGATAGGGATTTAAGTTCAAAATTTGAACATGAAATCTGTAATGTACTGAAGGATTTTTTGAACGTGATGTGAACGTTTTATACGCTTACAAAACGTTTAAAACGTTCGCAAAAAGAATTTAACGTTTTATATGTTTCTATACTTGCTGCTAGAATGGGTTCGCTGCTCCATATCAAATTTGCTGCGAAAGAAAACAGTTTATAGATTCTAGGTAGCACAAAAGGGTGACAAGAGGTAAAATATGTATAATAATAAATCGATGACCGCAATAAAACCGCTGTAGAAAACCATTCTCTCTTAAGTATGTCTGTTTTTAAGTAGATAAAGGAAATATGAACAAAGGTTCTTCTTCATCGGCTTTCAAACAAGTAGAACACTTAAAAAAGGATCATGCTGGGAGAAAAAGAAGCTGCACAAAAATTAAGAAAAAAAACAGTTCCGTACAATCCTGTTTTCTACAAATACATTTCAAAGAACACACAAATAATTCATAAAACGTAAGCTAACTAAACAAATAAAGCACAAACATTCTGCGGTTTAAGATATCGAATTAATTTATTTCTGTTACAAATTTGTATATATTTTCAATTGTTGGGTTTATGGGCCCTTTTTTGGTCCTGATAAAATAAAGAATGTTAGTTTGAATTATTTTTCTAACTGCATTAATGCGGTTTTGCTAACTGTTTACTTATTGAAACATCTGGTCGTAGTTATGACCTTTATTTGAGAACTTTCGTCAAAATTGAGCTTTTAATCTACAAAATACTTTCATTTAATCATGTTACGGGTAAACAATTTTTTACTGTACTTTTGCTAGATATTTACAACTGAAAAAATATAGATCTTGAAATGTTTTGTGAAAAATCTCTTGTAGGATTAAAAGTGCACCATTCAATTGTGATATTCTAGGTTCTTTTATTTAAATTTGCTTCCAAAACATCGCAATATATTAGATTTATATAAAGCAGTTGAGCTAAATGTGCGCTGCGTTAAGAAATATAATAAAGGAAGTAGTCTTATTAAATAAAGAGCATGTCATTACTAAGCAAAGTAGTCATAGGTTGTTGTGGCTTTTCTTTGTTTTGCGACATGCACACAGTATGAAACCATAGGCTTTGGAAAGAATCTTGTGTACAAAAATGCCATGTTGTTTAGTAGTATGCACATGGCATAGTAGGAGCATCCTGAAACACGTAAGGCACAAAATCGCATAGTGTGCGTTTGTTTATTTGTGATTCATAAACCTTCTTGAAACTTAAAAAACGTAAACCTCCCAGGAAAATAAACGCTCATTTGTAGAGTGTCGTGATACTGTCAGTCACACGACAGATCCATGTAATCTCGGCGCAGACGTGTTGGCGCGTGCAGCGCCACAGAAGTATTTTATTTACAGAACGCATTTGCGATCTGCGTAGGTGACGATTATCTAGTTAGATCTCCCGTGTTTATGTGGTAGACATTCGTAGATACGTTAGCGTGCAGGACGTGAACGGCAGCAAGCGCGAGATCCACAACTTTGTCGAATGCAAGTTGTGCTCTCACCGAAAGCGTGCGCAGCAGTATTAAAGCGCCTGAAGGCAGGCCCGACGTGTCCTGCAGAACGGGCAGGCGTCTGATTGAGCTCCTTTGCCATTGTTCCTCCATTGTTCCTCCCCAGCCAACACATTTTTTTCAATCGACAAAACAGCTTCGGACCGTTCTACAGGTCTGTGGAAAGATCATGTCGAACAGCAACTCCGACTTGATGAACGCGCTTCTTAGTCGACAGAGAACGGAGCTGAAGTCACTCTCTGCCAGCTTTGTGAAGCTTGAAGAGGAATACTACGAGATGGCATCTGTTAATTACGAAGAGCTCAGCACCTCACGAAGAGGAGAATTTGATAGACGCCTCAAGGAGCTGGAACAGCAACGCGTTGAGGTGATGCGAAGTATCGAGACCGCCTCGAGAAGGGTTGAAACCACCCGAGTTATCATTTCTGCTGCCGAAGGCCAGGGCGCACCCGTGACGGACGGTACAGAAGAACGTGCACCACGTTACCGAATCCCAACGCTGCCAAGCTTCCGCGGAAAAGAGAACGGAGCTATCGATGACCCTTTCGAATTCCTTGGTAAAATCAAGGCTATGCTCACTGCACATGAGGTTCCGCAATCTCGATGGCATCCAGCCCTACTCACGTGCTTGAACGGATACGACAGACAGTGGGCTGAATCCAACCTTGATGGGCTTGACTGGTCGAAAGCGCATGATCGTTTTTTACACCATTTCGAGTCACCGGCAATCAGAGACCGCCTGGTACGCGACCTTATGACCATATCGCAGAAATCCAACGAGTCTGTTCAGGAATACAGTGATCGGTTCACCAGTCTGATGGCCAGAACCGGACGCCGAGACGACGATGAGACGCTAGTTGCAGTATACATCGAAGGGCTTGATACAACCGTCCAGGATCTTATGCATGTTGCACGTGCTGCAACCTTAAGTATGTGGAAGCGTACCAATACTGGCAGCCCACCGATCTCGATCGCTGACGAGATTGCAAATGCAATTACCCTGGACTCGTCCAAGTCGTCTAAACGCCGGGAAAACCGTCACAGCGCATCAGCTAGACAGGACTCTTCAAAGCAAACCGCTGCTAAGAAGAAGCGTTGCGGCCACTGCAATTCTCGGAACCACTCAACGGAGGATCACAGAGGCAAGCCAACGGAGGCGGGAGAACAGGAGGCCAAGCACACGGAAGCAGCTTCCAGAGCGCAGCTCAGGAGGGAAAGCAAGTGTTTCAAGTGCAAGAAGCCATGGAAACCAGGTCACAAGTGCTCCGTAGAAACCAAGAAGGAACCGCAAGCTGCCAGTTTACGAGTGCAGGAATCCTGCGAGGAATCTGACGCGGTTTCATTGACGGCCGATCTTGCTGACGCAGAACTCCAGGAGCTTTTTGGTTATGCAGACCACGATTCAGAGGCACAACTGCGAGAGTCAGTAACACTGGCAGACCAAGCAGGTCCGGACCCGATAGTGAGTGCCCTCCTGGATGCACCCAAGGATGCCGCAGAGCTCATATACACACCTGTGGAGATCAATGGTATCAACGGGTGGGCGATGGTTGACTGCGGAGCGACCTCCAGTTTTGTTTCCACTGATTTCGTGCAGGCCAACAACATCCCGTTTCGTAAGATAACCGGAACCATCTTTGACGGCCGTGGAAAGTTCATGGCCCAGCGGGAAGGCACAGCTGTGGGGCAAACTCGGAAGAGTGAAACCCACCAGACTGTCCGAAGTTCCGCTCTCGTGAGAGATGGCAGACCAGTGACAGAGCCCTCTGTACCACCGTAACTCGGTTGTAAGGCCGAAGTGGCAACTGGCTATACCTACAGAGGTGATAGGCCACGTGGTGGGGAAACGATGGGAAACTCCAGAGATGGGGTAGTATCGGCAACGATGAAGCACGACCAACGACAGGTGTAGTCCCGAGAGGGAAAGCAACAGAAAACAACAACCAAACAACACCCACACGCGACGGGTAGGGCCTCCTCGGCACTGTGCCCGGAGCGGGGCGAGATCCTCCAACGGTAATGCACGGGTTTCCGTAAACACGGCAAAACTCTATACAGAGTCGGATCACTTCGTAATCTAGTCCTATACCTCCTCGGTACGACCCTCAGGTCCCGACATCAACGACAGATGTTCCTTAAAGGTACCGAGAGGGTAGGACCACCGTAACCAGACGTGGCTATACTCGCGAGAGTGATAACCCACGTAGGCGGTTGGCGCCAGAGCCTCACTCGTGTAGAGTCCACTCAGGAGAGCGCTACTCGACAAAGAGTTCACTTAGAAGTGCTCGGGTTGACTTTACAAAGGTGCTCGCGACGACGAGGTCGAGCTCACCTAAGTAGGTCTAAACTAACTATGTACACGTGGTGCACACCCGCAGGGGTCCGTACACGTGGCTAGCCCAGTGTCAGGCACCTCAGGTGCACTACCTATTGTCCCGTAATATGCACACACACGGTGGTGTAGTACACGCGTCCACTTAGCGGTATTGGCCAGCAATGGCAACCCTGATTACAGGTAACTGTGGGAAAGCCATTCCAAAAGTAACCGCCAAAATTGGGTCCAACTCATAACTCTTCGAGTGCATCCTCGTATCACTCCCCTGAGTATATGAGACGCATCATCCTGATAACCACGCAAAATGCGTTGCTCTACATCTCCCCCTCCTTAGAGCCGAGAACGACTTCGAGGCTGAAGTTTTGTGCGAAACGCAAGTACGTAAATACGTCACAATCATGAGCGGTACCAACTCCTCGGTATCTATACCTCGCAAGCGCGATACACACTCAAGCGAACAGAGTATTCAAGTATCCGAACTCGATCACAGTACATCATCTGTCATTCCGATGAACCCGAATCAGTTTCCTCATCACCCGACGGGTCAGGCGAGCGCGTCGAACTACCCTCAGCCGGGTTCTGCGACGGCTCCACTGCCTCAGTCTCAACCGATGGTCCCGGTGAACGTTCCGTTATGGAATTCAGCGCAAGCGATGCCGCTGATGGCGAACCAAGCTGGTTGGATATCGAAGGAATCTCTCGCAGTACGCGATCCACTCTGTGATGGGTTTGCGTTCAGCCGTGCACCGTGGTTTCATCCGGTAGCTGTTAACGATGACACTCTCCTGGAGTCGTATGCCGAAAACGGCTTCCTACCGGGCGGTCTGCCGTTAGCGGTAGTGCAATCCCCAGAATGGAAAGTTCGTATAGCGATCGACCCGATGCTCCTCCGGTACGATACCCGCGAGGGTGAGAACCTGAACACCGCGCGCGCGGAACACGCGAAGTTGGCGTACAAGAGACTCAGTCGAGTGCACCTCGAGCACCTGGTTCCACCGTCATATGGGTTCGATACTCCGTTCTACCGTACTTTCGGTGAAGTCCGATATGGAGACAACTTGGCGACGTTCGACCATGCGCGGTACGCTGGCGATGGCCCGACCACATCGAGGTTGATGTTGTGCTGGAATCGGCCCATACTCCGAGCGGAGTTCCGTTATCTTCGCAAGAACGCTTCCCAGGGTGGGTTCGTCAACCGCATTCGGTTTGAGCGGAAAGCTCGTTCCCGTCATGGGTATCTGATTCCGTACCCGAATATCGAGACCGAGAGGTACAGACCGCAGGCCTTTGTTGGACGGTTCCCTCCTCTACCAGATTGGTGGCGTGATGTGGAGGTACCCAAAGGGTGTTTTGCAGAACTGCCTCCGTGCTTGAGTTACATCGGCTCCCGATTGATCAGCGATCCGCGTTCAGGATGGTGGGGTCTGGTAGCCGGCGAGTGGGCGGCACGCGTAGCAGCGTTTCTCCTCTGGGAGGCTTACGACAACTATCGTGTTTGGTATATTCCGCCGATGCTTCGCAACATTATCCGCTCGCTGGATTTGCACACTCCCTTGGGGTCCGAAGAGAACGTGGATGAGATCCATTACATCTTGGATGTTATCGATGGAGTCGATTGGGAAACGGTGCCCCGTTCGCAGCGTGGGAAAGGTCCTCGTCGTCACTACGACTGCTCACCCGGTAGGAGACATCCCACCGCAGGAGATTTCGTGTATTACGACCCATGGGAGGGTACGATGACGACTAGCGCATATGCCGAGTGGGCAGCGAACCAGCCACGGTCGATTCCAGACAGTCACCCCGTTGGGTTCATGTTCAGTGACAACTGGGTCGCCCCAGTAGATCTGGATGATCCGAACATGGATACCGGTGGAGAGGCGGCGGGAGCACTCGTCGAGATGGACCAGGAGTTGGTGAACGACCTACCGGCGGCGAATCAGATGTTGCACGCCAGCGGCGGGGTACCCCAGGCTCCTGTGGGTTGGAATGTTCCGACTCAAGCGAGTGTTCCGGTGGTGGGTCCGGCCCCTGTAGCGGCTACCGTTCCTTCGTTCCTTCCGGCCCCGACAGCTCCGGTCGCTCCGGGAGATTCTCCGGCGAACATCGCGATGTTGCGCGCCAGTCTCCAGAACGCTGGAATTATCGTGCCCGATCATCTCACCACTATGGCAGGGATACTGGCTTACGCCGTTCCGCACCCTTCGCAGGGTCCCTCCGGTAGCGGCGGTGCCGGTCCCTCATCGGGGGTGTAAGATGACCAGCAGGGCTGGAGGACTTGGTCCTTAGTATAAGATAGAAACAGTAAAACCATCTAGTGGTAACTTTCCCTTCACCCCTTTTGCCTGTTCTCCACGAACTTGATCGATCTTCGATTACTTCTTCACTCACACTGTGTTCAAGTGTACTTCACTTCTTTGGTGCTTCTTCTACTCTAACCGTTTTAAATCGGTACAACCGGCATTTCGGTATGCTCTTCTTTCTTTCTTCTCACTTCCTCTAGTTAAGTCTTCACCGCTTCATTGGTCTTCTTCCTTCCTTCATCCCCACACAGAAGGGGTCAACTCTCCATTCTGAGTCTTCCGCATCGCGGTATAGTTGAAAGCTCCTCACCGGGAACGGTTCTTATCCCACCTGGGCTTGGTCCAGGTTGGACGGCAAGGCTGACCGAGTGCGACGGTGGTATGAAACGATCTTCGACCTAGGTAGGTGCTCGACCGGCTCCATGGTGTCCTCCTCGGCGGAGTAGCCATACCATCGCACTTGGTACAGTACCGTCCCATCGGGGTCTACAACATGACGTACGATACGTTCGATCACGTATTCCTGCGGGTACACCTCGGTGTTTGACTGCTCTCCTTCACCCATTGTGGTTCCGTACCTTCGAGGGTGGCGAGGTGGTGGCCGGCTAACCTCGAGAGGGGTTCCTCTTGGACTTAACCAGTCACGACTCACTAGGAGTTCCTCGCTGCACGACAACTACAACTTACGCCAGGAGCGTCCAATCTTCAACCTGAAAGGTTCTTCTTGAAATACTCTCCTTCTTGAGTCTGACGAGCTTCGGCTCGTTTTGGTTGAGCTTCCGACCGTCCAACGGTAGCTTCGGGATTCTGAGCTCCCTCTTGCTATCCAGAAGGATCGTCCGTGCGACGGAGAACGGGCAGGGTTTCGCTCGTGCGCCATGGAGGCGGATTGACCAATCACGGTGCATATCGCGGCCTTCTGGTTGGCCAGGCGGTGGCACGTGTGAGCCACGAGTTACCCTAACAGGTGTCCGTTCGCCTACGGTTGGCGACCGTACATCGCGCACCGTGCACGTGTGGTACTCGCGCACGCGACTTACTGTCAGCAGTTCCCCGCGTCGGCGGTGCTCTCCGTACGTCACCACGTCACACCACGTGTTACTCTCCACTTGGGTGTGTCATGAGTCCTCTGCCACGCGACGTGGGTGCACCATCGACGGTTTCCAAACTCGTACTTCGTACTTCACCTTTCCAAGGTTGTTTTCCCAAATAATACGCGGGTAAGTACGACTTCTCGTTTCCTCATACCACGGCGTGGTTAACACCGGTCGGTAACATTGAGCTGATCTACCGCTTGCGGCTCTGCGTTCTCCGGGAAGCCCGGGTCTACAGATACTGTCTTCTCCGCTCTGCGGGTGGTGACCTCACTCAGTTGTGGTGTTCCCGACGGGGTTACGTTATCCACAGCGGTGTGTACCCCCTGGGTGGGTCGTGTCGTTTCCAGCGCATTGCTCAACGAACTCGACGGAGTATCACCACGAGGTACAGCGCCACGGCGCACCACAACGCTATCGGTAGAGACCGCGAGATTGGTTGCGGTACCTTGCGACACAGTGTGACCGTGCGACGCCGGTGTAACGGGTTCCGTACTTTCCTCCCCCTCCTTAGGCGGTGGCACGGGAGCCACGACGTCCGGTGGGGGGTCAACTCTAGTTGAGTTTTCCTCTTCGTCTCCCGCAACGGGTTGTGCTACCCGCGTGGGTGATTCTGACTTCGGTAGATCCGATAAGCCGCGATCAGGGCGGAGAGTCGCAGGGCGCGAAGATACGACCTGTTCGTCCCCTGTAGCTTCACCCAGTTGGGTGTTAACGTGAACGTAGGGTGGTGGTGCCAGCGCGACACGGTCTAACGATATCCGTTCGTGGAGATTATTGATATCCAATACTACGGTATCGTCCATGACGGAAATAACCTTGTAGGGTCCTTCCGCGATAGGCGAGAGCTTGTGGCGGCGTTCCTTCTCCGGATTATAGTATTCTTTGCGGAGAAATACCATATCGTCTGGTTTGACCTTTGGTAATGGGGTCTTAACCTTCGCGTCGAAGTTGCGCTTATAAGCGGCCTGCGCCTTATCCATCGCTGTGCGAGCGACCGGTACCATCTTGGTTAACCAATCCTTCCAAGCGTTCCTGTATAACCCAACAGACGGGTACGTAGAAAGCGTTTCTTGAGCCTCGATTGCAACCGGTGGCGGTACTCTTGACAATACCAACTCAAAAGGTGCTAGCTTCGTTACCCGGTGGACTTGGGTGTTGTACGCATACGTAATAGCGTCCGTATACAAATCCCAATCCTTAGGATGATCTGCCACATAAGATCTTAATGCATTCAGCATGGTACGGTTAAATCGTTCTACTTGACCATTTGTTTGGGGGTGGTAGGTGGTCGTAAATAGATTCTTGACACTCAAGATCCGACAGACGTCCTGGAAAAACTTCGACGTGAACTGTGAACCGTTATCTGATAATAGATGAACCGGTGGACCGTACACAAAGACCCAGTGGGTGACAAAAGCTTGTGCAACCACGGTGGCCGTAATCCGTTTCAGCGGGACTGTCCGTACCAACTTAGAGAACCGATCGGTGATAACCAGAAGGTATCGATTACCTCTTGCGGTTCTGATCAATTCACCTAAGATATCGATAGCGATAAACTCCAAAGGAGACCGTGCTGGGAACAGCGTTAACTTCTTCGAGTACTTACGAAGTTTCACGTTATTCTTAGCGCACTCGGTGCAAGAACGTCGTACTGCGTAGCAGTCCAATGCCATTGACGGCCAGTAAAAATCCCTACGCAGGGTCAAGTATAGTTTTCGACCTCCTGGGTGGGCTCCTACCTTCACATAGTGAGTCATGACCAACACACGGTTTTGCAGCGAGTATGGGACCACAATTTGGGTATACGCTTCGACTAACCTAACCAGGTACCCCTGATCGTTAACCTGAAAAGGTATACGATCTCCTCCATTGAGACGAGCGCGAATTCGCGTACAAAACTCATCCGTTTGCTGTTCTCGGATCATCTCCTCGGGAGTGATGGGTACAAAAGATCCAGTCAAGGGATCCAACTTCTCAGAAGTGAGCAGGATGTCGTCACAGATGTCATCCGACAAGGATTCGACCCAACCTGCTTGTTCTTCCACCATAAAGCATGGTATGTCCAGATCGTCAACTGGTGCCGCTTCTGCATCTGTCCCCAAGCGGGAGAGTGCATCTGCCTGCAGATTCAACGTTCCTTTTTTGTACGTAACTGTGAAATTGAACTCCGATAACCTCAAGCGCCAACGCATCAAGCGTCCTGATGGTTCCGAGATTTCCATGAGCCATCGGAGAGATGAGTGGTCCGTATGTAGCGTAAAATGGTTGCCCATAAGATATGGCCTCAGTGTAGTTAGAGCCCATACAACGGCTAAGCACTCTTTCTCCGAAACTGAGTAGTTACGTTCGTGTACGTTCAAGGATCGCGACCAGTATCCAATTGGATGTCTCACGCCGTCTTCCGTGACCTGAAACAGGGCGCAACCAACCTGGTGTGCACTGGCGTCAGTGTCTACTTCGAATGGAAGTCCTAGCTTAGGCAAAGCCAAGATTGGCGGTGACGTTACTGCGTCAATTAATGCCGAAAAGGCAGACGCTTCCGCGTCGCCTAGGGGTTCCAGTTGAACTGGTTGACCTTTTCTCAAAAGGTGGTTAACGGGGGTCGCAATATCTGCGAAGTTCGGGACAAAACGCCGATATACATTACAAAGACCCAGAAAACTGCGGAGTTCCGTTTGTGTCGTAGGGTGTTTCGCTTCCTTCAGCGACTTCACGCGAACTGCGTCAACTGAGAGCTGTCCAGGTCGAATGATATGCCCTAGGTATTTGACAGAATCTGTAAAGAACTCGCACTTCTTGAGTTTCAGCGTAATGCCCGCGTCCCTGAGGACTCTCATGACGTCCCGGACGTGTGTTAAGTGGTCATCAAGGTTATCGGAGAACACGATGATATCGTCAAGATACACCAAGCAGGTCTTCCACTTGAATCGAGCCAAGAGGATATCGATAGCACGTTGAAACGTAGCCGGCGCGTTGGTTAATCCGAACGGCATTCGTTTAAACCGGTACAAACCTTGGTGGCACACAAAAGCAGTTTTGTCCTTATCCTTTTCACGGATCGGAACTTGCCAGTATCCCCAATTGGCATCCAAGGCGGTGAACACTGTAGCACTCCCAAGCGAGTCAATGTATTCGTCCATCCTGGGTATGGGATAAACGTCTTTGACGGTGACCGAATTTAGACGACGGTAATCAATACAGAATCGCCACGATCCGTCCGCTTTTGGAACTAGCACCACGGGTGAGGCCCAAGCGGATTGAGCCGCCTCTATGACGCCAGCGCGTAACATCTTCTCAACCTGAGATTGCTCTTCTTCCCTAGCTTTGGGACCAGCCCGGTATGGGTGTTGGGAAATGGGGCTAGTACCTGGAAGTAGGTCAATACGGTGTTCCGTGATTCCAATTGTCCCGAGGGATCCATCCCACATGGGTGTGAACTCCCTCAACATTTCTCTTAGCTTACCTCTATGAGATTCAGGTACATGATTAAAATTCAACTGTTCCAGTTCCTTGACAGGGTCTGTATCTTCCGTTCCTGGTGGCAACGCTTTACCCTCGGTGGGTGCCAGCGATTCGGTAGCTTCGCTCGCCGGGGTAACCGATGCGGTAAACGCGGTTTCCGTTGATCCCTCCCCCTCCTTAGCATCGGTTATACCGAGAACATCCGCAACGGGTATCTTCGTCGGTACGATAGCAGCAGGGTGTGGGAGAGTGGTACCAAGGATTTGGTTTTTAGCTAACCACTGTCGGGTTGTGCCAAAGTTGGCGACCAAAACTCTGAATGGTTTGTCGGGTTCCACCGAGATTACTCCGTTCGCCAAAGCGAGTTGCTTCTGATCATACAATGATGGCAATGGTTGTACCACACGTAGACCAGACTGCTTAGTAGTTATGGTGACCCAAACTTGGGATTGCGCAGGGATTGCGATGGCATGAGCCACATGGAGCTTAGATGATACCGGGTCGACGGTTGGAACTTCCTGTGCAGCAGGGAGCGGGACGCGCTTGCGTGTAGCTCTCTTTAGCGGTTTCCTTACAATCGGTATTTCGGAACCATCATCCATGGTAACAACTCGAGCTCGAGGTCGAATCGCTTCAACAAAACGATCACAAAAGTCACAACCGAGTATCACCGGTGCGGCAATGCTTTTGCAAACCATGAAATCCACTTTAACCATACAGGTTCCTAATCGTACCATGAGAGGTATGTACCCAAGAGTACGCAACGGGTTATTGCTGGCATCCGCGATATCCAAACCTGGACCATGACGAATTTCATCCCGTAGCGCGGGTGGCACCAACTCAAGGTGAATCAGGTTCGGTGCAGCTCCTGTATCCAACACAGACAACTGTCGAACCATGAACTGGTTAGACAAGCCAAGATCGGCATAAACTTTGTAGTTTTTCTTGGCCATCACAAGAACTCTTTCCGGAATACGGAGATTACGGGACCGTATCCACGGACGACGTAGAACCGAAAGGTGTTCTGAGCTCACGTCAGTTTTAGCCGCTATCCTTGAAAGGATTCTAACAGCTGGGGAGCGAAGCTGTGACGCCTCGGGCGCCTTTAACTTCGGCTCGGAAGGCGCCCCTCCCGTAGGGGAAACTCCCGAAGTCAGTTTTTCTGAACGGGGCTCACCGAATTCGGTGCGTGAACTCCGTTCGGGGGGCCTAACTGAACCCCATGCGTGGGTACTTCGCCTTGAACCTGGTTCGAAGGTGCCTGTGCCGGAACGGAGGGCTGAGCATAGACCGGAACCGGTAATCCCAGTTCAGCTCTGGCCTTATCATATTCCTTTCGTGGAACAGATTCCTTTTCCTCGGGCGTGAGGGCGTCGTAATACGCAATAATTTTCGGCCTGTGCGACGGCGGAAATACGCACTGCGTCGATACGTGACCTGGAAGGTAGCACTGGTAACATATGACCGAGGCCGGTTTGTCGCGAGGGCGATTGTCCACTCGACGTTGTGGTGCTGTGTCCTTCCACCCTGGACGGTTCAGACGCGACGAATTGTTAGCGTAAGGCAGCGGGGCTGCAGGCACCCGGACACCTTGGGCATACAATGCGGGGTCTTCTTCCGTGCTCGGAATCGAGGTTGACGGCAGGTCCGTAGATCCGTAAGAATCGGGGTTACTTCCGATGAAGTGGACGTTATCAGCATCACCGACAGCGGTTTCACGTCGCAAAACCGACATCGATGGTGACGAACTCTCCGCGAGTAGCGCTTTCGAGCGGCGCTGCCCCGGGTTGCGGGCTCGATACGTCTCTCCTTCCGCCTGGGCGTAATTAACCAACTCTAGGTACGTCATTCGGCGTTTTTCCTCGCGTCGGCGAGCGACCAACGACCGAATGGTGGGGTCCAAACCATCAACAAACATGGTACACCGCTCCTGTGCGGAATACACATTACCACATCGGTGAAACGCTTTGTTCAACCGCGTTGAATAAACCGTTTCAGATTCCCCACTCTTCTGTCTAGTGTCGCGAACAGCAAGAGTAGCGCTGTAAATCGCGTTGGAAGTCGCGTACGACCTGAGAAGGTAGTTCACGGCTTCCGGCCAACACGTGACTCCTCCTTCCGAGGCTCTCGAGGTTCCTCGAACTGAGTTGTACTGATCTTCCGCAGTCCCTGTTAGGAAGTACGGCAGTGCCACATATGCCTGTGCTTCACTCATACCGAGTATATCGGCCTCCTGGACGAACCTGGCAAGGAAATCCAAGATAAGGATAGGATCTGTCCCCGAGAACTTCCTTGTTTCAAGGGTAACATTCAACCTTCGAATGTAGTCCTTCACCTTACCGGTTCCTCGCGAGGAGCGATTCGAAGTAACATCCTCCAACCGATAATAGCGGTACGACAACAGCTTTGTGTAGAGCGGATCCGTCGGCTTTAACTCTTTGAGTCCCAAGTGGCGCCGTCCTTTCACGCGTGATCTCATCACTGCCTGAGTAGACTGCGTCGCTTTCGACCGTGTCGAACGTGACCTATGACGGTTGTCATCACTATCAGATGAATCTGACGAACTGTCTTCAGTCATGCCGCTCGAGTCAGAGCGCGATGAATCCGAATCATAGTGAACTCGTTTTGGGTGTCGACGTTTCTGCTTCACCGAACGATGGTCTTCATCCGCAGATGGATTTCCTTGAGGAACCTGTGCGTCCACAGCTTCATCCATACGGATTGTATCCTCCAGCGTTTCCAAGCGCGAACGAATTCGACCGATATCGGTGCGCATTTCCTCGACAAATGCCCGGTACTCCGTGACGAAGACGTCTGAGGTACCCAGATTTTCCATAATGGAATTCACGTCCCTTCTCAGAAGACGTAAGTCTCCTGAGACATCCCTCACCTGGGCATTATCAACCTGCGTCCTCAACGAGGTAACATCCTGTAGGAGTTCCACGTGAGCAGCGTGATTAATATCCAAGCGGGATTCCAACCTAGCCAACTCGGCTACGGTAGCAGCGTTAGGGTTAACCATGGATGGTGTCTCAACGACGGGTTGAGCAGAACCCACGTTTTCCTTAGGTGCTTCCGTAACTGAGCGCGTTCTCCGGGGGCGGGGTACGACCTCAAGAGGTTGCGCCTCATCTGGGATAGACCGGGACGTCGGTGCAACGGGTGGAACCGCAGCTGACGACCGCGCTGAACCAGCTCGAGAACCTCGAGGCGGTTGCGGCATACTGGAAACCAGTAAGCAATCTGATCCAGATGATCCAGTTAAACTCGTACACGAGTCCCCAAAGAACAAGAAAACTCAATAAACCTTCTCGGTAAACCACCACGTCAGCGGTTCACGTTCAAAAGTTGTCAACCTCCAAAACTCTAAAGAGTCCCCTGATCGTTGTCAGAAAACGGTGATCCGTCAACAATCAAGTCAATTCCACGACAGTGACCTAAAACGGTTCTAAGTCGGGAGACCACTTTGTGGGGCAAACTCGGAAGAGTGAAACCCACCAGACTGTCCGAAGGTCCGCTCTCGTGAGAGATGGCAGACCAGTGACAGAGCCCTCTGTACCACCGTAACTCGGTTGTAAGGCCGAAGTGGCAACTGGCTATACCTACAGAGGTGATAGGCCACGTGGTGAGGAAACGATGAGAAACTCCAGAGATGGGGTGGTATCGGCAACGATGAAGCACGACCAACGACAGGTGTAGTCCCGAGAGGGAAAGCAACAGAAAACAACAACCAAACAACACCCACACGCGACGGGTAGGGCCTCCTCGGCACTGTGCCCGGAGCGGGGCGAGATCCTCCAACGGTAATGCACGGGTTTCCGTAAACACGGCAAAACTCTATACAGAGTCGGATCACTTCGTAATCTAGTCCTATACCTCCTCGGTACGCCTCTCAGGTCCCGACATCAACGACAGATGTTCCTCAAAGGTACCGAGAGGGTAGGACCACCGTAACCAGACGTGGCTATACTCGCGAGAGTGATAACCCACGTAGGCGGTTGGCGCCAGAGCCTCAATCGTGTAGAGTCCACTCGGGAGAGCGCTACTCGACAAAGAGTTCACTTAGAAGTGCTCGGGTTGACTTTACAAAGGTGCTCGCGACGACGAGGTCGAGCTCACCTAAGTAGGTCTAAACTAACTATGTACACGTGGTGCACACCCGCAGGGGTCCGTACACGTGGCTAGCCCAGTGTCAGGCACCTCAGGTGCACTACCTATTGTCCCGTAATATGCACACACACGGTGGTGTAGTACACGCGTCCACTTAGCGGTATTGGCCAGCAATGGCAACCCTGATTACAGGTAACTGTGGGAAAGCCATTCCAAAAGTAACCGCCAAAATTGGGTCCAACTCATAACTCTTCGAGTGCATCCTCGTATCACTCCCCTGAGTATATGAGACGCATCATCCTGATAACCACGCAAAATGCGTTGCTCTACAACAGCATCTATCACTGTGAAGAACGGCAGTCGAACCGCTACCCTGGTGGCTGAGATCATGCAAATGCCGGAGAGCCGCGACATGATTATCGGACTTCCTCACTTCCCCACATTCGGCTATTCCATCGAGGGAGTACCTCAAGGGCCGTCTTTATCGGGCGTGGGTGGCGAACAGGACCAACAACCGCCACACGGAGAACATTCCGATGAACCCCGCCATACACCCTGCCACATATCCGATAACGTTGCCCTTGCACTAGCTGAGAATCAGAATATACCACTCTCTGCTCGATGCACACACCCGATGGCAGTGTTACGAGTGAAGCCCACCAGGTCATCCCCACTGTGGTCGCGGGTCAACTTTGTATCCAGGAAGGACCATGAGAAAGTCGGGGCCGAAATCTCTCGCTGGCTATCTGCAAAGGTCATAGAGCCGGCCCCAGACGACTGTGACAACTGCTTCCCTATACTCAGCGTCCCAAAGAAGGACGGGGAAGGAAACCGTGTTGACGTTCGACCCTGCATCGACTTGAGGCGCCTCAACGCCTACCTTCCGGATTCAGATTACCCGCTGCCTCGTGTACAAGATATCCTTGACGCAGTTGGCTCCGTCCGAGGACCAGAAGCTGTGTTCACCACTCTAGACATACGCGACGGGTATTTCCGGTTCCCGATACCCGAGGAGGATCGTAACAAGGTTGCTTTTCGCTGGGACAATGTGCATTATCGCATGTGCGCCGCCCCGTTTGGCATTAAAACAATGTCGGCGAAGTTTCAGCAGCTAATGGGAAGGTCCTCGGAGATCTACCCTTCGTCGCAGTCTACATAGACGATATCATCATTTACTCCAGCTCTATGGCCGAACACATAGATCACGTCAAAGCCGTAATAGACCGTCTAACGAACTGGAACATACCAATCCGAGCCGACAAATGTCGCTGGGGTCAGAGAAAAGTTCATCTACTTGGGTTCGTCGTCACTGGAGAAGGTATCTGCAAAGACCCAGCCAAAGTGAAGGCAATTTCGGAGTGGGAACGCCCAGAAACCAAGAAACAGCTATTGAGTTTTCTCGGAGCCGCCAATTATTATCGTCAATTCATCCCCCGATTTTCGCACATATCGAAGCCACTCGACGTGGCAAGGAAGGGCAAGGGCCAACTCATTTGGACTGAGGACATGGACGAAGCTTTCAACACCCTCCGGGCGCTGATGGCAGAGAAACTTACTCTGGCCTATCCCAAGGACGACGAGGAATTTATTGTGGGGACTGACGCTTCAGATCACGGCCTGGGTGCATGGATTGGACAACGTTCCGAAGACGGCAGCGTCAGAATCATCTCATTTGCCTCCCGGTCCCTGAATAAGTCCGAACGAAACTATGGTGCAACCAAGAAGGAACTCCTCGCCGTCGTCTGGGCTCTGGGAAAATTTCGCTGTTACCTCCTGAGACGACAGTTTGTGCTGTACACCGACCACCGAGCGTTGACGTTTCTTCACACACAGAAGGCTCTGAACCAGATGGTTACTCGATGGTATGACGTCATTGCGGAGTTCACATTTCGTGTCGTCCACCTCCCTGGCCCACTGAACTTTCTCGCTGACGCCCTCAGCCGCCAGATGCACAGTGTCACCTTACTGTCAGTCACACGACATCGAGGTTGCAGGGGTCGAAACGAATTCCATCGGCTGATATTATTCGCCCACAGAACGTAACCTCTTTCGCGAAGAACGTAGACTTCGCAGGGTTTACTTTGAACCCCACCTCCTTGACAACTGACAGAAACGCTCTAATGTGTCGCAGGAGTTGTTGCTCTGTTCGCGCGGGCATCAAAAAGTCATCGACTCAGTACATCATTCGCTGTACCTTCCCCTCAAACTTCTCGCTCGTAACATTTTGGAAGTGGTTACCTGAGTCAGTCCGTCGTTGCAGACTTCTGGTTGGCGAAAAAATGCCGTCTGGTGTTTGTATCGACCTGACTTCCTGTGACTGAGCGTCGAGAGGGATCTGCCAATATCCGTGGGTGAAGTCAACATTGGCGAAACAGGTGCTACCGCTACAGTCTTGGAGGAGAGAGTCGAGGTGCGTCATCGAGGATTGGTGTGGGTCCGCTCGCGCGTTTGTGCCACGGAGGTCTACAGTAAACCGCAACTTCTCTGTTCCTGGCTTCGGGACTGCGAGTGCGGGCCATGCCCATCTAGCGTCAGGGTTTTTGTACACCGCACCTATTTTCTCAAGTTCTTGGATGTTGTGCTTGATAAAAACTCTCTGGTTTGGCGTGTATCGGAGGGGGGCTGAGCGAAAAGGTTTGACATTTGGTTTCACTTTCATTGAAAGCGGTCTCACGTTGGCGGGTTTTTGTGAGCCGATCTTGATTCCGAAACATTCACGATTCTCTTCCAGGATCGTTCGTAGCTGCCTAAGTCCAGCTTCCGACATTCCGTTCCTTCGGCGGTCTTCACTGCAATGTTCATAGCTTCTGTGATGGGTTCAGGCGTGTCATTCCAGAAGCCGGCTTGTAAGCCCTACAGTAGTTCTATCGGGTCGTCATCGACTGCCTGATAGCTTATACCTTTGAACGATAGCGTTGAAAGGCTTCCGTTCTGTCTCATCACTTCTTCTTCAGACTTGACGTTGATCTTGTGTCCTACTTCCTTCAAATGCTCGTTGAAGTCGAAGCCTATGGCCTTGAGTAGGGGTCTTCCGAGCAAAACCTCGGCCATGTCCTCGTCAGCGACGAGGAAATGTACGTCTGATATACGCACCGGCAGTTCCGTGTTCGATAAGAAGATCGTCAGTGAGAGCTTAGTTCTCCTCGATGCGGTAGATGGCCCGCTGGGTCCTCTTCCTGTGAGGGCTGGATCTAATATCACTGGAGTCTCTAACTGCTTGCAGGTTATTTCGGGATGCTCCTCCCGGATGGCTTCAAACACTGTTGAGGATATTGTGGAGAAATCCTCTCCCGAATCACCTAAAGCAACTTCTTCTAAGTCATTCAGAATCACTGCGTACCGTCCGTTTTCTTCGTCGGGCTCTGCCTTTAACGGTAGCCATACCGATGCGATCTTCGCCTTGTTCTTCTTCTCCGCGGAATGTGTGTCCAATAATTCTTTGCGTTTCGCCTTTGAGGTAACGGGGCATTTACGGATAGGGTGAACATCCTTGCAGTACTCTTCATTCAGACACGGCTTTGTCCATTCTTCCGGACGGTCGTTTGTCTCCTCCTTTTTAGGCGCTGCTCTTTGTCTAAGTCTTTCATGCACTGGTCAGTTTCCTCTTGCTGCCTTCGGAGGAGGCTCTGTGCTGCTAGTCCTCTGCAACTGGCGTTTGTGCGACTTGTCCTGCCTTCGCTTCAATTTTGAGGACGCTGCTTGAACTGCATAGACTTGGTTAGCAAGTGTAGCTAGAGTGTTTGCGTACAATATGAGATTGCCTTTCTGCTCGGCAGTCCACATTCCAATCTGGTCTTTAACGAGTTGCTTTAGCTCCGGAGGTCCCAGCTTCGGGTCAGTTTGAAAATGAGTTGCTCACACCGGTCATTCTCCGTGATAACCTCAGATGCGTTATTCTTGTCTAGTGCTGTGATTATATCGAGCACAACCTGTTCGGCTGCTCCAGACGGGTCTCGCGTTGAAGGGCAATACTTGACTCCAGATAGGCCTTCGTCCACTCTTTCATTAAGATCTCGCTGTGAATGAGCGAGTCGGGAATCGAACAAATGCTTCACCGCTTCGTCAGTTGCTTCTTCGGCCTTGCTGGCTCCGCTGATCCGTCCTAAGATGCAGAGGCTGTGCAAAAGTTCAGGCTTAATGAACTGTCTAATAGAAGCGGATTTGATTCTCTGGTTAGCTGCTCTTCCAGAGCTCACGTGTGTGACTTGCTCCACGTAGGCCGAATACTAGGTTTCGAATTTGATGAGGTCGGGCTGAGTTGCTTTTTCCAGCGTTGGGGCTGGGATAGTCTTCATATCCGTACATTTTATGTTTTCCATTGTAATATTTCTTTGCTTCCTCTAGATTGCCACCAGGGCAATTCGTCTGTTGAAACGTAATCTCAGTTGCGTAATAGGCGTACTTGAATCTGTGAAAAAATTTATTTTCGCATACCAGACGCGACAGAGGCCCCTCCTTTTAAACTCCTTCAGAACTGACATATCATAAGCGTGTAGAGACAGCATGTTAATAAATTTTGTCATCATTCATTCGAATGCAGGAGTTTTAAAGTTGAAAAGGCTAGCCAAAAAATCCCATTGACCCCATGTTTCGGAACAGCTAGGCACATAAAAATAGTATCTTCACGAATGGTTTTAAATTTGGTTCCCTGGCCAGTGTTCTAATTTTCGGAAAGAAAAATTTCAAAAATATTCCACAATCGCTGGAACTCTTGGGCTGAAAAATTGGTCATTTGCATACCGGATTCCGAACCATCGGTATTGTAGAATACGTCGAATAGGGGAGCCATGGGGTCGTTTCCTTCATTAGAAATGTCGTCATCAGTTAGTTTTGCGGGCTTTTTGAATTGCTAGCGAACATTATATGCGGCATCTGCCAACAGTTCTAATGCAGTTAACGCGATTTGGGTCATTACTGCTCCCATTGTAAAACGAAGTTACAAGGGTGATGATCTGCGGCACAAAACGATGGGCAAGCGTCTGATAGGATGAATGTCTGTTTCGCTTTGTCGTTGAACTACTGCTTTTACCTTCAACACTGAGTATCTGCGTTGGTCGCTTTTCTCCACTCATTGACGCAGTCAATTTTTTTTGACCATGTCAATGCGGAAGGTACTGACCTTCAATGAAGATCACGAATCTACTTACTTTGAACTGCATATCTACCGTAAGATAGTGTCAGTCTTTGAACAGATCGAGCTTTTTACAGTACGACTAACGTGTTGCTTTGGTTCTTGACAACTGCGAAAGAGATCTATTGCAACTTCTAAGGACAGAACAGTACTGGATCCATCTCTGATGAACCTTCAGGTGTGAAACTAACAATGGTGTTGTGGCCACATCGAGCCGAGCACAGTACTGCAGTTGTTAGTAGCGCTCACCATGCATCCCATGAGCTCAAAAGAGCCATAGGTTTGGATTTAGGTGGCTTCATCGGCATGTTCTGGCGGGAGGACATAGGAGTGTACATCCACCAGGGCTCTCAAGATGTGCAAAACTGACTTACACCACGGGAAATGTAACGGCTAGATCCACCCGGATGGATTTAGCCGTTATTGCAAAGCTCCTATTGGCGTGGGCACTGGCTAATCAGCTCAAAATGTAAAACCAGTTTTATCGAAAATAGAATAAATACTAGCACTAACAGTAGTTCTGGTAATCTTTCTAGGTTCTTGTTACACTGACGAAAATTGCGTGCTTATATATAGAATGATCTCTTTTTCTTCAAAGTATCAGTCATATACTAATAAAATTATTTACATATATGCGCCGTGTCACACGTCGCATTTAACGCCTTTTTGGGAACATGGCTGTGATTGGATGACTGCCATGCCAACAAATGGGCTCCTGAAGAAAACAATTTCCTTCCACGCACACATTTGGGAAATGTATCTTAGGTTTTTTGTCAAAAAGAAAGGTTCTGTACAAGGTAAATGTAGATCGTTCCTCTGGTATTACCTCCAAATATCTAGGTTTCACTACATATAGTGTAAAAACAGCCATAACAAAAACACTGTTCTGTTTTGTATTGTTTTTGTTTATTACCTTTCTCCAGCTCTATTTGTTAGAGTTCAACATTTAAATTCAAATTTGTGTAAAACTTTTGTTTTGTAATATTTCATGATGAGTACGAGAACTTATGTTTTTTTATTCTTAAGTTAAAAATATCTCATTCAAAGCTAAGGGGTCAAAGTATTGATTCTTTATTGGATGAGCCGCTTCGGACTGAGTACTTTTCAAAAACACTCTATCTATCTTTCAATAATTCTCACCTGTCACCGCCAGACGATCAGGTCTGTCACAGTTTCGAAGTAGCTCCTATAACCAACTAAGTCCGTTCCAGGGCACGAAAAATATTTACCTAAATTATATTATATATTAAAGAATTGCTTCATGCTACGTAAAAATATAAAGAAGAGCTACATTCTGTACTCTCACGTAACGAAAGCTTCTTAATATTCAAATTATGTGAAGATTAATATAAAAAAAGAACTTGTTTTGGCTTGATGGAAAGCTTAAAGAAAAGATTTTTGTATCATAAGATAATTTCCAGAGAAGCTTTGCGTCTTTTACTTCGAGAAGTTTACTTCCCAAAGCGCTAATATTACCCCTGGCAGGACGACATAGGAGTGTACATCCACCCGGGCCTTCAAGATGTGCTAAATTGACTTACACCCGAGGTAATGTAGCGGCTAAATCCACCCGGGTGGATTTAGCCGTTATATTACCCTGGGCTGCCTAATTCTGTACCCTGGCACGGCCGCTCCCCCCAATTTAGTACAGAAAGGAGCGGCAGTCATTGTAGTTTTTCCGAAAGCAGAAACCGTTGGCGTAGAGGATTCAAGAAGAGTAAGAGTTATCGCGCTCCCCACCGAAGCAGAGACTGCTGGTGGGATGGATGCAGTTGGAAAGGCATATAGATTATTTAAGGGTAAGAGACACGGACACGTAAGAGGTCTGCGTCATAATTTGCATTTGCATTTATTTGATCAATGCATTTGCGTAGAGCGGCTTGCTCCCAGATTAGGACGTATGACACGCAATATGTGTGCTATATTTATCAGGAGAGCATATTGCAACGTAATACTTAGATATTATTATGCACGTCTTAGGAGAGTGTTTTATGTAGTAGTATAAGAGAAGCTGTAACCGCACAGCCCGGTAGAGTAAAGCTAATCGTCGTTACCATCAACACCAGCAACATCGCAATTTCAACGAAGTCATCATTCTGACCAAACAGCCTCGAGCCCTATAAGAAATTTTTGCGGCCTGCCGATCACGCGCGGATGTAAATTGGATGGTTTTTCAAAAATAGAAGGGCAATATGTCGTTTAATGGAGGATTAAAATCGCCTTCTATGACCTCATTTAGGGTGCCAAAAGGGAATGTGCTGTGAGTCTAAGAGAAGTCGGAAACGATAGTGCAAGTGCCATAACGCACTCAAAACAGTCTACCATGCAACGAAAACAACTTCAGCACACCCTCATATGACGTTCACAAAACTGAAAATTTTTATATTTTAATATGCACCGTGTCAAAAGGGAGGTCGATCGGAAGGCCTAATGAATGTAATATGAGGGTCTACAACATCCGATCGCCTTCATGTTACGTTCACAATTTTGAAAAAATTTCTTATAAGGGAAGAGGCCGTACTCCTTCAACCGCGTAATCAGCTTTGAGGGAGCCGGACTACGTTCTGACGTAAGTTACCTCTATCCATTTTTACTGACACATTTTATATCTCTATTTCTTATTGTTACAGGTTTTCTTGATAGTTGTAACTGTCTTTGTCAACCGCAATCTAACACGAGAACCAGATATGCCAGAATCGCCCAGCAACGGAACGGCAAATGAAGGTGGGAATGAAAATCTAATTTTGAATTCACAACTTGAACTGGTTTGTAGATTAACGCCGAGCTGCATTAAGACGTTTGAAAATGCCTTGCATGTCGAGCTTGGGGATCCCAAGCCAACTCTTAAAGATCTTCCAGAAGATGTAGTTATGGAATACAAGGACAAGGTTGGACAGTATGGTCGCGATATGTTGGAAAATTTTCAATCCGCAAACTGGAATGGAGAGGCGTTATGGTTCGAATTTACATCAACTTTTCGAGCATATACGACTCCACACATATCGAGGTCCACCACAGTCATGTGGATCACCTTTCTTTTTGACAGAGAAGTATTTGTCAGACGAAGGCAAAGACTCTCCCTAACTAGAGCGCTAATGGAATGTCTCACCCGTAGTACATTTACACCACCAGCTGCTCAAAATCAGAACAATCCACCACTGCACTCTAGACCAGTGACTGATCGTGGACATCCACCGAATTTTGTCTTCCAATGCCAACAACTTCCGAACATGATTCAACAGGGAAACAGCATTCAGAATGAAACCCGAATAATCCCGAGCACTTGACCTCCACAGAAAGATGCCGCAATAACGAATAGAATGAATCCTTAGACTCGCCATCAAAATTACTTTCAGAACGAATCTATGCGAAGAACTGCGATTGAAGACGTTCTCCCAAAATTTGGCGGCCAACCAAGAACGAAGCGATAAACGCGGACAAGTAAATAAAGGACAACAAGAAGCAGAAACGAAGGGTCATTACTCAATGGGATTGAACGGATTGATGAAAATTTTGCAAGGAAGACGAAAATTTGGGCGAGGTTTTGATGATGATTTACAGTGAACAATCGAATTATGTGACTCTATAGCCAGACTCTGCCGTGTTACAGAAGAAGAAAAGGTTGAGGGATTTCAAATCATTTTGTGTGATGACGCATTATCATTCTTGGTGCGAACATACCGTGTTGGTGATACCTACGAAGAGATTTTGCAGAAGCTAATAGAAAACTACATGAACGAAGAACAGCGAAACCGCACTTTGCTTCTGTGGCAGACACTTCGACTTTCCCAAGCCATAAGAGAGAATCCGGAAAGTAGCGAATTGGAAGTGTTCCGAACGTTTTGTGCTCACCTGACCCAATTACAGAAGCAATTGGACCCCGTCTATCGTGAAGACAATTTCCTCCGACACCAATTTATTGTTGCCACTGATACAAACCAAACCACACAATCTCTTCGTGAAACAGTACCTCGTACCTCCCAAGACGCAAAGAGCCGAATCGCCACTTTTCTTTCCAACCAACTTAGGATCGCGGAAGCATTTACGGCATACCATTCCTCCACACCCAAGACCCTTCATTCGGCCAACTACACCTGAGAAAACGTTTATGGCGGAAATGCGAGAAAGAATTTGAAGGGCTATACACGAAGCGGAGATTAGAAAGAGCACGACGTATTTCCTCGAAGTAAATAGCAGGCAAGAATGGATGTTAGGTTTGCGGCGAGAACCATTTGGCTAGAGCTCGTCACAGTCCGAGCGAAATTAGGAACCCCATTGACAAGATGAAACGAAGGAACCAATCTGCTTATGTTACTGTAGAAGATATGGCGTACATTGTGAACAAAATGGCAGCCTAAGAGTATGAAGAATTGAAGGATGATGTGTATTGTGCATACTCAAGCGACAAAGAGGGCGATGATGAAGATATTGCCGTAAATATTGTCGAAGACAGCATGTCTTCACACGCTTCAGACGAGACATACTTATCCAACGCATCATTTGTTCATGGTAAGCCTTTTCACAATGACCTGTCTGAAGCAATGGCTACAATGTGGAAAAAACTTTCTGCTAAAGAACAGACTGGTTTCAAAGGCATCTATATTGACACCTGTGCGAACCGATCATCAGTGATGTCATACGAACAGTACAAGGCGTATTGTGAGAACTTGGACGTCCCTTGCCACTTCAACACAGACCAAGTGAAGAATCTGAGAGGCATAAGAGGGAGTAGTCAGCCGATTGGTACCGCAGTTGTTCCAGTACCATTCACGGACTTGAATCTTGTAATAGATGTTACTTTTCAGATCGTAACGGACAAAGTTGCGACATTATTGAGTTTGAAGGACATGATAGAAAATGGACTGGAAATCAGCATTCACAACAGAGAAGTAATGTAAAAACACTTGCGGCAGCCACTCACTTTTGAGAACTATTTTCTGATTCAGAAATGGAAAAGAGAGGATCTGACGTTTTCATTATATACCGAAGCAGAATTGAAGAAGCTTCATCCCGTATTTGGTCATCCTAGTGTTCAATCATTCGTCAACCTCTCGAAACGTGCTCGACCAGAAGAATTGAATAAGGACGTGAAGGAAGCCATCAAAAAATTGACAAAAGCCTGCAAAACTTGTGCTACCAATGCCCCTCGCCCCAGAAAATTCAAGGTTACCATTGGAACCGCCGATGTGAATTTCAATCACATCGTAGCGATCGATATCATGTACGTAAATGTATAAGCCGTACTACACGCTGTCGATGAAGCTGCAAATTATAACGCTGCAGTATTCATGAAACGTATAACTTCATCTGATGTCTGGAAGGCACTTCTTCGCTGCTGGTCAGGAATATATTTATGTCCACCGGATTTTCTAACAGTAGACCATGGAAGTAATTTCGTATCGAAGGAATTTATCAGTTGTTAAAACACTGGATCGGTGGTTGAGGACTCGGGTCGATGGTTGAGAACGTGAACGATGGTGACTGCCGAGGAGAAGTCAGGCAGTCGACCAGGGTTTATATGGAGAGTCGGACCTTCGAAAATAAGGTCGCTAACGCAGATTTATAGAATATCTCTTAAAGTAATATGTCTATGAGTACTGGCCCTTGCGTCGGAACTAGTGTACAAACTGTGCGTAGAAATCGACAGTAGAGTCTTCTAGACGCTTCTAGAAGTTCCTGCAACGTGTCTATTTGTAGAAGCTCCAGCAAGGCACCGAGACTGTGAAGTCAGTCATAACGTCAACTGACGAGGCAGCCATCACACGTGACATGTCTTGGTAACATTATGAAAACTAATGTCAAACAAAGACTCTGAGGATCATTAGGGTATCAAATCGGATCGCTAAGCTTGCAGGCAAGCAGTGCCACGCGTCTGCAAATCAAGCCTCGCGCTGCCACTTCAAAAAATTGCACTTCCCCCTTTATGGGAGCAGTGATGTTAGGATTTCGTTAATTCTGGTCATGTTTTTATTTGATTTTGTTATATTGCTATGCTTCTTTTTAGTTATTTAATGTTTTAATGCGTTCTTTGAACTCTCTGTGATCTAGCTATCCGATTTGATACCCGAATGATCCTCAGAGTCTTTGTTTGACATTAGTTCTCATAATGTTACCAAGACATGTCACGTGTGATGGCTGCCTCGTCAGTTGACGTTATGACTGACTTCACAGTCTCGGTGCCTTGCTGGAGCTTCTACAAATAGACACGTTGCAGGAACTTCTAGAAGCGTCTAGAAGACTCTACTGTCGATTTCTACGCACAGTTTGTACACTAGTTCCGACGCAAGGGCCAGTACTCATAGACATATTACTTTAAGAGATATTCTATAAATCTGCGTTAGCGACGTTATTTTCGAAGGTCCGATTCTCCATATAAACCCTGGTCGACTGCCCGAACTCTCCTCGGCAGTCACCATCGTTCACGTTCTCAACCTCAGACCCAGTGTTCTAACATTGGTAGCATCGCAAGTAAGTATTGCGCTCATTTGAAACTGAGTGAACATCCAGCCCTAGTGGATTTTGCTATACAAAATTCCCTAGGTTTGGATGAGCCACAGACGTCCAGCTCTTTACTGACTGTTGATTTCTGACCCAATTTGGGTGTTTCCAGTGAGCTCAATACGCCGATCCCAAGCACCGCCGTCATCGCCGTCGTTCTATACGAACACGGAAATATCCACCGAACCGCCGTCATCGCCGCCACCGCCGCTACCCCCTGTCAACACCACCGAAACCACTGTTTCCGCTGCCGTGTCCACCTTGGAACCGAGTACACCACCTTCATACACACCGTCACCACCGTCGTCACCAGCTCGTCAACAACCCGATCCTGTTGACAGCAATCCGATTTCAAGGAACCGATCGGTTACCGAGGCTACCGAGGGTACTCCACGTGATCTGCTCCGCATAGACGACGCGGCTAATATCCATATCCTTCCCGTGGCCACCGATCGAATCAAGCGACGGCGTGTACGTAACCTTCGACGTCGCTTGAAGACTCCCAGGTGTGACGACTGCGAACTCCGTTTCAATAGCCGAGTGCAACTTCGCGAACATTTGTCTGGTAGCCGACACCGCAACAAGCTCCAGAACAAGCGCTCCCCACCGGGCTGTTAAGAATGTGGTATACTCTCGTTCAATAATTGGAAGCATTACGAGGATCACCGAGGTGGACGCAAGCACCAAGCAGCTGTCAACAAGGAAAACCGACGTCAACAGCGTTATTTGAAGTAAATTATAACGTAAACACCTTGTGTTGACAAAAGTTTCCAACAATCGGTTGTTCTACCCTATAAGCTACCCTTTGTGGTTGTGTTCCAGTTTCCGCTAGGTTCGTATTACTTAGCATTGTCAAGGGAGAAGTCGCCATACAGGGCTTACTATCTTCCCAGTCGCTTGACGCTTTGTAATTGAACTGAAGAAACCTTAATTGAACCACGCCGGCTGCAATTGCAACTTACAGCGAAGGGAATCGAACCTAGAACCTCTGAAACTGCACCGGCGCCGCCTACCCACTACGCCAGGCGCGTGGCACTGCTTGTCTGCAACCTGCAAATTGCAATTTTTTAAAGTGGCAGCGCGAGGCTTGATTTGCACTTTTCGAAAAATTAGACAATTTATTTTGGGAACCCCCCGATTTGAGCCAATTTCAAAGGTTCTCCGTTCGCGCAGCTCATACCATGACGACCCCTCAAGGCAACCCAGGCACACCCCCACAGGTGCGTGCAGGCCAAATGATCCAAAGCATGGCTCGCGCGCTTGATGAAACACGGGCTCAGATGGAATTGTTGAAGCAAGAAGCGCAAACGAAGATATCCGCTCTCGAGACCTCACTCAGCGTCCTAGCCAATAAGGACAGCCCAGCCACGAATCCAAAGATCAACAAGCCCCCAACGTTCACTGGAAAGCAAAACATTGACAGTTGGATCACTCAGATTCGCAATTATCTTGATGGAACCCCCGACGACAAAGCATTAACGATTGCGCTTAGTTACATCAGTGGAGCTGCTCATGAGTGGTATCTCGCCCAGCAAAGAAATGGACTGGAGCTGCAAACCCTTGAGGAACTCTTTGAACATCTTCAGAAACGATTTACTATTGTCAACAAAGAGAAACTTGCTCGGGACAAACTAAGCAAGTGGAAGCAGTACAAAGATGTTCAACAGTTCAATGAAGACTTCCTCAAGATTGTGCTGGAAATCCCCAACATCAGTATGGAAGAGCAAATCGACAGATATACCAGAGGCTTGAAAAGTTACATCTGGAAAGAGCTTTGCACAAATGAGTACAAATCTTTGACTGATGCCATGAAAGACGCTGAGCGGGTGGAATCTGCTTTCCGAAGGGGTGGACAGGCGCGATTTGGCAGGCAACCTGGCGGATCTGGATCATCTCAAGGACCGGGACCCATGGATATTGGAAATATGAAGCTGAAGAAGTTAACCAAGGAAGAGCGCGAGAACTGTCGAAAGTTGGGACTCTGTTTCCGCTGTCGACAACCTGGACACATGGCACGCGATAAACAGTGCCCAAAAAACTCCGAGAGGAACTGACTCCAGGGTCATCTGAAGAACCCACGTCAGTTCCACCGGACCACCATTGCACCCCACTGAATTCCATCGAAACGCAACCATTGACTAAGCCAGCAAACCCCGTACCCATTGAATCTGCAGATAAACATCGTACCCAAGAAAAAATATTGAGCAATGGAAGACACAAACTTCTTACCTCACGCTTAGCGTCACCATTTGAAACCCCCTCTGTTGGACTACTCCTTGCATATGTATTCATCAATGGCAGAAAATGTACGGCTCTGTTTGATAACGGTTCCGAAATCAGTTATTTGTCCAAAGCCATCTGCAAAAGCATGAAGATCCCAACCATTGACACTAGTTATGAAGCCGAAATGGCCAACGGTTCCATTACTGTGCTCCAGGAAACCCGAGAAGATGGAGTAGATATCCAGATTGAAGAACTACGAGAAAAGAGACGCTTTGCAATATGTGCACTATACGGATATGACGTCATTTTAGGAAAAGACTGGCTACATGAATATAACCCCTATATCAACCACCGAACCAATGAAATTTCTTTTGTTCACAATTCCAGAACCATTTTCATCAAAGCAAACATTAAGAAGAACAAGAAGTCAATTTCTGTGAACACAATCAAGAAGTCAATACGAAGGAAGCTACCTGTATTTGTTGTAGCGCTTCGGCCTTAAAAGAAGAAACCTATGAACCAGCGAATGATCATAAACTCAAAGAACTACTTGAAGAATACAACGACCTATTTCCAGAGAAATTACCAAAAGGATTACCCCCTCACCGAGAACAAGATTTTCATATCGAGTTATCCCCTGAAGCAACACCTCAGAAGAAAGGCGTATATCGAATGTCAGATAAAGAGTTGAAAGAGCTAAAGAAGCAACTCCATGAACTTTTGGAACAAGGTTTTATTCGACCTAGTTCAAGCCCTTGGGGTGCTCCTGTTCTTTTCGCAGCAAAGAAGGATGGGAGCCTAAGACTTTGCATTGATTACCGAGCCCTCAATAAGTTGACCATCAAAAATAGTTACCCTATTCCAAGGATTGATGATATTTTTGACCAACTCCGTGGTGCAAAAGTATTTTCAAAAATCGATTTAAGGTGGGGTTACCACCAAATTCGACTCTCTGATACCTCCATTCCACTTACCGCTTTCAGAACTAGATATGGCCATTTTGAGTTTCTTGTCCTACCTTTCGGCCTCACCAACGCACCCGCAAGTTTCATGAGCTTAATGAACAATGTACTGAAGGATCATTTGGATACATTTGTCCTGGTGTATCTCGACGACATTCTTATTTACAGCAAAACTGTAGAGGAGCATATGGAACACATTAGAAAAGTATTCGACCAACTTCGTGCACACAAGCTGTATGGGAAGCTTTCAAAGTGTGAATTTCTAAAGAAAGAGGTTGAATACCTCGGGCATGTGGTTACACCCGAAGGAATATCAGTAGAGAAACAAAAAGTGAAAGCCATCACAAATTGGGAAACACCGAAGAATAAGACCGATGTTCAAGCTTTTCTTGGACTTGTTAATTACTACCGACGATTTATTAAGAACTGCTCCGAAATATCAAAACCACTAACCGCTCTGTGTGGAAATAACCCATTCAAGTGGGGAGGGGATCAAGAAAACGCCTTCAAAAATCTGAAAGAAGCAGTTTCAAGTACAGCAGTGCTCCGTCATTTTGACCCAAAACTGCCTATCATCGTAACCACTGACGCATCTCAGTATGCTCTAGGAGCAGTATTGGAACAAGTAGAAAACGGTATTGCCCGACCTGTTGCATTTCATTCAAGAACCTTGAATCCAGCCGAGCAACGCTACGCCGCCCACGAGCGAGAACGTCTTGCAGTTGTAGACACGTTAAGAGTTTGGAGAGTCTACTTACATGGACAACGCTTCAAAGTGCGTACAGATCACTTTCCACTGAAGTATCTGCAAACACAGCCAAATCTTTCCCAACGTCAAGTAAGATGGCTCGAAAGGATCGTTGAGTTTGATTTCACTTTCGAACCAATCAAAGGAAAATCCAACATAGTTGCAGATGCTCTCTCAAGATATCCTAAGCATGTTGAAGATCCGCTGGTTAGTAACCTCTCTCTATTAGATGAAGCAGTCTCCAGAACCAACCCGTTGAACTCTTTATCTCTTATTTGTGAAATATCCAAGAAGGATATGCGCGCATTCACTGATGGATATAAGAAGGACAACGAATTTTCAGCTGCTTACCTGAATCCGGAACTTCACTTTGAACGAAAAGGAAATCTTCTCTACTACAAGAATAAGTTATGTGTACCGAGTGGGGAAATCAGAACTAAGATTTTATTCGAGAATCATGATCTCCCTTCATCAGGACATATGGCATTTAAGAAGACATTAAGAAGAATTTGGAAATCTTACTTTTGGAAGAACCTGAGAAAGGACGTGTACACCTACACAAAGACATGCCAGAAGTGTCAGGAGACGAAGCCAATTACCAAGAAGCCGCATGGATACCTCTAGCCATTAGAACCCCCAATGAAGAAGTCGTCTCAGATCACAATGGATTTCATTACTCCACTTCCACGAACTAAGTCTGGAAACAGTGCCATATATGTAGTAGTCGATCGCCTTTCGAAACTTATACGCATCATTCCCACAACCAAGAATGTCACTGCTGTAGAAACAGCCAAGTTATATCTGGAGAATATCTATCGTCATCATGGACTTTCTGATTCCATAGTATCCGATAGAGATTCAATATTTATGAGTAAGTTCTGGAAGGAAGTATTTCGATCACTTGGCACAAAATTAAAGCCATCATCAGCATATCACCCACAGACAGATGGACAAACCGAAGTAATGAATAAGAAGATTGAAGAGATGATCAGATGTTTTGTCAACCACAGGCAGAATAATTGGGATGAACACCTCATTCAATTCGAAGTTGCTTACAATTCTTCAGTCAATTCTACCACGTCATTTACCCCATTCTTTCTCACATACGGAGAGGAACCACGTGTTTTACCAATGGATGCAATCACTTCCCAGAATCAAGTTGCCTCTGAGTTTCTGACAAGTATTTCAGATGCTGTCAAGCTTGCTAGGAGCCAAATCAGCAAGATAAGCAAGTACTCAGAAAGCTACTATAATCGGAAACGAACGCCTTGCGACTTAAAAGTTGGTGACTACGTCATGCTATCGACAAAGAATCTCAAGATGGACGAAACAGGCCCACGGAACAAACTCGGAATCAAGTACTGTGGTCCATTCAGAATCACGGAACAAGTAAGCCCAGTAACCTTTCGACTTGATATAGGGACTGTCATGAAGCAAAGAAAAATACATGACGTGTTTCATTGCCAACTACTCAGAAGATACCATGAAGACAATACCTTCAGAAGACCCCAGCCCAAGCCAACAGTCATCCAATTATCTGATGGAACAGAAGAATATGATGTGGAAGCAATTCTTAATCATCGAAAACGGAAACGCAAGTCAGAATACCTTGTCAAATGGCTTGGTTATCCCGATCACGAAAATATGTGGCTCCCTGAATCCGAACTCAAAAACTGTTTTGACCTCCTCGAGCAGTATAAAAGAAGCCACAACCTCTGAACATCTCCGGGCCCAGTAACCACCCATCACCAACAATGACGAACAACGGACAGCCGAACATCGCGAACAATCTGCAACTCGACAACGCCAGTCAGTTCTACAGTCGTATAGTTCTTGGGGGACGAAGGATGCTTACCTGGTTTGATGGTATTACCGATGAACTTTTCGAGAGATTTCGTCTTGCATGGGCCTCATGTCATATTTGCTTTGCCTTTCTGCAAGTTCGAGGACTATTTCTAACCCCAGAGAATGCGATCATGCTAAGAAAGCTATTCAAAGCTTATGAAGATGGCACACTTGAAGATATTCATGAAGAGTTCGTTCTATTCCTATTCTCTTACCTGGTATCTCAGTTTGGTCACCTCTCGCCGGACCCCGGAGATACATTCTTGAATACAATTGAAAGTGCTATTCTACACATCGAGGAATTTGGAGATAATACTGATCTTTCCATAACGCTTGAACCGCGTTCCGATATGGTTCTCTTCCCTAACCCTCCAGGACAGTTTGAAAATCATCCTATTCCGAATGGTACGCCCAACAACTAACGAGTCGGGACGACTCTCCTTAATGGGGGAAGTGATGTTAGGATTTCGTTAATTCTGGTCATGTTTTTATTTGAATTTGTTATATTGCTACGCTTTTAGTTAGTCATTTAATGTTTTGATGCTTTCTTTGAATTCCCCGTGATCTAGCGATCCGATTTGATACCCTAATGATCCTCAGAGTCTTTGTTTGACATTAGTTGTCATAATGTTACCAAGACATGTCACGTGTGATGTCTGCCTCGTCAGTTGACGTCATGACTGACTTCATAGTTTCGGTGCCTTGCTGGAACTTCTACAAATGGACACGTTTCAGGAACTTCTAGAAGCTTCTAGACGACTCCACTGTCGATTTCTACGCACAGTTTCTACACTAATTCCGACGCAAGGGCCAGTACTCATAGACACATTAGTTTGAGGGATATTCTAGAAATCTGCGTTAGCGACCTTATTTTCGAAGGTCCGATTCTCCATATAAACCCTGGTCGACTGCCCGAACTCTCCTCGGCAGTCACCATCGTTCACGTTCTCAACCTCAGACCCAGTGTTCTAACAGGTGGCTCGAAGAAGCTCTCGACATACTACCTCGACGGTTCTGTTCGACCAAGGACAGTACGCGAGACTGAAATGATGAGCAGACTTGGTGCGTTCGCGAAGAATCCTTACGACTTTATTCTTGAAATGTGAGCCGCGGTCGGAGACCCACTGTCGCACTACACCGAACGCTGCAAAACAATTGATAAGAATTTCTGCGACGACTTCAGCAGTAGTTTCCGTAGTCGGCAATAACCACACATACCCACTGTGGTCGTGCTTGAGCACAAGTACGTAAAAAAAATCGTTTTCTGCTGGAGAAATGTAACAGAAATCGAATTGAAGTAGCTCATTCGGGCGGTCAGTGTGTAGGGTATGGCCAAGTGGACGTGGGATGGTTTTTGCCGAATCGGTGGAGAGACAGTGCAGACAGGTGCTGACGAAAGACTTCAAGTCCTTGTCCATATCTTTCCAATAAAAGTATGCTTTCATGGTAGCGAGTGTCACGTTTGCACTTCTGTGGCCACCGTGCCCGGTGTGGGCGGCGACAATAACCCTGAGCTTCATAAAGCTGCTGTCCCTTGGTATCTACATGACACCACGATCATTCTGAACGACGTCGGGGCCGTCTTTGAACCCACGCGGTGGTGTATCCGACCCTGATGACTGCTCTTGTTTGATCTCCTTCAGTGTGGGCCAATCTAATTTTGTATCCGAGCCAGGGTCAATCGGAGCGACCATGAGAGCTTTCGCCCTGAGAAGCGCTGCTGCTCTCCCTTACCGTGCAGGGTTGACAGCCCACTGAGTTAGGATGTCGGCCCAAACGTTCTACTGGCCCGGCAAGTGCTCCACAACGTAGCGAAAAGCACTGAGCTTGAGAGCTTATCTAATCAGCTTACTTGCTCTATGCCTCGAGATGCCAGGATTCCTTCCATACGGGTCATACAGATAAACGGGGTTGGCGTGGTCTGTGAAGATCTTCACCTCTCGTCCATACACAAGATAATCGAGTCGGCACATGGCCTCTACGATAGAGTAGCCTTCCTTCTCTGGCACGGACCAGTTGGCTGCTGATCCCGAAAAGATACCAGAAAGAAAACAGAGAGGCTCATGCTTCTGTTCGGCGAAGGGTTTGCGCCTGTCTTCGTTGAGTACTTGGGTCAGTACAGCAGCCGAGTGTGTCTCGGACGTATCAGTCAAAAGGCAAAGCTGATGATCACTCTTGGGATCAGCGAGTTCGACTGATGCAGCTAGTTGTTGCTTGATATCCGTGAAAGCGGGTTCATGCTTGGCGCCGCATAGAGTGCCGAGGGAGAGGTTGTGAAGAGCCCGTTTGGTTCGTTCGCCTACTTTTGAACAGCATTCTTCACGTATTTGATGCAGCGGGGCAATTCGTTCGGAGTATGCTGGAATACTGTTCCTCATTCAGTTGGCAGCGCAAACGAATTGTTGCAGCTCACTGGCCAGACTCGGATTCTCATCGAGACAAGTGCATCGAAGCGTCGAGGATGATACTGAACTCCTTCGGCTGTTACAGTGCGTTCGTAAAATTGAACTTTGCGTGCGAACAATGTTGTTTTCTCGGCGTGTACCTTGAGTCCGATCTATTTGTAGACAAGTAGGAATGATTCAAGGTTGTCCAGTAACTTTCTTTCTGTCTTGGCGTAAAAGAGGAAGTCATCGATCCACTGTAGGAATTTGTCGACCCGACCTTCGAATATGTGTGCAAGTACCGCTTGAAAGTGATTACCGGAGTCACTCCCGCCTTGGAATAAGCATTTGGAAGTGTAAACTTCGATTGGTGTCTGTATAGACATCATTTCCTGTGATTGCGGTGCCAGTGGGACTTGCCAGTACCCATGAGCGAGGTCGACATTTGCAAAGCAAGTGCTTCCTGCCACGTCCTGGAACTTAGGTTCGAAGTGTGGCATGGCCGATTGGACTGGCACTCTGCGAGCGTGGGTTTGCATACAGTACCCCGGGTTACTTTAAAAAATTATTTTACAGCTGTGTTCTGTAAGAACTTAAATTACGAAGAGGTAATATAAGCCTTATATAACCTCTTCAAAATATAGGAGAAAGTATGCATTTTCGCAAATTTTGAAATATACTGAGTACAGTAAGCAAACCCATTGAAGTCGCTCTCGCCAGCACCGCCGCCCCCACCAACCCCGTTAAACATCCCGCCCACGCCCCCGGCGCTGCCGTGATCCCCATCACCAGCTTCTCCGATATCGCTGTCACCTCCATCCCCACCATCCAAACCATCCCCCCCAAACCCCGCTAGTCCCTACACTACCTCCATCTCCGCAATCCCCCCGCCCCCTTCTGCGTCGCCCATCCGTCTCCTCCATCACCCCCGCTCCTCCTCTCAATATAACCAAAGACGACAGATTCTCACATGCCATCCTTTCCTTTTACGCCACTCATGCCACGCCGTCCGCCGCCGGCCACGGAGAGAACATTTGCCCCCGTCACGGCCATCCTCTCCGTACATCATTGCGCAGCCATTGCTATCGCTCCCACCCGACACGCAGAATGATGAATCCCCGCTGCCACCGTCGTTACCATGGCCGTTAATTCCTCCATCGCCGACATCACCGGTGCTCCCATCCAACCTGTCGAATGCTGCAAAGCCTCTGCAACCGTCGGCACAATCGCCTTTAAATCATGCATGGCCGATATCAGCTCCACTTTAACCTTCCTCGATTCCACCGCCGCCTTCACGTTCCTTCATGTCACCTTCGTCGCCATTTATTCCACTAATGCCTCCATTGCTTTCATCACCGCGAATATTTATTTATTAGTAGTAATTGCTATGTAAAGAAGTTTTCGACATCGAAAGAATGGTGCTCTTTGTTAGTTCTTTCAGTATGTGGTGCTTCGTTCGCTGCTTCTTGTACACAGAGTTCTAGTCTAACTTCTATGGCGTACAACAACGTGCTAAGATGAATTTATTTGTCATCTCATTGATGCATCTTTGTCATCATGCATATTTATCGTTGTGTTGTCAATACAATCAAATATCGGTAGGTTCTCCCTTAGTCTAGTGGTTGTCAATTAGTCGTATCAATTTATATTCTACCCAAAAACTATCCTATCTGTTTATTGACAGAGAGCGACGTACCTTTCCATCGAGGACGCAAGTCTGGGGCACTGGCGGAGAACACTTGTTTGAAAACCTCTCAGCAGCTCTGAAAATGGGCTGCGCAGTTTGCACAATCTACAGCACGAAAAGCGCGGCGGCATCGCGCGGCTCGGCCTCACCGGGCTTGGACCGCTGCAAGCGCCGAACGGAATGCCGATCCTAAAGTCCTTTCCATCGTCATCGCTCGGGTGCGGCACCATCGATAGCACGGGCAGCAAGCCCTAGCGAACATCAGCTATAAACCACGTGGAGAAGAACTGTAATTTTCGCCCTCTAAAAACAACTTAAAAAATACTTTTACAGCGGTAACATAAGGCTTATAGTACCGCTTGGCACTATAAGCCTTCATATCATCAATAGGTTCTGTAAGGAATATGTGACCCCGGGCTACTGTATGCGTACCCGTGCGTGCGTTGGGTCCGCGGAGGTCTACTGTGAAGCGAAGCTTCGATGAACCTGGTTTCGGTACGGCGAGGGCCGGCGAAGCCCACCGAGCCGATGGATTCATGTAGATGGCTCCTACAGCCTCGAGTTCTCGAATGGTCTGCACGATAAAGTCCCTCTGTTGAGGAGCATAACGTCGTTGAGGAGACCTATATGGTTTCGAGTTCTCGACGGGTGTGATTTGGAGAGGTGGAACGTCGACTGGTGGATCTTGCCCCAGATTGATGCGCAAGACGTCGCGGTAATCTTCGAGCAGTGAGGACACTCGCTCAATACCTTCCTCCGACATGCCGTTGCTGCGAGCTTCGTTCACGATCCGCTCGAAAGCGTTGTCGATACACTCCTTGCTGTCGGCTCCGATGCCCGCCGCCAAACATTCGGGCAACTCTATCGGGTCGTCGTCCGAGTTCATGTAGGACAGACCTTGATACTTTGCGAGAGCAAATTTGAACTGTGCTGGGTTGAGGTCGTTGACGTCCTGGTTGTGAATGTCTTCTCTGAAGCGAATGAGGTGATCTTGGAGGTTGACCCCAATCGAATTCGAAAATGGGCGCCCCAGAAGGATCTCATCCATCGGTTGATCGACAACGTAAAACTCGACATCTCGTACACAAACTGGGATGTTAGTACCAGGGAGATAAATCGTTAATGTCAGCACGACAGTTCGTGAGGCAAAAACGGAAGTATCTGCATCGGTTTGGAAAGCTCCAGCGAGTGCGACAGGTTTCTGCAACGTCCGTACAGAGAGACCGTGCACAGCGTTTGTTACCTTGGTGAACAGTGTTTCGTCGATTGCGCTAAAGTCCGCGCTAGATTCTCCAAGTAGAGCTTCAAACATTGCATTCTCGATAGCCGCACGGAAGCGTCCGGAAGACTTCCTAGGAGCGGGAGTGACCATTGAAGTTGACCGCTTCATGGCCTTTGCTCTTTTTGTCTCCTTCTTACCGTAATGCTTCTCGAAGAGTTCTTTCTTCCGATCCGTCGAAGTGTTTGGGCAGTCCTTGAGACGATGAATGCCGTCGCGGTCTTCGTTTAGACAAGGTTGGCTCCACTCAGTCTGCTTCCGCTTGCCCGAATGCTCGATCTGCTTGGTGGTTTGGCCAGAAGGCCTACTGTCATACCCAGATGATTTCTTCTGAACCCTGTCACTACGCGCGTTGTTGCGTAGGCTACGGGATTTCGAAGGGTTAAGGCGGGAGAAAGCGGCCTCAGTCAGAGAAATTTCGAGTGCAATGTTCGAGACCCCATCTTTGAAGAGCTTGATGTTTGCCAGCTGGTCCTTCTTCTAACCTCTTCGCAACATCTTGATACGCTCCTGAAGCACGTCAGGTTTGAACTTGTTGACAAAGCGATCAATAAATTTCTTTGCCATGTCCACGTCTTTCAAAACTTCCGAAACGTTGTTCTGATCCAAGGCCGTGATAACTTCAATAATGAAATTAGCGACACCCCCAGCGGGATCCTATTTGTTCGGTTTGAAAGAAACGGAACGAAGCGTAGAATCGATGCGCTCTGAAAGGTCTTTCGGGGTTGAAAGAGATGCCTTGTCAAACCAAGACATGACCATGTCATCAGTGACCTCTTCCACAGTAGTTGCCTTTTCAATTTCTCCCACAAGGCAGAGAGCGTGAAGTGTTAGGGCGTCTACGCAATTCTTGATAAAGGCGAGAGAGAGTTTCGAAGCAACATCGCGATCGTTGTTGACGTCGTCTACATTGGTGCGCTACGCAGCGTACTCAGTCTCAAACTTGATCAGAGACGGCTGGTCTACTGTCTTGACAAGTGGCGGCTGAATGACAGAAACGACTCCGTAGTTTGAGGTAGCCATGGTTCGTTGCACGACGTTTGCAATGTCTCACACTGTTGCTCTTTCGATGGAACAAAGCGCTTTGTTGTTCAGTGTTGGACACCGCTGAATCGCGCAGCAAAAGACTCACGCAGGATCGTGGAGGGCACACCCGTCAGATTTTGCTTTGATCTTTTTCGGGTTTTCCCCACGAAGTGGGGAGCTTTTATATTTGCACCCTGTTGACCCAGCAATTAATAGCTACCTATTACTCAAACTGAACGAAAATGGCAGTTTGAAAGAGGTTCTGCAGATCTTTGACATTTCAAGAGAAGCGCAGTATTTTGTAGAGACAGAGTTCTTCTGGAGATAAAGTATTCAATGCTAGAAAGGCGACACATTCATAGTTAACTTTAGAACTGAGCAATTCTAACATGTTTTCTCTGTAGCATACCTGTAGGATTAGTAGCCTAAATGATGTTTGGAGGCAGAACAGTGCCATCTTCAGAAGAAGAGAACTGTGCCGCAGGTGTTACGTCTAACCATTCAACAGCTCTGCGCTGTTTCCCTTGTCAAAATCAGCAGATACGTCATCATTGACACCGGCACTTCTCGCTGTGTTCTTCTGATACTGCTTCTCCTTCTCTTCTCTTGCCCTCTTTTGAGCAGTAGCACCCACCTTGTACAATCTTTTCTTGTTTCTCCGAAAGAATGCCACAACTTCATACCTCAGAGGGTTTTTCAATACATGAAAGTTTGTCATGGCCAAACATACGCGAAAGCAGAGGCCCATATTTGTTCCGTCCCAAATCCACTCCCTAGTAAGTATACCCCAGCATTGCTGAAGACGACCAAAATAGTTCTCTACGAGGACTCGGTCACGAGCCATACATTTATTCCGCTTGTCTTCTGCAAAAGGCAAAATACCTCTCTGAGGTTTCTTCTTCGGTACAATTGCACGAGCATGCCCTTGCATTCCAGTATACCCTCTCTCAATAAAAAGTGCCCAGTAACCAGGATGTTCATTTTTCAAAGCCCCGTTATTCTAAATATGCATTTCTTTCGACGTCTTCTTCCGCGCTTCCTTGTGAAAAGATAAACTTCTCTGAAGGATAGTACAATCTGCGGTGCCAGCAGGAATTGGGTCCGTACAGTTCACAGCAGTACCACACGGGAGCACAGAAGTTTCTACTTTCATGCCGTAGAGTTGATGGTTTTCACCGTAGTAGTCTTTGATCTCCTTCATAGAACCGCGTGGACGATTTGTGTGCAGCGAGAGCACATTTGTCGCATATCGAGCGAAGAGGAAGTTCGGGAAAGCGCGTTTCTTTCCATTCATGTAAGCAACTGAAAATCGCTGCTCCAATTCCATAACAAAATCTACATCAAACTTAGTATCAAAGTATTTGATAAAGTTTGTGACAGCTTTTTGCAAAGTGTTGGGCTTGATTCGAAACATTCTTCAGAGACTATCCCATGTTCCACCAATTTTACACACGGTGAGTGACGAACAAAATATCAAAACATTACAAATAAGACTTACGACCTCTTCTTTCTTTCCGATCTCGAGAACTGAATTTTTCTGACCGGTTGTAAAGCTCAAACAAATATTCTTTGCCGAAGTTGGTCATCTTAAGAATGGCCTGATTGCCTCCAGATTCGTAAAAACAGTCAAAAAAAGGACGGTCTGATCCTTGTTCCTCATCTGTATCGCTGTAGGCGTCTTCCAAGTACTGCTCTTTTTCGTTCTGCGGAGCCTGTTGACTCTCTGTGATGTGATATAGAGTTGCTTTGGCGTGGGAGGGCTGCAAATTGTCGTAGGCAATGAGCATCAAGCTACATCAGCCATAGCCACTCTGACCTCTGTTTCTGTCAAAGTCTATCCTTTCTATAGAAAGCAACGCGTTTGATAGAAAGAGAGGTTTTGATGAATTGCTGATTTTGTTATGTTTTCAATACACGTACACTATACGTAAACAATCTCATGAGCTCCGTACTTTTAACGAGATATTTTGTATTACATCAATTAGAACTGGAGAAAAGAAAAGCGTACACTATTCGCAAGATAGGGTTACTATTGAGAGAAAAATTACATATAAGTAATTCGGTCTAGTTGTCAGCTGAGTCTATCTCACGACAGAAGCTTGCGTCAGCGCGTAGACACGCAATATGTTCATCACGCAAGATTATCACTAAAGCGTTAAATACAGTGCACTGTACACGGGTACACAGTAGCAGAGCAAATGGGCAAATCTACACGCGCATTTGCGCGCATGCTCAACAGAGCTCCTGAAATCATACAACACATTTATAACATGCGAAGACCGTTGGAAAATAAACGTAGCTACGAACGTAGCATAAACATCAGCTCTAGTGGCAGAGGTGCTCTCCAGAAGACTGATAAAGGTGGATAGATGGTTGAAGAGAAATTAAGCGTCACGAACTCGAGACCAGAATGACTGGCAGGAAAGTAGAACTGTCAGAGCCCCAGGCATCTCAAAGCTTCCATCAATATTCCGTTGAGTTTGCTCATTTCCAAATGCGTCAGGTAAATATGTCAACAAACTCTGTACCTTGAGCAATCGCAAGAGCATCAAGTTGACAGTAGTCCACCGCGTAGAAGAAAACAATAACATGGTGTAAGCATTTTGTAGCTTCTCTAAGCAAATTGATTTGAAAATTTTTCGCACCAATCTCGTTCTTAACCGTCTTTGAAACCTTTGATTGCTCGAAAAGAGCAATATTCATATTGTATTGGTTATTGCAAAATATCAGCAATATTTTGCAATATAATTGGTTACAGCCCTGGCTCTCAGTGCCTCGAGCAGGCGCGCGGCGGCGACAGCGACGGCCCCGCGCCGCCGTAGCGCTGCCTGGTGCACTGCGCGCGCAACTTGTGCTTCGCGATTGGCGGCGCCTGCGAGCAGCCGCAGTTCGACGTGCGCGCGGGCGAGTGTGAAGCGCGCGACGCGTTGGTGCCGTGCGCCGAGGCGTGCTTCGACTGCGAGTGCCCGCTGGCCTGAAAATATTTGCCCAAAAGTAGTTTATTCACTGAATATTACTAATCCCTTGCGTTACACGTCGCTAGCGATTACACGTAGTATGATGCGTTACTCAGTTGTTGTTCAGGTTGCACTCGAGCACGCGCTCGTCGATGGTGCTCACCACGTCGAACCACTGGTCCTCGCCGAACGTGGAGCCGCCGCCAGCCGCCGCGATGGCCGCCAGTTCCGCGACCCTCGGCGATCCCACCGCAATCGTGTGCAGCCTTCCGCTGGCGCCGAAGCGCTCCGCGAAGCGCTCCGCCGCAGCGACGGGGTCCTCCCCGGCCGTGTTGCTCCCGTCACCCAGCAGAATCAGTTCAGTCGTGGCAAGGTCGCCAGCATTGCTCGCCAGCAGCTCCGAACACGCCGAGATGCCCACCGCGATGGAGGTGCGCGGCGCTTGCAGATACACGGTGTCGGCCAGTCGCAATAGGAATTGGTCAATGTCTGCGGTGGCGTTCGAAATGGGAACGCTCTCGATGCCGTACTGAACGGCGGAGAGAATTGTGGGGTTGAACTCGTTCCAAACCACGGCGGCCACGATTTGAGCAGTGTCATGTTGCACCCAGAACGCGTCGTTTCCCAACGAGGCGCTGCCGTCAAGCGCAAAGCAAATATTTATGCGACACCTTCTGTCGCTCACTTCTGAATTCCTGATGGTGGCGGCGGTGGCCACGGAAAAAGCCAACGCAAAGAGGACCAAACATTTTGCGGCGTTCATGTTGATGGAGGCTTGGCACGGAGCAGTAGATCGGGCTTGAAGTGGCGTCGAAGCGTGAGTTGTGAGAACGGCTCGGTGGCGCTGCAGAACATGAGGCGCACCCTTTTAATACACTTGCAGAGTGGCCTTAGCTTCGAGCTCCATCAATGCAGATCTTCCTGTTCCGGACATAACGTATCATTGTCTGGAGCGCGCCTTGTTGGGGAACACATTATGCCATAATTCGCTCCCAGTTGGCATGAACAAGAGCGAATGAGAACTGCGGCGGAACGAAGATACACGCTTGTTTAGCAACTTTGATTGGCATTTGCGGCTGCCATGAAGGATTCAACGAAACACCGCCTTTTCATTTATAAAAGAAAAAGTGAAAAGATACAAAAAAAATTGCTTTGCACGTGTGAAGCTGCACTCGTGTGTACACTCGTGACTACCCTGTTATATAATAAATATACTTTTGAAGTGAATTTATGGCACTTGATACGTTTTTGGTTTGCTGAATAGCCTATTTCGAAGTTGACGATGATTCGACCTTGGCAAAACTCGAGTTTAGATACTGACTGCACATCTCTATTCCAAAATAGGTGGTTGCTGTCGAAAGTTGCTCCCAACACTTGTGCAACAAGCTATCTGCGACTTGCTACTGAGTCAAATGCGTGTTTGATAGTAGCCACCAAGGTGCTCGGTGAAAAGCATGGCGCGTACTTTACGAGTTTGTGTCAAATATACGGAGACGAATTTCGCAGCCACACACAATCATTCGTTTGCAAAGCTATGGAGAATCCACTCTAACGACCACCACTGATACCAGTGCCCTCCGCAGTGCCGGTGAACGAGCCGGTGGTACCGTCTCCGCCGAACACCGCACCACTCCCAGGGGCAATGCCACCTATCACCACGGAGCCGTCACCAATGCTTGAGATGAAGCCAGTGCCGGTTCCGCTTACAACACCAGGCACTGGTGCCACTGACGCTGCTGGCGTGGGGTCAGGAGAGAGGCTTGCTGGAAGAGGAGAAGCCGACGGTGCTACGGATGCGGTAGGCGCAGCGGTCATCGTTGTGTCTGCCAAAGGAGAAACCGTCGGCGTGGTGGATACGATGGGCGTAGCAGTCACCGTAGTGTCTGGCAAAGGAGACCCCGTCGGTGTGACCGATACTGCAGGCGTTGCAGTCATAGTGCTGTCAGCGAAAGGAGAAACCGTCGGCGTGATGGATACGACAGGCGTAGCAGTCACAGTGGTGTTTGCGACGGGAGAAACCGTCGGCGTGGCAGTCATTGTCGTATCTACGAAAGGAGAAACTGGTGGCGTAATGGATGCAGTAGGCGTAGCAGTCATTGTGGTATCTGCGAAAGGGGAAACCGTTGGAGTGATTGATTCGGTAGGAGCGGCAGTCATTGTGGTGTCTGCGAAAGCAGAAACCGTTGGTGTAGTGGATACAAGAGGAGTAGTTATCGCGCTCCCCACCGAAGCAGAGACTGCTGGTGTGATGGATGCAGTAGGAGTGGCAGTCATCGTGATGTCTGCGAAAGCAGAAACCGTTGGCGTAATGGATACAAGAGGAGTAGGAGTTATCGAGCTCCCCACAGAAGCAGATACTGCTGGTGTGATGGATGCAGTAGGAGCAGCAGTCATCGTGATGTCCGCAAAAGCAGAAACAGTTGGAGTGACGGATACGGTAGGTGCCGCAGTCATCGTGGTGTCTGCCGAAGGAGAAACCGTTGGCGTGATCGATACTACAGGAATGGCAGTTGCGGTGCTCCCCGCAGAACCAGAGACGGTTGGCGTAATCAACGGAGTGGGGATTGCAGTGATCGTCGGCCCGGCAGAAGAGAAGGTAGATGGCGTAACAGAAGCCGAAGGCGATGCAGAAGGCGAAGGGCCTGGGAAAAGGTCAGGGAACAGGCTGGACAAGAAATCTTCGAAGGATGTTGTCGTCTGGCGGGTGACCGGAGAGGCTGTCACAGAGAGTACAAACATGGACAGAAAGAAAACAAACTTCTTCAACATCGTGGGTGAGACTTGTATCCAGGGCGGAGATGGTTTCGAGTGAACTGAGCGTCCGGTAATGACGATCGAGTCGGTTGAAGATGATGATCTCTAGGGCTTTTGTAGGAAGCCTGATAACTGGAAGAAGAAAGCATCGGGGAGATATCAGGGCGGCGTTATCGATCATGCGGCATATTCTTATCGTAAGAACATCAACGTCATGTACGATACTTGGCTTTTCGTTGGACGACAAGATACGAGAATAAGCCCGGCAGCATAACATATTGTGTTGCTTGCAATTCAATATCTGTTTGGCCGTTTTAGTGTCAACGACATGGCGGATGTAAGGAATGTACTGTGTACGTTGTACTTGGTAGACATAGAGGCATGGATGGAAATATCGAAAGAGGTGCCACCAACGTATTCTCTTCTTATTTCGCCCTCCTTCTATCACAAAAACTCCTTGCATGTTTTCATTGCTGAGAGCACGCCGAGCTGCAGAACGCCCCGTGAGTGTCGAAACGCCTGCACTTGACCCATTCTGTTCAATATTATATGAGAGGAGACAGCAAACAGATTCAGTCATTCATGCCTGCCGCAGCAAATCTTTGACCTGTGCGGCGAGGGTTTTTAATTTATTGCTGTTAGCGAAGAAGGTTACAGAACCGTAGGCTGCGATTGAAAGATGGCATATGTCACAGTGAGGCAGCGGTATCGATTAGAGCATACCGTGCGTCACATGGCTATCGATAAGGGTACTTATCGGCAGAAGTTTTCGTTTACACTCAAACTGGTACAAGTTGGATCTTTGAAGAGGTCACGGCATCTACTTATATTGGCGAATTTGCATCAGCCGTAGGGCTGATCTACACCATTCAACACCAACTGACCCCTCCAGACTCAATCGCTCAGCTTGACTGACTTACTGCCCCCATTCTTGCGGAGCGAGCCCGAACACGGCACTGCACTGAAATCGTCAGCGAGAAAATCGATAGCGGGATTCTTTAAGTGGTATGAAGAGTGTACCAAGGGTAGAACCTACCCTTCAAGCGACGACGGCAACGATATGGAGACCATATACAGAAGCTGTTAAGTGTATCGCTGATGCAGATGTAGGAAAAGCTGTGCTTGCAGTACTCCGCTGGCTATCCCATCACGTTTGTCTGTTCGTCTTGTTCTCCATACGATGAAGTAGCGCTGTTGCCGACAACATGAGCGTAAGGCTCATCTCGACCATCCTTGTTCAAGGAGATATGCCCGTTCCTTTGTCCATTCCTTCTGACACATGCATCAAAAGAAGCATAAATCCACTGCAATGATGCTCGTCGGTTCGAATCCTCCATCGAACTCGCGTTGTGCTGTCATGATGACCACGAACACTGGAGTACTTTTAAATGACATTCAACAATTATGACACGCACCCGTACTGTCTGCCATGGTTTTCTGACATTTCCGCATCACTCATACCTCCCCTATGAGGTGAGCCAGGATACCAATTTGCGTGGCTGAGAAGGAGCCACCTCTTCAGCCAGAACAATGGGATTTGGCCGGATATGCTTCGAGGCAAAGCAAGTGTGCTACGAAAGCACCTTCAGACGTATTTATCGAAGGTGCACTGTATTCACGTTTACACATAACCCCCTTCAAGATAAAATCCGCTGTGCACAACGCTTTCTACCGTACTCCTCGAGAAGGAGAACGGACGAGTGGTGAGCCCATCCATTGTACGCCCAAGCGATATTGAGTGCAGCGGTCATCTTTAGCACCTGATGAACATGTACAGGTATGGGGTACAGATTTTTCCGTATCAAAGGGATGGGGAAAGTTCATCATTTCCGCCGCAGAGCTCGGTATAATGCCAGATCGTGTTCTGTATTCGCTCATCACGTTGAGCAAACAGAGCTTCCGGCGCCGGGAATGATTTTCACGAGTCAGGATCATGTTTTGCGTCCTTTGACTGCAGTGAAGACGCAGAGCTCCACATCCGTTCTATCTTTCAACGATCTCCAAGAAGCTCCTGGATAAGGGAATTTCAGCTACACGTACACGTATAACAACGTGTACCCGTACACTGTAAGGCTTCACGTAACAATTCTCCTGAGTCACAATTCTCAAGAAGCTGAGATGAAAATTTCATTTTTTTTAGAATTTAATTCTATTCCGATTGCTACAATTCAGTTCAGCTGACAACGCTCTCGTTGGAGACGTTGCGAGCGTGTCAGATCCAATTTACAGTGATTATGATTTACATGTCGAACCATAAGTCAAGCCTCGTGAAAAACTTTTTAATTTTTAACTTTCCAAGAAGTTCAAGAAAGTTTCAGAAAGTGTTCCTTGCATACTTGAATCAATCAGAAAGATGCACATTGCCCGCTAGCAAGAAGCGTAATTGTGTTTCCAGATCCGGTTGGCGCCGGAGAATTGTCAACGCATGACAGCTCTGAGAAAGTGTTGTCAGTGATGGATACGCCACCAGTGTTCTTCGTAACCGTTGCCACATTTCCATTGTTGTTAGAAAGAGAGACATTGTCGTTTCCAGTAATGGTCACTGAGAAGTCTGTGTTGGAATCAAAAGTCACAGGACCGCTGTTGTTCTCGATCACTATGTCCTCGAGTGAAAAGCTAGATCCCGAAATCTCAACTCCCGCCCCGGATCGGATTGCAGTATCGCCAACAAAGTTGCTGTTCACCACTTTTACCAACCCTGAAGTGCCCGAAAATGTTGCATCACTGTCGGTTTGAGTGTCATCAATCGTGACAGCTCCGTCCAAATTCGTGATAGATACGTCACTGATCGTTGAAGACTTGACAACTACACTCCCAGTTTGGTCTACGACTATGAAGTCTCCGGAGGAAATCGTGGCTCCGCTCAAATCTACGTTGCCAGTTCCCTTCTCCACGGAAATCGTCCCGGTGATTGACGAAGCAGTGCACGTCGGGGGGCCTATTGCTAGCAGATCCCCACTGTTCTCAGAAATCGTCACCATTCCAGCAACGGAAGCAGAGCACAAGGAGATTTCACTAGAACCCTTTGACACGAATATTCCACCGCCACCAATTGTACCGCCGTCCACAGATATATCCTTCGAGGAGGTGCTGGAAATGCCAGTGATAGAGCCTTTAATCACAGCACTTCCTGAAGAAAGCAGAGATACACTTCCCACAGAACTCGAAGTGTCAATTGTGAGCGTGGCTGTTGGAGAATTTGCTGATGAAACCAATCCGTTGACAGTAGTAGTTCCAGAAAGCAGAATATCACCAGATCCATCTCCGCTAACACTTCCAAGAATCTCAGTAGCTCCCAAAGTTGAAAGTGATCCGCTGCTTAGCACCGTGACAGAACCTGTTACAAAGGCGCCATCCAGAGTGCATGATCCGCCATTGACCGTCACACTAGCAAGATTACCACTGAGCGTACCTGAGCATATTGTTTGGGAAAGGCATAGAAGAGGGAGGCAAAAGAGAGCGAGGCCGAATAGAATCCTAGGGGCCATGGTGGTTCCAGAGAGAGAAAGAAGCCGTGATGAATGGAAACCGGGATGGTAGATAAAGGCATGGTGGGTGCGGAACGAGAAAGAATGAAGGCCAGATTTATAGAGAGGCAGATGTGCAGTCGTTCTGCGTTTCTCACACCTATCTCGCGAGACCTATTCGATGTGGAAGAAATTAAACGTTTGACGAATCTTAGCAAATTGAGCTCCGCTTAGCACAACTCTGCGTCCCAGACGACTTAATGAAACGAAGCTTTCGGACACAACCAAGCGTGATGATTCATTCATAACCTCACCGTTAGGAACACACACAACTCGCAAGTGGTTTGTGGATGATAGCCAGGTTTTGCACTATGACAGCACCAAGGCAACCAAGATCGCAATTCTTGGCTCTAGATTAACAACTGTCTTCACCCCTCTAAGAAAAATGTCACCCTCTTAGATGGATTCTTCTCATCGTTTAGCTTCCAGAGCTCTGTCTCACAGCTCAAAAGAAGTTCTGAATTGAAACTTGAGCATTTTGGTGTGTGTAACGTCGTAATGATAGCTTCACGAGAGCTGGCGGCATACATAATTCGTGGCCATGAACTCTACAAGCCAAGGTAAGGTTAGGTAGATTTCCAAGTCTTGGAAACTTGAATGGAAGAGATGGCAGAATCGACAGGCAATGGATAACGTCAGAGGATCCTCTGTGTTCCTGGCGATACTAGCTCTGGATGCGCATCGAAAGCCATACACGTGGAACCGTTTTCAAATTGTCAGATTTGCACAATTCAAATAAATTACACAGCCGTTTTGGAGTCCAACGCCTTCACCTTCAGCGACGTTAGCTCTTGACGGATTCCTTGTCATTGGAATAAGGTATAGAACTTGGAAAAAAGGTACAAAGCTGGCGTAGTACAGCAGTGGCCGATGAGATGAATTATATGCTTCAGGCAGGAATCACGATATCGTTTTGTGATCTAGTAATTAAACGAGCGAGTTGACCGCTTTATAACCCTTGCTCTTGACTGGTTACCAGGGGCGGGCATGGGTAGGGCAGTTCCACCGTGCTATTCATTTAGGAAATATGTCATTGTGGCATTTATCCAGCGAAAGATTTCAATTCAGTTTTGCTTGTAGAACTCAGATGATCATCCAACTGTAATTGCAAAAACCCTTCCCGAAAGGACACTGATTCAGTGTGTTCAACTGGAGCCGACGCCTTTCCCTCCCCGACGCACCTCGACCAACATGCCCAGAAGCATATGTTCCAGCAGTGTACGCAGAGCGTTGAAAGATCAGTGCCCGGTGGCGACGTAGTACCAGCAGCACGCAAGTCTGCACGCCGCGTCCAATCCGCCCTGCCAACGCATTCCGCCAGCTCTCCATCCCATCTCGGAAGCGACCCAAGTGCCAGCCGCGCACAAGGTGCAGACGCATCCACAAGGTGCGGACGCATCCACGCCCCCGTGCGTCAAGGCCACCCGGCAACGGCAGCAGCAGCAGCAGCAGCCGCGGCAGCGGCAACGGCAGCGGCAGCGTTTGCCCTCCAATCTGTCAAGGTGGACACGTTGTGTTCGTCGGCGCGTTGAACAGGGTGTCCACGAGCACCGTAGCAAAGGGACCATCCGTTGTCTGGGGAATCCATCCCAAGACGGTTAGGTGTACCAAATTTACACGTACTTATATAACGGGCTACACGTTGTGTAAGCCCGGTGGGCGTGCAATTTGACAAAGTTGCATAGTGCAACGCACCGGCCCGCGCATGGCCCATGTCAGCAAATCCCGGGTGGGCACTTAGATAAAGCAAAACCAGTTCAGTAGTACACAGTTGGAATGGACCCCCTCCAGACTGCGACAGTACTCGTTTTGAACAAGATTATTCCGCTTGTTCGAGTTCTATCAGTTAGAAATGCTTTCTTGTTGTATGCTTCGTACAATTTTTTCAATGCTTTCTTCCCTTGTCGTTCCATCTGTTCCACGTCTTTCCATGTTTCATTTGCTTTCCTTTGTTGCTTCCGTGTGCAAGGGAGGAAAACATAATATAATCCTGATGGCGCGCAGCGAATCGTAAGCATTGTCTTGTTGAGCTTGACTGTTTTCTGTCGTTCCAAGTCAATCCTGAGGAGAACCTCTTTGTTTATTTTAAGAAATCCAAATTTTGTAATACCGACAGAAGGTTACAGTAGCGGCAGTGCCGCCAGCGAGGAATTGTAGACTTTTCCCGCTGCGACCCCTTCTCCGGATATATCGGGAGTCTCAGCTCCTCCTAACCCCCCGAGCGCCGCGCAGCGACGACAACATTTAGATCGGCTTTCTCAAGTTGCACGAGTCACCCAGCCCACCACTGGAAGTCAGGATCACTTTCAAACTGTGTTGAAGTGGTACATGACACAATTGTGTCAAGATTACATTTTGAAACTTCTGAATTCGAACAAGAAGTTTTTTAATCAAATTACAAAATAAAAACTAACTTGGACGTACCCTGTAATATGTTGTAGTGGTTAAAATATTATTTTAACCTCCACTAAAACTCTTTCAGACTGACTGTTTCTCCCTGATTGTGCTCGGCAAGGTACCGATGTCCCAACCGACGGTATATGCTGCAAGCTTGTAGGTTATCTACCTTTTGACAGATTGGCGACGAGAGGAGATCTTGGTAACAAGGGATCTTCTGTGAGCAGCGGAACCTGGTGCTGTTATGACGACGATGTTTTTGAGACACGAGATAGGGAGCAAACCTTTGTCGTTACCTACGTCAGAAAACATGAAGAGAAACGTTGTGAATTCATAGATGGAATTGTCGCTCAGCGAACGGCTGACAAAAAAAAAAAGGTTCACCACACAAAGGTTACTCTTTCTATTGCTCGTATAAATGGAGCACCAACGTTCTAAACGTTCTCGAAGAACACTCAAACTTCTTTCGAACGAGAGAAAGAGATACAGTAAGCTTCAACATGTTTGCAACTACAATCTGCTTCTGGTTATTAGTTGGTTCTGTGGCTGCATCCGGCTGTTCAACCAATGCCCCATTCTCGCCCGGCATAATAGGCCGGCGGTTGTATCAATTTCGGCCATGCTATCCAACTCGCTGGACTTCAAGCAGCACCGTGGAAGTGAACGCCACGCACATCATCTACTATCCTTTTCACTCAAACTACAACTACGGTCAGTTCTGCGTTGAGTACTACCTTTTCAAGCTGAATCGATGGGCACCGATGATGACGCACTACCCGTACTTGGATATGCCTGAAACCAATGGATTCGAGATGTGCGGTACGGAACAAGAAAGGCAGAAGACTGTGGCATGGCCACAGGGTGCGACTCGAAACGATTTCATTGCTGGACTGAACGAAACCATTACAGGGTTGACTTTGTTGCGGGATTCGGATTGTAGACGAGAAGGATTCGGCGTCAACGAAACCGAATATCAGCACCCGTGGTTGGAGGCACCTATCACCTATTTGCATTCTGTAGCTTATAACTACGGCATCTGTTTGGACAACTGAGAAACTGGGGCGATAGAACAACGAGGAATGATGCTGACAATATAGCAGATATATTTCTTCCTTCACATTAAGACATGGAGTCCATAACTTTGGCAGTGGGCGAAATCGATTGATGTTGGCCTTCAAAGCGCGACGTTACGTCGGGTTTCCTACAAGAAATTGAAAGAATTAAATTTGAGTATCTTCAAAAAAGTACGCAACATTCACTTGCTCTGATTCTTCTCTTTTCACTCCTCGTGGAAGGGTTGATTTACTCAAGTGCCACAAGCGTATTCGCCGCTGCCCATTTCACCAGAACCTCTATCATCGGCCATATTCCCGGGCCAACGATTCGGCAGATGGTGAGGCCTCTTCATGACTGCCGTTGTCTTAATTAAAAAAAGATGTAGAGAGGAAGCAATCAGAGCAATCAGAGCATGCCTGTGTACGCAGTGAACCAAGTGCTCATGGCAAAGAGATTGAGAACGCACTGGCAACCACGAGAATGAACTATTCGGGGACTGCTATTGCCAATCGTAATCACCAAGGAATCATCGAGGGTCATTTCGACTTGGTCAGCAGCGCGGTCGGGAGCGCCGACGCCCCCAGTGTCAACATGCAGCATCCTCAACGACTGGTATTTGGAGGTTTGTCGGTGCAAAGGGTGGGGACACCAAGACGACGCCCACACGTTGATCACTTCGTCTCCTTTTCGCAGATTTTGTGATTTGGTTTTTTTGAAAATTGTATTCAAGAACTTTTGTAGGCTGACAGTGGGAGCACCATGCAAGAAACATACAGTGTAATTCATTCTGGATGCTTCCAGTTCCCGACATGGACGACCATCGCAAGCGCAAAAGAGTGGGCAAACGGAGAAACAGAGGGCAGAAGAATCTAAGCTTTACTCTCCAAACAGGTGATAAGGCGGAGATACACCTTGTGTTCCCTTCCCCAAACCGTACCACAACAACCAACAGCGCCCACCTTCTTCAACAGCAACACGGTACTGTCAAACCCGTTAAACACAGACATTGTTGCTACAGTCATCACACGGACCACCAGCAAACCAACAATCATATACATCGTAGCAATACTCCCCACACACATCCTTCCGAATCGTGCGGAACAGCCTATTCCTCCAACGAGCGTAAGGGCTACGGGCGGCGTGTTCCGTCTTCATGCCGAGCGGGAATGTGGGCGAGGCAACGGTAACACCGCACATGATGGCCAAAAAGGCCACAAACACAAAGCGGAAAGCCATGTTTCGTTCTCTGAAAGGTTGAGGTGAGGTGAAGGGAGGTGAGTTGGTGCACAGGGGTTGAACCAAGACAATGATCTGATGCTCTTATATAGCCGTGGGTGGGAGTTCTCTTGGATATCGAGATAAGCTTGCTTGGAAGCAAAGCTAAGCCAGGCCGATTGAGACCGGCAATGAACAAAAGACATTGTTCATCATTGACAGCTTTTCTTTGGATGCAAATGTCGCTCGCTGAGCCGCTCGCGTTGGCGAAGGTTGTGCTGGAACATGCTGTCTGTGCAAGACCGTGTCTGTTTCGTGGTTGTGGCGCTTGCGAATGAGTAGTACGCACTGTGTGCTGAGAGCAGCGCGCACTGAGAGAACGAATGTGGCCACAGGAGCGCGTCAACAAGCGCTCAAGATTGGATGCAAGCGTTGATGCAGGCATTGGCGAGAAGCGTCGAGATGAGAGAACAGGTATTGAGGTACCCTTGGTAGGGATAGATTAGGGCTTTGCCAAACGCGTTGATGCAAGCGTTGATGCAAACGCCAGCGTAGAACATCGAGATGCGTTCAGCATACTTGTGAGGTCGTCAGCGGTCGTGAGAGTATCTGCATCCTGCTTGTTGGATGGGGGGCACCTACAACGCATTGCTGTCTGAGGAGATTCGAGATCTGGATGTCCTATGATGTATCGAGTTAGCAATCATTTTATTCTCAAATTGGCGCTCCTACTCTCACGGATATGCTAGAGCAGGCATCTTGCGCACCCACCTGTCCTCGACCACTTCGTTGGCAACAAAATCGGCGGCGTCCTTGAATCCTATCTTGAAATTGCCCTCGTTGAGCATCTTGTCTCTCACAATATACGGTTTGCGTTCACAGTCCACTAGATACGACAAACGCACACTGGTCCACTCCAAGTCATCACTTTCGCTCAAAATAGTTTCCATCCTCGCCATATCAATGTATGTGTTCATGAGATACCGACGAATGATGCTGTTGTAAAACGCAGGGGCCTTATCTTCCTCATCCACTCCGCTAGACGAGAGCACAATTATGCGCTTCATCCCCAACTGTCTCATGGCGCCTCTCACAGCTCGGACCGCGTCGCTGTACAGCGACGTTCGTTTGCGCGCGCTGCGAAGCGCGCCAGTTCCCAGCGCGGAGATCACCGCATCGCTTCCCTTGAGCGCGGCGAGAATTGAGGGTTGGTCGCTGAGGTCTATCTTGCGGACCTTCACTCCTTCGGTGGGCTGGACTGTCGACGGGCGGCGCACTGCTGCCGTGACGGTGTGACCGTTTTGGACGAGCTGGTCGACGATTTCAGAGCCGGTCTGGCCGTTTGCTCCGAAGACGGTGATGTGCATTGCGAATGAGGGAGATCTGAAAGTAAGGCGAAGTGGTTGCGAAGTTGCGACTTGGAGATCGTCCGCGACTAAGCATTGCCACCGAAAGACCGAGGAGCACTCACGAGCTTTATAGAGATAACGAAGAACTCGCGGATGTGGTCCTCTTGACCCGAAGTTGAAAAACACGTCACACTAATTGAAAAGCACCATTTTTTGCCAATTTTGTGGAGTGCGGTGCGTGCAACTGCTAATTACACATTCCATTTGACCGCACGTGTAAACGCTGATGGCCCAGAATCGCCGCAGCTCGGAGCAGAACCGCTATGGCGATGGTATGACCATTCGGGCATGCCCCCGTAAGAAACGTTTTCCTTCCGCACAGCTTGATTCGGTTCTGTCAATCGGCCCGTTACCACGTCTTTGATGACACGCTCCTAAGGAGTGGCAGCTCGCCAGAGCCACACACAGTTCTGGATCAGTTCATAGATCACTGCCGAAGCCGGCTTGCACCTTGTGAAACTCCGTTCATTTGTCCTCTAAAACTTCATGTTAGTTGTCAGTGCTGACCTCTGAAATTTCAGATCAACGTCATACTTCTCCGAGAGAAACAAGCGGGAAGTGGAAGTCTAAGAAGCCAATTCAGAACAACCTCGTTGTACAGAACAGTGGAGACCAAAACGAAAATTTGAGCTGGGCGTCTAGAACGTTGGTAGCATCATGGGCAGAGTCGCCAAACCAGGGGCGCTGTTTCTTTCTTTGAGTTTGTCAAAGATAGTTTCTTCTTGTACAATAGGCCCGGATGAGGCAGAATAAATACTCGCATCCTGTGCCAACCGCTACAGATTGGAACAGTAGACCGACTCTTCTCCTTTATCCTAACCACCAACATGTTTCCGCCTGCCTCGTCCACGAGCTTAATAACGGCAAAGTTTTTCACCTTGATCTAGAACCGATACTTTGCACTTGCTCGCTTGATCTGTAGCATCTTGATGCTCATCAACAAAAGCCTGGAATGAAAACCTTGCCACCACCACAGCTCATTCATCCGAAACCGAGAAACCAGTACATGTAACAGGACAGTTATCATGTAGTTAGAATAGGAGGCAATTTTCGCACGAAACAGTACTCCTGGCAACCATGGCTGCCGGAGACAGAGATACTTCCAATTGGGTACGTGTCGAGATCTGTCCGAAGCACGTGCCTTCTGGCTCTTCTCAGAGCTAGAGCACGAACCAACGTAGTCCGGACCTGCGGCCCCTGTGAGGCTGTGTGAACGGACGGCGTCGGGGTTGCACAGTGGCGGCCCCAGAACGGGCTGCGTGCGCAGACGGACGTGCGGCCCCGGAGGGGCTGTGTCGCGTAGTGTCGCAAGACGAAGTAAAGTTGAATGTACTTTATTGTAGAAGATAGATTATTGATGATTCAAGACAGTAAAGTCGTTCACCGACAACTAGCTCTCTACTTAAGTACTGTTCGAGATAGCGTAAACCTGCTAAACCGCGTATCTCCCCGCTGAGCCAGATTAGTTGCAGGAGCTCTAGACAGGCGCATATGCGCCTCTAATAAATCAAATACAGTGTATCCACGATATATCTCTCGAAAGAGATATATCTTCTGTATCAGTAAACGTAGTTCCACCACCACACAAATGCGACTCCTACAGTGCTCCTCCTGGGTCCCAAAACCATCTAGATCCAGATACATATCTGGAACATTTCATAACGCATTTCTCTACACTCGAAGTGTTTTTTTTTCGAACAACTGTGTTCGAATATTCCATTATGAAATGTTCTGAGCGAAACCTTCTCTTCCGAACAAGCGCAGGGTGCCACCAATAAACCTGACATTTCGGGAGGACGTTTGTTACAGAAATGCACAGGGTGTTTGTAGCAGATGTAGAATCTTGCACAACGTTATGCGCGTCATGTACGTCGCTTACAGGCCGTCCTGGAATCAGAGAAGACATCCGAGAGGTGCATTTGGGCCTCCAAATTGTGCCTTCTCTCGAGCCCGAGTCCGTGTTTGATGAATTCAGTGCATGACGTTCTCCAAAACTACTTGATGCACCTGACTCACATGAACAAATATGGCAGTACTTTTGCAGAGTGACAATTAACGCTCTTCGAATTGAAGGTAATGTGGTCCCATCGACACACAATCCGTTTGCAGACAAGAAACCAATCCACGCCCGTACAGTAGCGTTGCTGAGAAACAAGATCGACTTTGGGCGAAACGTTGCAGTGTACTCCACCCATAATCTCTCACCAGTGAGCTTTAGTTCCACAAACGCATCCAATATTTCTCTTGCATACTCCTCCAACGCTTGCATATAGTCTTTCCAACCCTGTTTCGAGGCATTCTTCGCTGGAGGGCATGGGTCCTCGAACTCCGCATCTTCCATAGCACCGCCTTGCGTAATGAACGTTTTTACGCCGCCACGAGTACAGTAATCGACATCTGCCAAACCGGACTGCAACGCCGGTCAAAACAGAAAGACAGACTCGTGTTCCAATTATCAGTGTCCCGAAGTTGCAACTGTCGAGATCTGTCCGAGGCACGTGCCTTCTGGCTCTTCTCAGAGCTAGAGCACGAACCAACGTAGTCCGGACCTGCGGCCCCTGTGAGGCTGTGTGAACGGACGGCGTCGGGGTTGCACAGTGGCGGCCCCAGAACGGGCTGCGTGCGCAGAAGGACGTGCGGCCCCGAAGGGGCTGCTTCGCGTAGTGTCGCAAGACGAAGTAAAGTTGAATGTACTTTATTGTAGAAGATAGATTATTGATGATTCAAGACAGTAAAGTCGTTCACCGACAACTAGCTCTCTACTTAAGTACTGTTCGAGATAGCGTAAACCTGCTAAACCGCGTATCTCCCCGCTGAGCCAGATTAGTTGCAGGAGCTCTAGACAGGCGCATATGCGCCTCTAATAAATCAAATACAGTGTATCCACGATATATCTCTCGAAAGAGATATATCTTCTGTATCAGTAAACGTAGTTCCACCACCACACAAATGCGACTCCTACAGTGCTCCTCCTGGGTCCCAAAACCATCGAGATCCAGATACATATCTGGAACATTTCATAATGCATTTCTCTACAGTACGCGGGTAGCAGCATGTCTTCTGTAACACAGACGTAGAGCTACGAGCCAATATCACGCCTGATCACCGTGATCGGCTTGTAGCTCACGCTCGGGGAGACAGAAGGTCACTCTGTGATCACATGCCCTCTAGCTTGTAGTTTAGTTTGACAGCTAGATAGATAGCTACAGCTACTATAAAGAGAGCGTCAGCCGGCCTTCCCTTCCATCGGAGAAGGCCAGACTTCATCCAACCCCATTGTGTTTCATCGTCATTAAATAGGCTATGAATCTCATGGAATGCTGTCTGTACGATGAGAGATACATTACATCCCCCCAGGGATGCGTTCTGTTCATCTCCAAAGAACCGAATCCAAGCCCAGTGTACAGAGTGACAACACCCCACTTGAATATCCTTTAGCGGAATCACCGTTGTAGCACTTTGAGCTTCCACACAATCGAATTGAATGATGTACAAATGCTTGTAATTGCATAAAACTGAAACCGAAAACAGAAAACATGTAGATCTCATATGGGAAAAAGAGATTTCTCGTTGGGATTCAGACGACATGCTAGCGTGTGGTGCTGTCAGCTGCAGATGACAGTCACAGAGGGTCACGATAACACCTCCGCAGTGCCAGCTTGCGGAACACATGCACTGGAGCGGCCATAGCTCAGTCGGTAACCACCTTCGTGTGCTTTTTGTGTGATCTGGGGGTCCTGGGTTCGAGCCCCAGCTCTGCTTTGCTCCCCTCACGATTCACCATATAGCGACACAATTGATGACTAAGAAATTTTGATGGGAATGTCAATGAAGCTGGTGGCATGATTGTTGAAGATGAATCAACCTTCAAGAAGCGAGAAGCACTACACGAACATCGCTGGAGTTCTTCCGAAGTGTAGTGGGCTCGAATTTTATTGTGTGTTTGTTTGCAACCTACAACGTGACGCGATGCATATGCATGCGTAGCCGCGAAAGCAGTACACGTATGCGGATGTAAGGGTCAAACGCTCCATAGTTGTGCAACAAAGCTCTTTCGTCGAACAAGGGGGTCATATGTTGCAGCTCTTCCTACACGTACTTTTCCACACGTACACTTCGTTCCATGCACACCCCCATGAGTGCAAGAGCACAGTAGAGCTTACTGAGGGGAGTCCGACTCCCCCTTGCAGAGTTTGTTGCATTGACCAAATGAGTTTTGATCTACGGAAGTGGCTGATTAGCATTTCACGTTGTTACATCAAGACATCATATCAGTATACGTGGAACTTGAAATGAACGAGCTTGATCTCCGATGAGCAACTACATAAAAACTCTCCGATACGTCCTGCCATTTCCCGCCTCCCTTAACAAGCCGCAGACATATCCAAAGATGACAGCCACAAACGTTCTTTCTTTTATCCTTCTTCTGCTTTTTGCATCGGTCTCTTTGGCCGCTCATATCCATGAGGGCCATGGTCCTTATGGACCCAAGTGCCGCAACATGAGAACTTTTCCTTTCGTCTCCTGCGAGCCCCAGTGCGCCACCTACTCCTTGGACGTACATAGACAGTGTCAGAGCAAACAACAATTTGGATGCTTGTATCGGAGATGTTCTGCTCATAACTTCCAATGTGTTTTGAATCCAGAGGTTTCTTCCTCCAATGACTGCCCCGACGGAGAAGTTCAAGTCCGACAGGTCACTCTCAGACCTAACTTTCCCGTTGAGTTTGATCTTGCTGTTAACATCAAAGGGTTCGATCTGGATGTTGTTCTTCTCATTGACGCGAGTGAGTCAGCCAAGCCTCGCTTGAATGCCGTTAAGAACGAGTTGAGCTCATTTGTCAGACAGCTTAATGGCACTGCTCATGTTGGCGTTGCCGTATATGGTGGCGAGGACTCATTTGATGAAGAGGGAATGCAGGTTCTTTCCCCTGCCGAGGAAAACGTGCAATCGGCCCTGGATGCTCTGGAGAACATTCCTACCTTTCCCGACGGAGTTCGTACGACTTTGACGGCTCTTAGTTCCATTCAGAGATATCCAAACCCACTTTCCCTTCGCCTCTGGAGAACAATTGTTGTGCTTATTGGTGACACCGCTGGCCGAGAACCGGAATGCTCTCTACAGATGGATCGAGACCGAATCTCAGGAACTTTGTTCGACTTTTCGAATGGTATTTCAGTGATCCCAGCTAGCTTGGATGAGCCTGGACTAGATGGTGCACTTCCCCCGATTCAGCCATGCGCTAACAGTTACCTTCCTACTGAAGCACAGCCAGTAGCTGCTGGGCAGGCGAGTAAGATTGCGGAGGACACAGGGGGCGAGGTTGTTAGCTCTATCACTGCTACTGTTCTTTTGGGAGCCATTGATAGTGTGCGAAGAAACCCAAACAGAGCTCATCAAACGAGGCCTGGTGCAGAGATTTATATTTCTACCGCAAGCGTCGTTCCGGTGAATCTGCCTTACTATGAAGTTGTAGAGCCCATCAACGGGTGTGAAGACAAGGTGATCGTGACCACCACTGGAATTCCTGAGGACTTTGTGAGTGAGCCAGCGCATTTTACAGGAAAGGTGAAATTAGATCTTCCCGCTGGTATCTGCCAACGCGGGCCTTTCTCGTGCACGATCCGTGTAATGGACCATGAGCGTGGACACGAAACTATGAGTCATTGGTCCAGACCTATGACGTATTATAAGAAGATTTCAGTTCGAGCTTGTTGAGTGACGCCAAGTCACCTTGATATGAAAACTAGCCATATTACATATCCAACTCCCGCCTGTGAATTTCCTTTCTCTCATTATTTGAGAAGCAAATATAGAAATATTTGTCATGGGACAAGTGATCCGTTGCGAGAGAGCCATCGCGGTGGCTTCGCCCGAAGACTTACTTGGGTTTTATGCGTTATATGGGTCCGATTGTAAACTGATGGCGCTCATGTGCGCACTCTGGTTAGAGTGAACCTGGGAGCTGCCGGACCAACCCTTGAGAGGTTCTGTCTCAGCGCCTTTTATGTAGTTTAGAGTTTCCAGTTTGGGAAACACCCGGGCAGTCTCAAAGAGAAAAGGCACGCTGAAAACAATACGATGAGAGCTAAAAGCTGCAAACCTATGGATATGAATGCCTCCGCTCTCTCGTTATAGAGATAGAAATATACCTGTGCTGACGCCAAAAGTGAGTAGTGCAGTCACTCAAATACAAATACAAAATTCACCCGACCGGAACAACATAAATACAAACAACAGAACTCGGGTTCAAAAACAAGAAATCCAACGTTCGAAGTCACCGAGAGCTAAGCTCCAAAATTGTTTCAAAGCTGCACTGTCGACACCATGTTTTGTAATCAGACGAATCGGCAAAAAAGGTGAAAACTCCAAAAAGAGCAACACAAGAAATACCCGCGACTACCAGCTTAAAATAAAAAACATAAGACGATATCCCAGTGATAAACGCAATAGCAAAGCTACAAAACTAAAGCAATACGGCTTGTCTAAATGTACAAGTCAAAACCAACAACAACCAAGAAACGTACATTCTAACAAGCTACTTGATGCGCTGTAGAGCCCAAATTTGAAAGCAGAAAAAAGAAGTCGTTACGACAAAAACAGTCGCAGTGTGGGCCGAAGCCGAAAAAAGAACAATTCACTTTAATCGCACCAAACCAACAAATGAACGCCAACAACAGAGCTGTATGTATATAAAAGCATAAACGGGCGAAAAAAAATTGATGGTAAAAAAGCACAAACCATGCCTTACAAAAGTAAGAATGAACAAAGAAAGAGTAGAAAATAGAGGTAAAGAAAGAAACTTTATGGTCAGGGAGTCGGTATGAGAGAAAATGTGGTCTACTTCAGTCACTTCAACTAGAACGCTTCGAATTCGAGAATGTCTATCTCTTGATCCTGCAATTCGTATACTTGAGTTGTACTTGTCTCACCATTTAGTCAGAAATACCCGATTATTTCTCACTCTTCATAGCAATTAGTGGTGTCGACTTATCATCTTGTAAGTAAAGGCTTTGTTGTTGGTTACCTTGTGCCCAAGCTATGCGTGGGGTGTCTTGGACATAGTCACATTGTGGTTTTAATATGTTTTTTTGTGCTACTAGATTCCAGCTCGAAGCCAAGCCCGAAGCTTCTTTCTTCTCCTCTCGTTTTGCAGCGGTGTAAATCGTTTGTGGCTGTTATGAAATCTGAAGATCTTGTTTGCTTTGCGGTGAATCAAGTTGATCATAAAGAATTATGGACTTCGACCGAAGTCATGTTGTTGACCACGCTAAATATTGAACCATCCGCTGCAAAAGCTCTCATTTCCGACCCCGATTATCTTTGCTTTGCTGCCAGCTCACCGAATAGTGATGAAGCTTCAGAGATCATGGATCACTTCCCGACTTCACCTCGGGCGATTCCAGACATCACTTGGCGGCCAATGTTGATGGGTTAATTCAAAGCAATACAGCGTGGCGTTGCGGGAGGGATCGTTTTTTTCGATTCCATCGATAATGTTCTGAACATTCTGGTCAGCCGTCTGCCAACGGTCTATCTTCGTGGCGTATTGCTGGGTTTGGGACTATCGTTCAGTGTGTCAGTCGGAATCCAGGTCTCTAAAGCTGACATCATGCGCTTGCTGAGGCTGCTTACGTCTCGTGTCATTGAGTAGATTGAATAGTACTTGTTCTTCCCTCAGCGGGGTGGTGCGGTAGACGAAGGTTTCCTGCATAGGTGCGTCAAAGGTGGCCTTTGTTTGCGACAAATTTCTCCTGGGACAACATGCTAGCGCAGTCTTGGGTTCATCGTGAATAATGCCTCCCTCAGGATCTCTCTCTGGCTTTTTTATATGATTGACCTATTGCGCGTACCAGTTTGGACACCGCATCTGTCGTTTCAACTCACCATGACTGACAAGAAGCTGACCGGATCCGAACAAATTGCTGCGATGACGGACGACTCTAGTCCTGCTGCCTCCATCCCGGAACCATCACTACCGCCGGCGGAAAGTGTTTTGAATTTGGAAAAAGTCGAAACTGCCAAGGAAGCCGATATCCCGAATCAAGATGAGGATGACCATGCCCCTAGGACGACTTCTAACACTGGCTTATATGACGTCGAAGTGGAGCTTTCGATTGGCATGATGATACGTGTGACGATGTTGCTTCCCAGTTTAGCGACAGGTACCGCCGAGACCTCTGCGAAGTTACGCTAGTTCTTGCGCGAGGTCCTTTACCACTATCTCCGTGGATTCTATGACGGGATCTCGTTCGTCCTTGCCGCTCGTCAGCACGGAGATCTGAACCCTGTCCGTCTGCTCCTGAACGATCTTGATGCGCTGCTTCAGTATCGAGAGGCATGATCCGATGAACGCAATGCGTTCAAATCCCGCATATCCATAAAGTACGTGTGCCTTGCGGTGTCCTTTTCTGGCGAATTGGGGCGTTACTGGCATCCCTACCATCTCCTTCGTGCGAGAGTGACGCAGCGCGCAGCGTGCGAGTGCCCCATATGTTGCGTGCCAAGCACGTTTTATCGCGTGGGGCGCTAGCTCCTTGATCGCCTTCTGCGGTAGGCACGGAGGTACCATCTTTTGCAGGGCTGTCTCGCCACAGCGGCGCGACGGCAGCATCGTCTGCGAACAGCCGTCACGTAGCTGCGGCGCAACGGCAAGGCCTCCTCTTGGGCGCGGCCGTCGCGCCTCGGCGGCACGACGGCGCGCCAAGCGTCACTGTTCTTCTCAGGCGCGCGGCCGTTGCGCCTAGGGGCGCCACGGCGCGCCGAACAGTGTCGTCTTCTCTAGCGCGTGGCCGTCGCGCCTCGGCGGCGCCACGGCGCGCCAACCAGCACCGATCTTCCCTGGCGCGCGGCCGTCGCCGCGAAAACGCTGCGCGAAGGTGCGCGAAGTGGCACCGTTCTTCTCGGTCGCGCGGCCATCGCTACGAAGCCGCAGCACGCGGCTTGACGCTTGGCAAGAAGTGGGGAGAGGAAAGTGCAGCTCCCACGCCGCCCTCTCCTCATCTCTTTGCCGAGATTAAACAGAATCAAGGGAGGGTGTGTCCTACAGAGCGCCAGGACACCCCTTACAGAAACGCCTCTACATGTACTTTCATCGCTTGTTGTTCGACAGCAAGTGAACATTCTCGTAAAGCTCCTCATGCTACTTCTTCACCGCGCCCAACAAATGGAGCAAGTTCTTCGATCTGCTCAACTGTCATTAACCAAGATCACCTCAACATTTTGCGATAGTTTACAAAAATATGTATTTGCGAGAGTATCGCGAACTTACACAGAGCGCACTGTATTCTTGAAAACTCAGCTTACACTAGCAGCACGTAATGCTGACGTAATTCCGTCCTATGGCAACAGCAGGTGCCAATCATCGTTACTGTTCATGAGATAATAACTGAGAACCATACCTTTGTAGCGAAAGCCCGCACATCCAACAACAGACCTGTCCAAAACAGAGCAATGGTAGCCAACGCTTTCGAGACTATCAAACGTCTCTTTATAGTAAAACTTCTTCCCCACCACAGAACAATGTTCTCTTCTGCAAACACAATCTCTCCGTGACTAACGTAAGCTTTTAATCTTCTCTGTATCGCTTTTGTGCTCTATTATTCGGACTACCTCCAAACTGAAAAAGACACAAAAAGACATCGTAAAATAAATCTGTGACGTCCAAGAGCCACTGTAAAAGCCAAAATTATGTCCAACATCCTTGCACAAATGTTTGCACAAAGACCAGAACTGGAGACCTCTAAGTAAACACTCAGCCATACTCCCAAGCACACAAATGTCTGACGCTATCACCGTCGCTGACGTTCGTGACCAGGTTAAGCAAGCTTTGTTCGAGCGCTTTAACCTCCATACAAGCTTTCGAAATTTGCAGACAAAATTCAACATTTCTGACTAGCGCCTCAGTAAGGCATATAAGGCTTAGAAGAGTGCATATCCGAGCCAAAACCTCAGAACTGCAACGAAATCGCTCTTCGTTCCTCAAAAACGGACGACCGACGGCACTTACCAAGCAAGAAGAAGCTCTTACTATACGCTCGGCACAGCACTTTGTGAAAAACAACACGCCGCTGACTGAAGTTGAAATTTGCAAGCTGGTCCAAGCCTAGGTTGCATCTCTTATATCTGAACGCCAGCTTCGCATAGGCTTCCAGAATAACCGTCCGACACTCGGATGGCTAGACTGTTTTATCAAGAGGCACGAGCTGCAATACTTGCCTGTTCGTATTGTGGAAAGCAACAGACCGAGCTAACTCCTTAGAAGATCGCGAGGCACTTTGGTCTTTTAGAAAGCCTTTTTGACTGCTAACATGTTGCCCTGGTAATCATTGGGGTGGTACATGGACTATCTGTGCCTCACAAAAAGGTTCAAGTGTCTACTATGTGGCTGTAATGGGCGAAAAACTGATGTATGTCGTATGTGTGTCGTATCTATAACGTGCGAATGGTTGGTTTATAGATGATATTCGTATACAACATACACAGGTGCGAATCTAAAAAAATTAGGTTTTTTTTCCGTTACATCTGCTATCATCTGTCACGCACCAGGCACTCATACAGTACATATGCGACGCAGATACGACTTATATACGACATTGTGCCAAACACGGCACAGAGTAGGAACCTGAACCCCCATATCAGACATTAAGCATGCATACACCACCCAAATGTTCCCCTGGATTGCCGACCCGCGTCGTATTTTTAACATTGACGAGTCGAGTGTGTCGATCTCCAAGATTCTCGGTCGGAGTCCATGAAAGAGAATTGGTAGTAAGAATTCTGTTTTGATTCAAAAGAATTTCCACACAAAAAGATCTTGTGACCGTGTTACTGTCATGCCTTTGGTTTCAGCAAACGGCCATGTGTGGAAGCGTGCGATTGTTTTTTGGTGCAAGAGAGCAAATTACCGTTTCGTCAACGGCAAATTGCAGACATTGCATGACTTTCTGTTTCCGTGCTACCTGTATGAAAGAGAAATTCTTGGAGTAAATCAATTCATCTTCTTTGGTTGGGGTTCGCAATTTGTCAAAGAAGCGCCGCATCTTCGCCGAAAAGGAAAGGGTGGAAGGGTATGATGGACATATTCAATATAGAGCACTGCAATTGATGAAGGAAAACAGGATCATTGTCTTCGCATTTTGCACGCACACGAGCCATGTCTTGTAGCCACTTGATTTGGGTGTTTTCCGTTCCTATAAGTCATATGTACAGAGGGATATACATCGTTTGTCTAGAACGCGCTCTGTTCTGGATGTGTTTCACATCGCTGAAGCAATCATAATTGCTCTCTGAGAGTCGTTGGTTTACGCGAACATGAGAAGTGGCTTTCGTCAGACAGAAAATTTGAATTATGAAAAATGTTATCCATGTTTTTCTGAAGTCGAAAAATCAGTGTTTCTTGAGAAAAGGAGGGAATCGACGAACTGTTTCAAAACAAGCGATTATGACCAATAGACCTACCTCAGCTCATATCTATATTTCGACAGAATATAATCATCTCATGTATGTTTGAATTTACGCAAGATATTTTAGTCTTTCATAGATATCACGTGTACAGTCATAGGTAGACCATAACTTAAAGTTGTCTTTATTTTGTAAACAAAATTCAAATCTATGGAAGCGTCTCTGAGCTGTAGGTAACTATGTATAATTGTAGAAGCTTTACTGCCTGAGGAAACTTCAAATCAAAAAGGGAAGGGGTACAATTTCTTTATCGGAGTCAGTAAACTCGCTCTGCTACACAGCTTGCTCAGGTACAAACTCGGAGTTCGCGATGTCTTCTGCACGCTGGTTGGTGACATCGCCCAGAATCCTTTTTCTCTTTCTTTTGTGATTAATTTTTGAGCGGCTGGAAGTGCATGGTTATGCAGGTTTATGGCAAGAGTGCAAAGATAGTGTTTTTTACAAACAGTCGATTTCTTCTTGAGCAGCATCAGAAATGGTTTTAACTGAACAAAAATTGTTCCGGCGCCATTTTTACAAGTTCTTCAGAGAATCAAAGAAAAAAGAATCCGTAGGGGTGGGCATGGGTTGCACTTCTGTGCCCATAACGTAGCGTGGAACAACGCGTGCGGCCAAGTGAGCACGTTAGCTACGTGTGCAATAAAGTAGAGAAATTGTAGATATTGACCGCACGTGCGGCCATAGTTAAGTACCAGGAACGGAAGTTGTTTTTGAGACATTGCCTGTACGATCACTCGCGTGGGAGGACCGGTCGGAATCTTTAACAGCGCTTTGACAAGAAAACTTCTCAGAGTAATAGACGCAAAGCTCCTTTAGAAATTTTCTTTTGATACTCAATCACTTTTTTTTAAGCGTTTCATCCACCAAAAACAGCTCTTATGTTAATATATTAATAGCAAAGTTCCTAGTCACAAACGGGCAGACCTAAAGTTGAGCTAATCGAGCGCTTTACTCAAATTAAGACATATTTTAAAGCAGCAAAGAGCTGCTTTCAGGTATTCTGAACCTACTGTTTGGTACACCCTCAAGATTTACTGCTTATAATTGGAACAGATCACTTTTTTTGACAGAGAGTACCATTAGACATTAAACATATTTTAAAAAATGCGCCGTGTGACAGGTCGCATTTTCACTAGATTTGAGAGAACTCCTTTACATTAGATCAATCAATGCCAACAAATTACAATTCAGCAAAAAAACTTTTTTTCAACACATGGTTTAGGAGGCAATGCCTATACAAATCCTAAATTTTAAGTTGATAGAATTCTTTGAAAAGCTTTGCCATCACTTCTCCCGAAACGTTGGTACGAATGTACCTAGGATTCCAAAAGCAGAGGCAAAAAAATCCTTATAATTCTAAACGTTTAAAGAAATACTTTTAAAGTACTGTTTGGTTATAATTAGTAATTTGTAATTTGTTTTCTAAAGAATGTCTAGTTTCCAAAAACTTTTCAGCAAACTAATTTTTTATTGGACTTATTAAAGCAAACTGTTACTTTTAAAAGGTGATATAAAGAACAAAATGTTTAAACACCATTTCGAACAAATTGAACTCACAGATAAACAAGAGAGTTAAAAATGAAACCTTCTGCCTTGTTAAAAGAAGTATACAAGAATTAATTCTTGCCATACTTTGGATATTTTTCATTAAAGTTTATTCGTAACTTTTTAATCTAGCTCGCGTTCAAGAGCACTGGTTAAAATACTATTAACAGCCTTGCTGTTGTTCATTTTTGTTGCACTGGCTTTCTTCATTTTTATTACTGCCACATCCAAACCCATGGCATACCAACTCTTTAGTTGTAATGGCTACGTAAAATATTTAGTTTTCATTTCTTTTCTTAAAGCGAATTCTATCAAATTCTTATTGCAAGGGAGCTTTGCGAGGTTTTTTTTGAAGAAACTTGCTTCTTAAAGCACTGATATTCATTGCAAAGCTCTTACTGGGGTGGACACTGGCTAATCAGCTCAAAATTTAAAGCCAGTTTTAGCGAAAATAGAAGAAGTAGTAGCGCTAAAAGTAGTTTTGGCAATCTTTTTTCTTTTTTTGGTACACTGACGAAAAGGGCGCGCTTCTATATAGAAACGATCTCTTTCTTTCAAACATTAATATTCGAATAAAATTATTTAAAAATATGCGCCGTGTCACATGGCGCGTTTAACGCCCTTTATGGAACATTGCTGTGATAGCATCACTGCCATTTCAACAAATGAGCGTCTGAAGAAAAACCTTTTCTTCCTTGCACATATTTAGGAAATGTATCTTAACTGATACAAAAAAAGAGGGGTTTTGTACAAAGCAACTGAAAACGGTTTTCTGGCATTGCATCCAAGTATCGTAGCATCTCTATATAGAGTTTAACAATAGCCATATCAAAAACATTATTCTGCTTTGTATTCTTTTTGTTTATAGCGTTTTCTGAGAGTATATACTACCGTTCTCCATATCTATGTGTTACGGTACAACATTTAAATTAAAATTTGGGAAAACGTTTGTTTTGAAAATTTTCATGTTTGAGTACGAGAACTTTACTTTCTACAGCCTCCAGGAGCGTCCGTAAAAAAAAGATAATTTGCTTTGCATATGGTTTTCAAGCATTCCGAAACTGTTGAAGGCTTTTGAAACTAATAAACGTAAAGATAAGAAAGAACAGATTCCAGCCACATCTGCTCCTCTTGAGATCTACATTTTGATATCAACTGATTCTTGAGGTGACAAGTTTCACTTTCGTTTAAGGTTCTGTCTAGATGTAACCTTTCTGAAGGTTCTGGTACTCCATCAGTACTTTTTTCTATGCGTAGATCAGATTTGTTGCATTGGATAAGAAGTCGAGCATTTCTCTCGGCTTTTCTTAGCCCAAGAGTTCGAAAATCCTTAAGGTACGATCTTAATATGAGAAATTGGGAAACATTTTCTGATCGTTAAAATTCTGAAATAAAATATTATTTTTCTTCATTCCACTGCTTCGAAATCGATGACATGTTCGCAGAAGTTTTCATTGTTATTGCTTCGAGTTTTAATAAGGGATTAATGTCGTCCATCACAAACTCAACAATTGAGTTCTATAAATCTGGTTCTTATGTGTGGAAACTGTTTTCACAATTTTCCTTAAATCTTTTATCATTCGTTTTTAAAAAGACTGGAGAAGGTATCGAAAGTGCAGAAGAAAATTTAGGATTGTTATTGACATACTCATTCAATCTGTGGTACTTCCGGGCTTCCAAAAGGTTTGCTATCATTTACGTCAATGTCGGACCATTAAGTAGGTCTGAGAAAGAACGAATTGGAAGGTAAGTGCGGCTGCTGCAAACCTTGGTGATCGATCGTTGGCAATATCTCCTGAAGAGACATTGAGAGTGTGTTGAATTTGTACTTCATTTTCTATTCTCTTTCTCGGTTGAACTACTTCTTGACTGGGGGGAGTATGACCTCTCTTATTGTAGGAATAACATTCTCCAGCATTTTCCAACAGTCTCTCAAAATCATAATTCACAGCGGAGTGCTGTTACGATTTCGTTAATTCTGGTAATGTCTTTATTTGATTTTGTTATATTGCTATGCTTTTATTTAATAAATCATTGTTTTAATGTGTTCTTTGAACTCATCGTGATCACGCGATCCGATTTGATACCCTAATGATCCTCAGAGTCTTCGTTTGACATTAATTGTCATAATGTTACCAAGACAGGTCACGTCTGATGTCTGCCTCGTCAGCTGACGTCATGACTGACTTCAAAGTCTCGGTGCCTTGTTGGAACTTCTAAAAATGGACATTTTGCAGGGACTTTTAGAAGCCTGTAGAAGATTCCACTTTCGATTTCTACGCACAGTTTCTACACCAGTTGCGACGCAAGGGCCAGTTCTCATAGACATAGTTTAAAGAATATTCTAGAAATCAGCGTTAGCGACCTTATTTTCGAAGGTCTGATTTTCTATATAAAACCTGGTAGACTGCATGACTCCTCTTCGGCAGTCACCATCGTTCACGTTCTCAACCATCGTCCCGAGTCCTCAACCACTGATCCAGTGTTCTAACATTGGTAGCCATCGCAAGTAAGTATTGCGCTCATTTGAAACTGAGTGACCATTCAGCCCTAGTGGATTTTGCCTGACAAAATTCTCTAGGTTTGGATGAGCCACAGACGTCCAGCTCATTGCTGACTGTTAATTTCTGACCCAATTTGGGTGTTTCCAGTGAGCTCAATACGCCGATCCCAAGTACTGCCGTCATCGCCGTCGTTCTATACGAACACGGACACATCCACCGAACCGCCGTCATCGCCGCCGCCGCTGCCACCCCCCGTCAACACCACCGAAACCCCTGTTTCCGCTGCTGTGTCCACCTTGGAACCGAGTACACCACCTCCATACACACCGTCACCACCGTCGTCACCAGCTCTTCAACAACCTGATCCTGTTGACAGCAATCCGATTTCAAGGAACCGATTGGTTTCCGAGGCTACCGAGAATACTCCACGTCATTTGCTCCCTATAGACGACGCGGCTAATATTCTTATCCTTCGCGTGGCCACCGATCGAATCAAGCGACAGCGTATACGTAACCTTCGACGTCGCTTGAAGACTTCCCGGTGTGACGACTGTGAACTCCGTTTCAATAGCCAAATGCAACTTCGCGAACATTTGTCTGGTAGCCGACAGCATAACAAGCTCCAGAACAAGCGCTCCCCACTCGGTTGTTACGATTGTGTAATTCTGTCATTCAACAATTGGAAGCACTACAGAGATCATTGAGGTGGACGCAAGTACCAAGCAGCTGTCAACAAGGAAAACCGACTTCAACAGCGTTATTTCAAGTAAATTATAAGGTAACACCTTGTGTTGACAAAAGTTTCCAAGAATCGGTTGTTCTACCCTTTAAGCTACCGTTTGTGGTTGTGTTCCAGTTTCCCCTATGTTCGTATTACTTAGCATTGTCAAGGGGGAAGTCGCCGTACAGGGCTTATTGTCTTCCCAGTCACTTGACGCTTTGCAATTGAACCGAAGAAACTTTAATTGAACCACTCCAGCTGCAATTGCAACTTACAGCGAAGGGAATCGAACCTAGAACCTCTGAAATTGCACCCGCGCCGCCTACCCACTAGACCAGGCGCGCGGCACTGCTTGTCTGCAACCTGCAAATTGCAATTTTTTAAAGTGGCAGGGCGAGGCTCGATTTGCACTTTTCAAAAATTAGACAATTTATTTTGGCAACCCCCCTGTTTGAGCCAATTTCAAAGGTTTTTCATTCGCGCAACTCATACCATGACGACTCCTCAAGGCAACCCAGGCACACCCTTACAGGTGCGTGCAGGCCAAATGGTCCAAAGTATGGCTCGCGCGCTTGATGAAACACGGGCTCAGATGGAATTGTTGAAGCAAGAAGAACAAACAAAGATATCCGCTCTCGAGACCTCACTCAGTGTCCTAGCCTATAAGGACAGCCCAACCACGAATCCAAAGATCAACAAGCCCCCAACGTTCACTGTAAAGCAAAACATTGACAGTTGGGTCACTCATATTCGCAATTATCTTGATGGCACCCCCGACGACAAAGCATTAACGATTGCGCTTAGTTACATCAGTGGAGCTGCTCATGAGTGGTATCTCGCCCAGCAAAGAAATGGACTGGAGCTGCAAACCCTAGAGGAACTCTTTGAACATCTCCAAAAACGATTTACTATTGTCAACAAATAGAAACTTGCTCGAGACAAATTAAGCAGGTGGAAGCAGTACGAAGATGTTCAACAGTTTAATGAAGACTTTCTCAAGATTGTGCTTGAGATCCCCGACATCAGTATGGAAGAAAAAATTGACAGATATACCAGAGGCTTGAAAAGTTACATCTGGAAAGAGCTTTGCACCAATGAGTACAAATCTTTGACTGATGCCATTAAAGACGCTGAGCGAGTGGAATCTGCTTTCCGAAGGGGTGGACAGGCGCGGTTTGGCCGGCAACCTAGCGGCTCTGGATCATCTCAAGGACCGGTTCCAATGGATATTGGAAATATGAAGCTAAAGAAGTTAACCAAAGAAGAACGAGAGAACTGTCAAAAGCTGGGACTCTGTTTCCGCTGTCGACAACCTGGACATATGGCACGTGATAAACAGTGCCCAGAAAACTCCCAGAGAAATTGACTCCAGGGTCATCCGAAGAGCCCACGTCAGTTCCACCGAACTACCATGGCACCCTACTGAACTCCATCGAAGCACAACCATCGATTAAGCCAGCAAACCCCGTACCCATTGAATCTGCAGATAACCATCGTACCCAAGAAAAAATATCAAGCAATGGAAGACATAAACTTCTTACCTCACGCTTAGCGTCACCATTTGAAACTCCCTCTGTTGGACTACTCCTTGCACATGTATTCATCAATTGCAGGAAATGTACGGCTCTGTTCGATAACGGTTCCGACATCAGTTATTTGTCCAAAGCCATCTGCAAAAGCATGAAGATCCCAACCATTGACAGTAGTTATGAACCCGAGATGGCCAACGGCTCCATTACTGTGCTCCAAGAAACACGAGAAGATGGAGTAGATATCCAAATTGAAGAACTAAGAGAAGAAAGACGCTTCGCAATATGTGCATTATACGGATATGACGTCATTTTAGGAAAGGACTGGCTATATGAATATAACCCCTATATCAACCTCCGAACCAATGAAATTTCTTTTGTTCACAACTCTAGAACCGTTTTCATCAAAGCAAACATTAAGAAGAACGAGAAGTTAATTTCTGTGAACACAATCAAGAACTCAGTTCGAAGGAAGCTACCTGTATTTGTTGTAGCACTTCAGCCTTCAAAAGAAGAAATCTATGAACCAGCGAATGATCATAAACTCAAAGAACTACTTGGAGATTACAAGGACCTATTTCCAGAGAAAGTACCAAAAGGATTACCCCCTCACCGAGAACAGGATTTTCCTATCGAGTTATCTCCTGAAGCAACACCTCAAAAGAAAGCCCTATATCGAATGTCAGATAAAGAGTTGAAAGAGCTAAAGAAGCAACTGAATGAACTTTTGGAACAATGTTTCATTCGACCTAGTTCAAGCCCTTGGGGTGCACCCGTTCTATTCGCAGCTAAAAGGAATGGCAGTCTAAGACTTTACATTGATTACCGAGTTCTCAATAAGTTGACCATCAAAAATAGTTACACTATTCCAAGGATCGATGATATTTTTGACCAACTCCGTGGCGCAAAAGTATTTTCAGAAATCGATTTAAGCTGGGGTTATCACCAAATTCGACTCTCTAATAATGGATTATTAGGGGATTTGACCCCAAACTCTTGGCGGGCGTGGGGTCTTTTAGGGGTTGCCCTTTCTATTCGGTGTTCGTAGATTTTTAGGGGTCAGGGGTCACAAAACTGGCTTGTATTACTAATCGCGTGGACTACATGCAGATTTTTAGGGGTCACTTTTCGCGTAATACCTCCTTTCCACTGACCGCTTTCAGAACTAGATATGGTCATTTTGAGTTTGTTGTCCTACCTTTCGGCCTCACCAACGCACCCGCAAGTTTCATGAGCTTAATCAACAATGTACTGAAAGATCACTTAGATAAATTCGTTTTAGTGTACCTTGACGACATCCTGATTTAGAGCAAAACTGTAGAGAAGCACTTGGAACACATTAGAAAAGTATTCGACCAACTTCGCGCACATAAGCTGTATAAGAAGCTTTCAAGGTGCGAATTTCTGAAGAAGGATGTTGAATACCTCGGGCATGTTGTTACACCAGAAGGCATATTAGTAGAGAAACAAAAAGTGAAAGCCATCACAAATTGGGAAACACCGAAGAATAAGACCGACGTTCAAGCTTTTCTTGGACTTGTTAATTACTACCGACGATTTATTAAGAACTGGTCCGCAATATCAAAACCATTAACCGCTCTGTATGGAAAGAAACCATTCAAGTCCGGAGGGGACCAAGAAAACGCCTTCAAAATTCTGAAAGAAGCAATTTCGAGTACACCTGTGTTCCGTCATTTTGACCCAAACTGCCTATCGTCGTAACCACGAACGCATCTCAGTATGCCCCAGCAGCAGTTTTGGAACAAGTAGAAAACGGTATTGCTGACCTGTTGCATTTCATTCAAGAACCTTGAATCCAGCCGAGCAACGCTATGCCGCCCACGAGCGAGAACTTCTTGCAGTTGTAGACACGTTAAGAGTTTGGAGAGTCTACTTACATGGACAACGCTGCAAAGTGCGTACAGATCATTTTCCATTGAAGTATCTGCAAACACAGCCAAATCTTTCTCAACGACAAGTAAGATGGCTTGAAAGGATCGTTGAGTTTGATTTCACCTTCGAACCAATCAAAGGAAAATCGAAAATAGTTGCAGATGCTCTCTCAAGATATCCTAAGCATGTTGAAAATCCACTGGCTAGTAACCTCGCTCTATTAGATGAAGCAATCTCCAGAACCAACCCGTTGAATTCTTTATCTCTCATTGCTGAAATATGTAAGAAGGATATGCGCGCATTCACTGAAGGATACAAGAATGACAATGAATTCTCTGCTGCTTACAGGAACCCTGAACTGCTTTTTGAACGAAAAGGAAATCTTCTCTACTTCAAGAATAAGCTGTGTGTACCGAGTGGAGAAATTAGAACTAAGATTTTATTCGAGAATCATGATCTCCCTTCATCAGGACAGATGGCATTTAAGAAGACATTAAGAAGAATTTGGAAATCTTACTTTTAGAAGAACCTGAGAAAGGACGTGTACACGTACACGAAGACATGCCATAAGTGTCAAGAGACGAAGCCAATTACCAAGAAGCCACATGGACATCTCCAGCCATTAGAACCCCCAATGAAAAAGTGGTCTCAGATCACAATGGATTTCATTACTCCACTTCCACGCACCAAGTCTGCAAACAGTGCCATTCACGTCGTAGTTGATCGCCTTTCGAAACTTTTACGTATCATATCCACAACCAAGAATGTTTCGGCTGTCGAAACAGCCCAGCTATATCTCCAGAATATCTATCGTCATCATGGACTTTCTGATGCCATAGTATCCGATAGAGATTCAATATTTATGAGTCAATTCTGGAAGAAAGTATTCCGATCACTTGGCACGAAGTTGAAGCCATCATCAGCATATCACCAACAGACTGATGCACAAACCGAAATAATGAATAATAAGATCGAAGAAATGATCCGATGTTTTGTCAATTACAGACAGAATAATTGGGACGAGCATCTCATTCAATTTGAAGTTGCTTACAACTCTTCAGTCAACTCTACCACGTCATTTGCTCCCTTCTTTCTCACATATGGGGAAGAACCACGTGTTTTTCCAATGGAAATAATTACCTCCCCGAATCAAGCTGCTTCTGATTTTTTGACAAGTATCTCGGAGGCTGTTAAGCTTGCACGAAACCAAATCACCAAGATGAAAAAGTACTCTGAAACGTATTACAATCAGAAACGAACGCCTTGCGACTTAAAAGTTGGTGACCAAGTCATGCTTTTAACTAAAAACCTCAAGATGAACGAAACAGGGGCACGAAACAAGTTGGGAATCAAGTACTGTGGTCCATTCATAATCACTGAACAAGTGAGCCCAGTTACCTTTCGACTTGATATAGGACCTGTCATGAAGCAAAGAAGATTACATGATGTATTTCACTGTCAATTACTCAGAAAATACCACGAAGACACGATCATGAGAAAATCCCAGCCAAAGCCCACAGCTATCAAACTATCTGACGGAACAGAAGAATATGAAGTACAAGCAATTCTTAATCATCGAAAACGGAAACGCAGGTCAGAATACCTTTTCAAATGGCTTGGCTATCTCTATCACGAAAATATTTGGCTCCCGGAATCCGAACTCGAGAACTGTCCTGACCTCCTAGAACAGTATAAAAGAAGCCACATCCTCTGAACGTACCCGGAACCAGTAACCAACCATCACGAACAATGGCGAACAACGGGCAGCCGAACTTTGCAAACAATCTGCAACTCGACAATGCGAGTCAGTTCTACAGCCGTATAGTTCTTGGCGAAAGGAGGATGCTAACCTGGTTCGATGATATTACGAATGAACTTTTCGAGAGATTTCGTCTTGCATGGGCCTCAGGTCATATTTGCTTTGCCGTTCTGCAAGTTAGAGGACAATTTCTGGCACCAGAGAATGCGATCATGCCAAGAAAGCTATTCAAAGCTTATGAAGATGTCGCACTTCAAGATATTCATGAAGAGTTCCTTCTACTCCTATTCTTTTACCTGGTATCTTAGTTTGGTCACCTCTCCCCGGAGCCCCTGAGATACATTCTTGAATACAATTGAAAGTGCCATTCAACACATCGAGGAAATTAAAGATAATGCTGATCTTTCCATAACGTTCGAAGCGCTTTCCGATATGGTTCGCTTCTCTAACCCTCCAGAACAGTTTGTAAATCACCCCATTCCAAATGGTAAGCCTAACAACTAACGAGTCGGGACGCCTCTCCTTAATGGGGGTAGTGATGTTAGAATTTCGTTAATTCTGGTCATATTTTTATTTGATTTTGTTATATTGCTATGCTTCTATTTAGTTAATCAATGTTTTACTGCGTTCTTTGATTTCCTTGTGATTTAGCGATCGGATTTGACACCCTTATGATCCTCAGAATCTTTGTTTGACATCAGTTGTCATAATGTTACAAAGACATGTCACGTCTGATGTCTGCCTTGTCAGTTGACGTCGTGACTGATTTCATAGTCTTGGTGCCATGCTGGAACTTTTACAAATAGATACGTTGCAGGGACTTCTAGAAGCTTGTGGAATACTGCACTGTCGATTTTTACGCACAGGTTCTACACTAGTTTCGACGCAAGGGCCAGTACTCAGAGACATATGAGTTTCAGGGATATTCTAGAAATGCGTTAGAAAGCTTATTTTCGAAGGTCTGATTTTGGATATAAACCCTGGTCGATTGTACGATTTGTCCTCCGCGGTCGCCATCGATTACGTTCTCAACCATTGACCCGAGTCCTCAACCACCGATCCAGTGTTCTAAGAAGTGTCTAAATTTTCTAGTAGTTTATAACTCGTGAAACTGTGAAGCGAAAAACATTTTCAGTGAGTTTGGCTGACGAATGTAGTTTTGAATGAACTTGTCGGACTTCTGGTGCAGTAGTGATTTTTCAACATTTTCATTTGCGATTGTGTTTGTTGTAAAGAGCTGCTTGTTTACCTGCGTCCAATTGAGGCAGAATATCCTTTCCACTTGGTGTTGTGTTAATGCTTAGTTCCTCAGATTTCTTCTGTTCCGAAGATAGGGCTCCATTAAATCTTGTGATTAAATCTCTGTTAACATTTTGCATTGAAGCGGAACTGAAGGTTATAGGATTTTCCAGGAGATAATCGAATGCCTTTTGAGCCCCGATTGCTCTAGATCCGGCAGAATTGCGAGCATTAATTCCAAGTAGTTTTCGATTTTCGTTTTGGCTCTCTAATTGTCTTTTTTAAACAGTTAGTATCAAAAAGTGGATTCTTGTCCGATTTCACTGTATAACTACAGACAAACATAGATTGCGAAGTAAGACTTTCAATTATGACAGTAATATCTGTGTTTGCATGTGCCATATTTATTAGCATCGGATGAGTAGCGTTCAACAACGTTGGAGATCTAGGAGCAAGAGATATGAACCGTTTCTCACTTTCAGAAGTACTCCGATAAGAGACGCTTCCTCTTGACTGTAGACAAAATGGAAACCAAAATTCTGCAGAAATTGTTCTCCAGTTCAATTGTGGTTGCATTTGTGGAACTGAGTGGCCAGGGTAAAGCGGGAAATCCAACATTTTTAAAATCTATTTCAGACTGTAAGTGTCACGTTTCTGTGACAAATAGTGACTAATGTCTATGACGTACATTGATCGTGTAAGGCGCTACTAGCAGAAGGGAATCGGTTTCGCTTCTCCGAATGCCTTTCAAGTAGGGACAAATTTCACCCGAAATACTAGTACTAAATCCAGACATACGTACACATGCTGGAAATTTCGACTAATATATTTGCCATGCCAATCGTGGCTTGCTCAAGTTGTCTGAAAAGTATGCTGACTCTCTCCCCTCACCTGCTGCTGCAACCGTATCGCGCAAGACGATATCGATCGTCCTGTTGTCAGATCTTTTGTTCTTGTAGGATGTAACAAGTTGCTGGAAGAACAGAGCAATATAGGGATTGCAAAAGGTTACATACTCTATCGTATCATTTTCATTCTCAATCCAGATGAATCCGATGATACAAGAGATCATGTCCAGGTTGTACGCCTACATGCATCAAATCCATTAGAGTTTCTTTCGATTGAAATCTTGCTGACTATCACAATCTGGATGATATTGTTGGAACTTTGCCTCAATCGCTTCTTCGTTAAATAAGCCCCAGAAGACGCCAACTCTCAACTATAGGGATACTACGAGTAAGGGTAAACAATCTATCTATATCCTTCTATTGATGACTTATCTTATCTCCATTTAGAGCGGGTGAGCCCTTTTCTCATGGCATAGCACACCTAATGGCCAAGTGAGAGTTCCATCATCGCTGAAGCTTTATCCTTTGTATCTCCAGACTTGAGGTCCTCGTTGCCATCTTGCTATTCGGGTTGATGAACACCAAATCAAGAATTGAAAATTACATTGAATAAAACCGAAAAAAAATTGAAGCAAAACGACTAAGAAAGCTCAGCTATAGCTCATGACATTGGGCATCTCTTGAAAATACAAAAGCGCTTTTTGTGTGCACGCAAACCGTCACGATTCGTGCACTTTCCGTGACATGTGTGATCGATTTCGCTCGACGCGCAGAGACGTGCAAAGCTCTTGTGCGCACCACGCAAACTCTCATTTGCTCTTGCATGTCCCTCCCCAACCGCATATCCCGCGGACAAAAAGAAGTCCCGCCTTTCCCTTCACCGCGCGAAGGAAAAATGCAGCGCGCCCGAGAAGCTCAATGCGTTGCGGCATGAACCTAGCACCATAGCTACGTCTATCTCACAAGAGAATCTAACATTGCGGTGCGTGTAAGCCATGCTCACTGAGCAAAAAACGGCCCCAACGTACTACTAGTGTTCATTAATCGTCTTGCACCGTGCTTGCTCTGGGACTTTTCCTAGCAGCATCATAGCGATGAAAAGCAATAGCCATCAAAAAGGCTTTAGAAGATGGCCAAAGTGCCATACGCAAAGAAGTAGCTGCCGCTGATAGGAAGGAAGAAAATGGAGAAGAGTGCATACTCTCTGTCGGGCTTTTGCGCTTTGGTGCTGCCGTATGCGCGCTTGCGATTTTCAGATTGTCTGTCGGACGCAAACGCGCATTTTTCTGGAAATGAGCGTTTGCCATTTGTGTTTTCAGGAGATGCCCATTATTGTCAATGAGCAACACGAACATTGTTCCCTCCGGGTCAGTAATGTCAGTAATAAACTGACATATCAAGACCTATCCACGAGCTTCTTGATCGCCTTGAGACTCAGCTATCAAATAATGATTTAGACTGCAACACGGAGTTATTCTGACGGAAAGAAAACTCCCTAGGAGTGTATCTCAACTCTTTCAAAGCTTGTTAACGGATACTTCCGTGTGGTGTATAAGCCAATAGACCTCGATGTCTCTGAACATAGCTTGAACAATCTGTACTTCTATAGGCGTCATAGGTGGGAAGTATTTGCCGTGCAGATTTGAAAACAAAAACATGTGCATGAGAAAAGAGTAAGAAGCGCCTCAAAAGATGTGCCAAAAAGTTTTTTTCTCCGAGTTGTTTCATAACAAGAAGCCTTTGCAGTATTATGCTAAAGTAATGAACGCACGATTGGCTACAATACTGATGTGTCTAGGACATCTGAAACAAAGAACATTTGCTTGCGATGCTCGTTTCTCGTTTAGCGCTGTGATGAACTGTGAGGGGAGCTGGGGCTCGAACCCAGGACCCCGAGCTCACACAAAAAGCACACGAAGATGGTTACCGACTGAGCTATGGCCGCTCCAGTGCATGTGGCTCACAAGCTGGCACTGCGGAGGTGCCTTCGTGACCCTCTGTGACTGTCGTATGCAGCTGACAGCACTACAAGCGCTCACCGTTCAGACATTGATCTCGATCAACGAGTATGCCATCGAAGCATTAATGGTCCGGATGGGTCTCATCCAAACACTTTGGTTCCTCTTAGAATGCACAAAACGCGTCAGGAGATAATCGAAGAAGGCGATATTAACCCCTGCTTTTATCTGTGGCTCGTTTTGCGGTTGATTTCTTATTTTGGGGAAGAAGAGGAGACACAGAACGAGCCACTGCTTATGATGTTCTGCTGCACTCGTACGGTTTCTATCGTTAGCGTTCAGCTTGTCGGATGAGGAAGAAGCTGCTGAATGGGCGAGAATGGTGCGCGAAGAATCGAAGATCACGTGCGTCTGGCGTGTTGACAAAGGCGTACGGAGGTTGGAGTGAGTGCGCATGATGAGGGGCTGTAATGAATTTGCCATCCATGCACCCCGTTTCCCATTACAGAGTATTCTTCTCCGTACGTCGAAATTTCGCACGTTTTGGTTCATTTTCTTCCTTTTTTGATTTTGAAATATTGGACTTTACTAATCCATGCGCTGCTTTCACACGGGCCGCTCCAATCGTTCTTTGCCAACTCACCAGGGCTGATTAACCTCTTAGATTAACCTCTTAGATTAACCTCTTCAATCATGGAGAAGATATTTGAAGCTTTGTTCAGTTGCAAACCATCATACTGCTGGTTCGTTTGTGATTGCGGCTGTAATGGGTTCTTTCGAGCAATGGATGTAGATAGGTGTGCTAGTTTCCTTTTTTACAATGCAGGCCTCTTCAAGCGGTGAATACAAGAAGTACTGTATCATAGGTTGTTGGTACCGGCTCTTCGAAAGAAACGATCGTACAACTAAACTACCCAAGGAATGCACTGAATAACGACCCCACGGTGTCGATGATGCCATCGCCATCCATGTCTTGAGCGAACGAGTCCAACACACCATCGCCATTGGAGTCAAACTGAACATAGTCATCTACGCCATCGTTGTTTGTATCATAGCTCACCGCATTGTCCTGAGCAAAGCTGTTTGCATCGCTGTAACCGGCGCCATACTGCTCGACAGGAGCATCATTTTGTTGAGCATCAGTTTCTTGCTGGTATTGCTCTCCTTCTTGAAGTTGAGAGGCCGTGGTTTGAACTTGTTTTCTTTGAGCATAGCGGCGCCAGCTGTGCATCTCTTGCTTTGTGACGCGGGAGAGCTCTTCCTTGTCGCCCTTGAGGGCGGCTTTTCCCACCTTGGCGGAGGTCTTGAGCGCCTTGAACCCGGCAGAGAATCCGACCATGGTTGGATGAAGTGTAAAGAATGAAGACAGGGAGCTCGGAGGAGTTGTGAACCAGTGAAGGGCTGGGTGTTCTGGGATGGAAAGTGAGGAGAGAGGGAGCGAAAGCATCGATGTGGAGCTTTATCTTGCATGCCGTGGCTTGGCTCGACTTGGGGAAAAGTATGCGGGGGATGGGAGCACGATGGGGAATGGGGGAGGAGACGGCGCGAGATCGGGGAAGGCATCGGCAACACGGTGTTGCGCATCGCCCAGCGATGCACTTTCGTACGGAACGCGCCAACACTGTCGCCAGCAGGGACGCTGACGTCAAACAAAGTGCTCTCGAATACAGTTGACGTGCGCGCATCTGAAAGTGACGCGTCCCGCCATCCGCAACGCACACGGCATCCCACAGGTTACGTAAGTTACTGTGGTGGCGTTTCTTGGGGTGGGGTCCCGCTGTTGCCGGGATACACCCAAGCCGATTTTTTTTTCTATCTCCCGAGCGATCTCGGGAGATAAAGCCGCATGGACGCCTCCTTCCACCACCGCCGTGCAACCACCCGCGACGCTGCCCTCGCTGCACGGCCTCCACCGTCGCTATCATGAGCACCCGCCGCAGCGCGGTTCCCGTCTGCGCTCGCTGCCGATGGTGTCTTCGTTGCCCCTGTCGCTGTTGTTGCTTGCCGCCGCTCCCGCCGCGAATTGATCGTTTGTTGAAGTTGCCGCGCGTTACTGTGCGGCTCTGTCTGCGCCTATGGCCTCGCGTTCTATTGCGTCCGAAAAGGTCGTTACTGTGTACGTCATTGAAAGAGACAGCTCCGGCTGCACGTGATTATTATGGCTGCCTCTGTGCATTTGCATCCATGGTATCAATGATGCGCGCTACTGCCGCCCCACGAAAAGCACTGTCAACGCTGAGGAGCGCGTCAAGCGAAACGGAAAGGCTAGGCAGTTCGTTCATTTACTTAGTGTAATTTACAACAATCAAGACATCGCACGAATAGCAATCGAGGCGAAGTACACCACTAGTTAGAACGTTGGTTCTGCGCCTTCAACTCGCTATATATTTTCGGAGCCAGGCAAGCAGAAGAAGTACGATCCTGCGGAGTTTGACGACCTACTTCGATGCCACGAAGGATACCGCGTATGAATGCCGACGGAACACGAAGGGCGTCAGAGTAGAGCTGTAAGAGGCCGACGTCAGCATCGACCTTTTTGTGAATGATATCGGAAAAAAGTTCTCCAAACTCATGCAGACGCAAAGACGGCGAAGATTGATAGTTGTGGACGTAGTCCAAATCGTTTGAACACGAAGAGCGTCAGAGTAGAGCTATAAGAGGTGGACGTCAACATTGCTTTTTTTGTGAATGATATCGGAAAAAAGTTCTCCGAACTCATCCAGACGCAAAGACGGCGAAGATTGATAGTTGTGGACGTAGTCCAAATCGTTTGAATCATCGTCGGCGGTGCTGGTGGAATCAGAAAGAGGGGCCTCTTCAGCTTCGTATTCTATAAGAGTAGATTGCAAACGAGGGACGCCAGACTGATCGGTGTCGTCGTCCGCGAGCTCGTGAATATAGTTGACGACGTTGGTCATGATATATTGACGGAGATGCTGGAGCTCGGACGACGAGATCCGTTCGGACATGAAGGCGCGAGGAACAATAGTTATCATGTAGAACATTCTAAATCTTCCACTGGATTATCAGAGATGACTCATTACTGGATTTTTGTGAGGGTCATATTCCGAGGAGAGCTGAAAGATGTCCTTCCACTTCACATGCTAGTATTTCGTGGAAACTAAGCTAGCTCATTCCGACGCAAATCAACATGATGGAAAGGGGTGGAATAAGGAACCTCTTTGATATCTACCACGCCAGCAAAACCATAACTAATGGCGAACAAACATAACGAAGTAACGTACAAGGCCATCACAGCACAATATCTGATATGGTGAACAAACTAGGGTTTTCTAGTTCACGATAGTATAAGGCAGCGGCCTGCAGAGCACATGAAGCATCTAGGTTTTCCATATAAACCCCCGAGTCCGAATGCTCACAACGCTAGTCGGATCGGGCAGATCACTTCTCCCCACGACGACTTCCCCCATCTTTGCCTCTTTCGCCTTTCTTCCTCCCCTTCCTTCGTCAATAACCTTCCTTTCTTTGGCAATTCTATCTTCCCTTAGCGCAGTCTGCGCGTCCTTGCCACCAACCTTTCCCCCTACATTTCCTTATTCCCGGCGGCCCGGTCTTCCGCCGTTCCCTAACCAGTCGCCTTTTTCTGGCCTCTATTGGGCTCGTTCCCACATTGCGACCATCACCCATCACTACGTCTCCGTTCTTATAGACGGACGTTGGCAGTGTTACGCCTTGCGCTGGTTTTGTTTCTGTCGCTACCTCGCCTGTTTGTAAGATTTGTGGTGGCATCGACGACAGACTTAATTGATTTAGTCCTACCACACTATTGCCCTGCCAACAGCTCTTGTGTTTCTTGGTCTGTTGGCTCTGCTCTCTGTTGTTGTGTTGGTATTCGATATCGGACGCTGAGCCATATCCTTGGTTGATTCTTATCCCTGCTATTAGTTTGCGGGGAGTTTTCATCTATTTTGGGGTTATCTTGTCTGCTCCTGCAGGCATCTGAGCTACGTGAATTTGTCGCCCTTTGGGCTGGTACTCTCGAGCATTTATTGTGTCGCTTTTTTGGGTTTGTTACCACCCGCGCTGTTTCCCCCAAAAATGTCGTCCACAGTTACCACAGGTACTGTACCGCCGCACCAACACAAAAAGTTGTGCACAGCTTGGGACTGGTCGTCAGGTATCGGGTAGCTGCTTTTACCGATCAGAATGCGTTTGTGAGCCAGTTGGTGCTGAACGATCTTTTGACTCTGTTCTTTGCGATGTGGTTTGACGATTTTTTAGAGCTGGCAAAAGTAAGCTTGACTGTTCGTCAAGCACTTGACACGATGACGAGGAAAGGGAAGGTTCCGACTATGAGTTAATGGCCAAACTGTTTTTCGCACTCGAACCGCCCGGAAGGTCCGAGCGCATCAGGCTGGAGCCGCTCGCTCCTCAAGACGTGTGTAACATTGTGAAAACCAAGTTCGGCTGATATTTTCACACCACCGTAAATAAAACAACAATTCGTAACAACGAATTTGGGTCCACCCAAGCAGCAACGGAGCGATATCGTTCCACGCAGATTTTGACAACAGCGTCGCTGCTGGGCACGTTGTTGACAGTCGTACGCAGCCGCTTGCGCTCGCTGTTCCCCTTGCCAAGCGCCATGGCGATGCGCTCAACCCCCGCAGTCATTGTTGCCGGCCCCCTTCCCTCACCTCCCATTCCGCCATCGCACTCTCATCCGCAACAGACCCTATCCCCATCATCCCCCATCTCTACCCAAGCTCCCGTCGGTACCGCACGCAATATAAAAGGTCCACATTGCTGCGATCGCTTCTTTTTCGCCCTCTTTCCGTCACCCAGCCCTTCACCAGTTCCCTGCTTCTCCCAGCTCGTTGTCTCCATTCTTCACACTTCATCCCACCATGGTCGGATTCTCTGCTGGGTTCAAGGCGCTCAAGACCTCCGCCAAGGTGGGAAAGGCCGCCCTCAAGGGCGACAAGGAAGAGCTCTCCCGTGTCACAAAGCAAGAAGTGCACAGCTGGCGCCGTTATGCTCAAAGAAAACAAGTTCAAACCGCCGCCTCTCAACTTCACGAAAGTGAGCAATACCCGCAAGAATCTGATGCTCAACAAACTGATGCCCAACAACGCGATGCTCAACAACGCGATGCTCAACAAGCTGAAGCTCAACAATCTGATGTTGCTGTCGAGCAGTTTGGCGCCGGCTACAGCGATGCAAACAGCTTTGGCCAGGACAATACGGTGAGCTATGATACAAACAACGATGGCGTAGATGACTATGTTCAGTTTGACTCTAATGGTGATGGTGAGTTGGACTCGTTTGCTCAGGACACCGATGGCGATGGCGCGATGGATACCATGGGCTCGTTATTCAGTGCGGTTTTCGGTTAGTTTAGTAGTATGCTGTTGTGTTTACGGATGTTGGCAACCTGCGATGGAGCAGTTAGTTTTGAGGTTACCGCTTCAAGCGGACTTGTGACGTAAAAGCACTCGCGGCTGTATCTACTACTGTGCTGTACGAGGCAAACAAAACTTCAAAGGCCCACTTTTCTTCCCCTAGCGAGAGACTGTCGAACACTGTCGATACGAAAGAATTCCACGGACGCATCGATAGGGACTGAGACTGATATCCACACTCGAGCACCCAACACCTTACAGTGGTGCTGTCGATTCCGCTCGCACCGATGGATGGAGGAGGTAGGAATCTGTGTCGACCCGGCCCGTATCATACTGGTGTGCGCCCCGCCAACGTCTTGTCCCCTCTTTCCTCCGACGGGTCACAGCGATACAGCAAAACGAAACAAGCAACAAGTTGTTTCTTTCCCCGTTAATTTGCGACACCCACACGCAAACTCCTCAGTGCAAACTTAACATTGACCCTCATCGTGCTTTCTCGCTTTCCAGTCTCCTCGCGTACCATACGGTGCGTTGCGTTGCGTTGTGTATCTTCGAGCGTCGTCCGACATGGTTCTAATTCAGATCAAGGTGCAGTATGTCAGCCTCATCATCACCGTATTGTCCGGTGTGGCTGAATTATGTCTGTTCGGTGCCACTCTCGGACTGAACAGATTTGCAGAATGCAACGCTCTCAAACGTGGAAAGCAGGTGAGCGTACGTCGTCATCGCACACGAACCAAGTTCCTAGCTATTTTTGCCATGGTGGTGTTCATCATTCTGGAAGTGATTATGTCATTCTACAGTAATCCCGGCTTTTCTTCAGAGACCGAGCTTCGTGGCTGCGTTGCCGTTGATCGATATGATGTCATAAGTGGTGAGGTTCTTGATTTCACCACTAGTACCGTCATCATCAAATGCCTTCGTATTGTGAATGATCAGTTCTTTCAACACGTTGGAAATCGAACGCTCAATGACGATGACCAGAATGCACCTGACACTCAGATACGGTGCGCTGAGACCCCCTTATACAGAGTTGATGGAGAGGGTGTCTCAACGCGACCATCACTGAAAACCAAACTCGAATCTGTAACCAATTTGGATGTGTGTTTACCGAACTTCGGGGCCGTGAATTGCGCGTGTCTAGGGCCCTTCCTCTAGAAAGTTTGGACTTTGTGATTAACAGTAACGTTTCAATTTCATACTTTATCACGTTCTTGCTGTTCGACGTAGACAGAGATCCGGAAGAAATGTTGGGCAGTCGAGCACTGCGGGCGTTCGAAGCGAGTGTAACCGATCCGATGGAACTGCGACGAAGAATGCTGACAGGATCTGAACAAAGCCGCTGTCCATTCCTTGTGTCAACCGATCCGATCGCAACGGAGGTTCCGCTGGCGCTCATCATAATACTGGTGACAACATGGATGTTGTCTGTGCTTGCTTTGATGTCGACGCTGCTATTTAAACGACACATCTTCTATGACATGGGAGACCCGCTTCATTGGGCGCAGCGCACGTTTCGACACATTGACGAACCGTTTAGTGAAAACCCGGTGGTTACAAGTGTGTACGAGCATGGTGAACGACTCATGTATGTGTCGAGCTCGACGTCCGACGAGTACGACTTCTTGAAGAGGGCGGTGTCAAGGGTGTTTGGCAGGTTAAAAAGCAGTAAAATTCCCAAAGTGGATGGGTCTGTGGAAGAACAGTCGGAGTGACGATGAGATATTTAGTAAAGTCTGGCCAAGTCGTGAGGCTTAATTGTCGAATTATTCGTTATACGCAGGGAGATGCGGGAAAAAGCACTTTGTGCAGAACAGGGAGATGCGGGTTTTACCACCCCACAAAGTGTCATAGAATTACTGTAAGAGCTGTAGTGCAAAGGTAAGCGCTCAATTCAAGCACAAATGTAAAAGCAAAACTTCAAAAAATTGTATTTTTAAATATAATGAAAATCATTTGGGCTACGTTGGGCCTTACTTCTCATTTCGTAAGGCCTTGTATGCTTTGTATGGCCACGAAAGATCTTTGTCTTCTTCCTTTGACTGTTTTCGAGCACGAAGTTCTGCTTCTCACTTAAATTAGTTTGGCTACAACTTTATGAGATCATCATTTTTCTAAAAACCGTTTCTCGAACGTCAAAAAAGTACAGTATATCTTTCGATTGGACAAAAACTTTTCTTTAATTATCAACATGGTTGTTTACTTTCGAGCAAAGAAGAAGCGGTATATCTCCTCTAAAGCGGTATATCTCGCACAAAAAGCTTGCAAAATAAAGAAACTACTCATTTAATTTAGCTTTTGACTTGTGGAAAGTTATTTTGGTCTACAAAACAACCTTTATTCCAAGTTTGGCTGTCCCATGATGTCTAGAAATGAGAATGTGACAGGTACAATTAAGTAAATTGGGCGTACTTCTTGCGGTATCTTTCCTCTTTAAAAGATACCGCGTAGACAAAAACGTGCATACTGTAGGCTGACACTACGCCTTAATTAAAACACTGTGCAATCACCATAGTCGTAGTGAGTATTTCTCTCCAGGGAACAGCGGTAAATTCGCCTTTTTCGGTTCTATAAGAATTTAGGGCTCATTTAAAGGCATTGCAATTAAACATCCAGGGGCATAAAGTCCAGCAATGCTCGTCTATAATCAAAGAAAGGCATCCAGTGCGCAAATTGAAAATATTTGAGAAACGGGTGTAAGTTGTAACTTTCGTCATTTTTGTCGGTTCAAAAAATTTTAAGAAATCAAGTTCACACTAATAGAGCTGGACTATACATTCAAAAAACGTAATTCCATCTCTGAGAAGATATGAAAGGGCTCAGCCTGCCGGAAATTGAATAGTTTTCTTGTACCGTCTGCGGAGAGGAACTACATATAAACAGTTTTTTCTACAACAAACAACCATAGTTTCTAGAACAAAGTGTATATGGCAACTTTCCTTGAAATTGGCCTACTTTTGCCATTTTTCGATGCTTTTGCTTTCTATGGAGTCACCCAATTTGCAGAATGACTCACATTCTATTGTAGTAGTTATGAATCCGGATAAAGTTGATCATTTTGTTCACCGCAAGACCCAAGCATATCTTCGGTTACTTTAATCGAAGATTGAATCCAGTTCATAGTGCAAGCGTCTAGTTTGAGCATGACGTTAACATGTTGTCGATAAATTAACGTTCTCTTACAGTAAGGTTTGACATTCTCTAAAAGTTTGCCTGAAAAGGCCAACTAATTTTTTTCAAAAAATGCACTGCGACTCCATTTAAGGCATCCTGTACCTTACATAAATTCTCGTAGTGCTTTGTCACATGGTAACGTCACAGTGTATTACTTATATGTGAATTTACCGCTGTTCCCAGGCAACAATGTGCTACTGTGATAACGCGAATGTTTTGAAAACTACATATTTACCGGAAAGTTTTCAATCGTAACATCGCTATTTGCATCGCAGTATGTAGTCTCTGCCCGCATGCCCCAGTGAAATTTTAAAGCACGAGTTTTTAAAATGTGATACGTCCTGAACATGGGGCATAGTAGCGAACACAGTATATGCCCGGCATGTACTGTGTTCGCTACGCGTCTAAAGTAAATAATCGCGTCAAGGAGAAATGCGGGAATCGCGCAAAAAGAGATGATTTAAACTCTTCTTTACAAATAATGACCATGCAGGACTTAAAGCATTCTTGCGTAAATCAAAATTTGTTGTCGAAAAGGCATTTTATGCATACGCGCGTAAAATTTTATCTGGACGAAGCGGGAATAATTGTACATGAGGATTATAATTCTATGTTAGAAACCTAGAAGAAACTAATTGATGCGTGGAGTTTTTTTAAACCTGAACGTGGTCCTAGGAGAATAAGACCAAGTTTGATTTCAGTTATAATATTAGCATTACCTTCTCTATTTTGATACTCAAAGTTAGTAACTACTTATAGAAAAATAAGATATAATATCAAAAAACTTCATGCAGCAAAATTGGTATAAAAATATACCTCTTTACCAATGACCAAACTGTTTGCAACCGGAGAAAATGATTAAACCCCTTTTTCTAAATTGTTTTATCTAAACCAGTACATTAGTATGAGGTAATCCATGAAGTATCATTTTCAATGAATCGTGTGGACGCCATTTTTGGGGTAAACAGCGCGGGTGGTGACAAACCCAAGGAGAGCGACACAATAAATGCTCGAGAGTACCAGCCCAAAGGGCGAAAAATTCACGTAGCTCAGATGCCTGCAGAAGCAGACAAGATAACCCCAAGATAGATGGAAACTCCCCACAAAGTGAAAGCAGGGGTAAGAATCAACCGAGGATATGGCTCAGCGTCCGATACCGAGAGCCAACACAACAACAGAAAGCAGGGCTAACAGACCAAGACACACAAGAGCTGTCGGCGGGACAATACTGTGGTAGGACTAAAGCGATAGAGTCTGTCGTCGATGCCACCACGAACCTAACAACCAGGCGAGGTAGCGACAGAAAGAAAACCAGCGCAATGCGTAACACTGCCAACGTCCGTCTGGGAGAACGGAGACGAAGTGATGGGTGATGGTCGCAATGTGCGAACGAGCCCAATGGAGGGCAGCACAAGGCGACTGGCTAGGGAACGGCGGGAGACCGGGCCGCCGGGAATAAGAAAATGTAGGGAGAAAGGCTGGTGGCAGGGAGGCGCAGACTGCGCTAAGGGAAGATGGGATTGCCAAAGGAAGGGAGGTTGGTGACGACGGAAGGGGAGGAAGAAAGGCGAGAGACAAGGATGAGGGAAGTCGTCGAGAGGGGAAGTGGTCTGCCCGAGTCGAGTTCACGGTGAGCGCTCGAACTCGGGGGTTTATATCTACAATTTTGGCGCTTTGGCTACCTGAATTTGCGTGTTTCTCTTATTTGTCTGTTACATATAGTCTTCACCAGATACCCTAGCTTTGCTCACCATATTCCATATTACCTTGTGATGTCGTCTTATGATACCTCGTTATGTTCGTTCATGGTTTGTTGTCGTTGACCTGGCGTTCCACTCATCCGGGTATTATCCATGTTCCATCAGATTCACCCTGTGCTGTCCTGTTGTTCGACCATCACTCTGCGTCTCCCGCGTTCAGTCGTCGAGCAACCCCTTTCTGAGCAATGTCAACGGTCGAAGAAGCTATTGCTAACATCACCGACGATGACACCGACCGCTCCGATATCCCCCATATGAAATCTACAGTGATAGAATACGAAGCAGAAGAGGCGTCCTCCGTTTCCAGTACTACATCGAGGGACGACTCTGCCGACATGGAGTACGAACTAGGTGGTGATAACTCCGCTTCCTCTCGCATGGAACATTTGGGGCAGCTGCTATCCGACATAGTTGACAAGAAAGTAGAAGTGGATGTTGGCATGTTAGAGGTCTACGCGGTAGCTCCGCGCCTGCCTTCGGGCTATCTCCGTGGTCTCGCCGCTGGAATACTGTTTGCTTGCAAACATCATGGCGTCCTTCTCAACGGTCCGTCCCTCCTCGCGAAAGTGTACCGCACTCTTAAAGTGCAATACGAGTGCTCCAAATGACTTTGTCGCTTCTAGTTAGATTCTGGTGAACACGGGTCGTTGTTGCCTTTGTAAAGGCGTTCCTGTTTTCTGACTTTTCGGCGGTTCGTTTGCTGCGTTACATTCTCGCTCGAAACGTCATTGCCGGCGCACCGTTACATCGATAGCAATCGTCTTTGCGCCATTATAACATCACAGCGATAGCAACGTCCGTAGCATCACCCAGCAGCAGCAGTACCAGCAGCAGCAGTAGCCGTGTCCTCCGAGCGACGCGCGAAAACGAAAGGCAAAGCGCGGCGCCCACGCACAACGGCGCGCAGCAACGCGCGGCGGCTGCGAAGGCAAGCGTCGGCTGTACCGGCGGTGGAAGGCGGCTTATCTCCGGAGATTACTCCGGAGATCGATAAAAAATCCTTCCGCGTGCGTCTCGGAGAGTGCCGAGACACCCCCCTAAAATCCGCCACCACAAATCGCTTACTGAAAACCTTGCCCCGCATCATATATTCTACTAACAGAAAAGCAGATTCAGCATTTGATAGATCATCTTTTAGGTAAAGAAAACAAATCATAGCCAACGCTCCAGTGGAAAGCATTAGTTTTAATTTCAAACAACAGTTGATCTAGTTGAAAATACGTTCTCCATTTTTCATAGTCACATTAATAATATTCGCAACTGCAAACAAAAAATCTGAATGCAATTTCTTATTGTGACGAAACCGCAAATACCTTAAATTTTGAATACAACTTTTCATGACGTGCTCGAAATCGACTGTGGTCGTTTTTCAGCCAAGTTGGCACATTATCTGGTGTCAAACAGGATAAAGACTGATAATCGTTATCAGTAAGAACCACTTTGTGTTCTAAAAGATGGTCTCTTAACAACAACTCAAAAATGGCCTGGTCCGATTATTTTCCGCACGGAAATGGACCATTAATCCAAACGATCTCATCCGTTGACAGACTCAAGCCAATTTCGTATCGAAATCCCGCCGATTTAAATTTTGTAAGAAAACCATTCGGGATTGAATGGTTTTGGTTCACTCACTCGAAAGTCTACCCCATCAACACTTATAAAACAATTATGTATAGAAAAAGGCGCGAAGCGATTATAAAAATTTGTCTGATACGAGTTAGTGTTAGGCCTGTTTAAAAGTAACAATTGATAAACTTACAAATTTAATATGCGAAAATTTGTTTATAATATACAATGACCATTTTCGAAAAGTTTTCTCGTCCACGCCACATAAAATTGCGTTTACGTGTTCAGTATTATACAATTTTAGCATCAAAAGGCCCCATAGTAGATGTTTGATATAACAGGCTTCCACAACGCTCGGTTCTACAAAACTCCACAACTCACAACAATCGTGAAGATTGGCTCCAAACACACTCCGAAAACGACGTTTAAAGTATTCGGTAGAGTTGCAAGGGAAGCCCAAAATTTGACAGGCTTCCCGACACATATCTTTCTTAAAGCAATTCATTCTTCGTCGTTCCATGGCTTGTACCTAAGTTGGCGTCGAGATGCCAGTACGTTTGTTGTAGATTAGACGGAAAGAGCAAACGACTGTCTGCTTTATGGTGTCCGATATGCGTATGCATACACAACAAATGACACTTCGTCGCCCCAAGATGAATCACTGATTTTTATTTGTGTACTCCTTACGTATGCGTACGTACGGACGGAATTTACATTCCTCCTCTACTATAATTACTTATCACAATCTTCCGTAAACTTCTCTTGCAAGATTTAAAACTAGATCTAATCCTCATATGTTCGTAATCATCCCGAGAAACAATGTAATTTGTTCCAAACCGATTTTGTTTTTCAATCTCGTCACAGATATTCGTGGATGTTCGCGAATGTTCGCGAACATTCGCGAACATCCGCCAACATCGTGAAGGTAGCGTAATAAAGTATCGTCCAAATTCAGTCCATCAGCACTCTTTTTTGATAAGTAAAGTGGTAAGCATTTGCCGCACGTCAATGTTGAACAATATAGGTCAAACCATGTGATTTGCAATTGTCGGCCGCACATAGTCAACATTATGCATCTTCTTCTTCCCACCACAGTTCAGAGTAAGTAAATGTTCGTTTTCTGTCATAAGATGTATTGAAAATAATCATTTTTTTTGCTCTGGGTCTGTTCTGTCAGAATATAACGCACTCCGTCACGGACGAAGACTTAGTTGGAAAGTTTGTGGAAACTGTGGTCTTTGGAAAAAGTTAAAGTGATCTTCATCACGCGATGTTCGGCAAAATTGCTAACATTCGCCACAAACAACTGCTGACTTTTTCCAAACGTAATTGGTCTACTATTTTCTTTCCTTTGCCTATTAAAGATACATCACTGGGTGCATTCAGAAAAAGCTACTCGGTCACCCGGTCAAATTTCAGCCAATGAGATCGCTCGAAATCGGCTGCAATCTGATCGGCGCGGAACCAAATGCGGGAATCTGAACGAACCCCCAAGGGGTTCATTCACCCGGTCAAACCGTCCGCCACTTTTTCCCGAAGCCGTAATGCACTCGAGAGAAACTGTTGCGGCTCTGACAGCTGCCGTTACAGCCATTTCCACGACGATCTCGGTGCTTCTTTTCATCCGAAAGAAGCCAAGAGCTCAAAATCGAAAACACGCCGCTGCGCAATACAACAGAACAGGGCTGCTTTTTCCTCACAACAACATACACAAAATACCCTGGCGTCGTGTTCTTAGCACCGGACGAGACAATGATTTTCTTTTGGTTACTAACTTTACCAAACAAATGTTTTTTGAAACGCTACTACCGTTATTTGAAACGGCGAAAACGCAGTGTAACACCATAGTATGGTAGTCCGTATAGGACAAGTAACAGCAAAAGGGGTCGCAAGCCGCTCTTAAAATCAGTAGATCTTCTTGCTCTTGCTCTCAACTACTTGAAGACAAGCAGTAGCATTTATCAGTTGTGTCCGTTCTTTGGTTTGGTTCTATCTTCTCTCACAGTATGGTTAGATTTCGCTTTAATGGTTCTCCTTCGTGCGACAAAGAAAGGCGGTAATCCATTGTTTCGAGTTCAATGGCCCACGCCAGAAGAACAAAAGCTGTCGGCAGCACTCTTAGAAAACAACCGGAAGTTTGGATCATTGTTGAAAGGGGTATTCGGAACAACGGACGGAGAAAGGTTTAAATGTCAGAACTATGAAGACAATAACATGCAAAATGCCTATTACGAAGGGTATACACAGCAAGAAGAGGTAACTAACCTATTTGTATTCAACTTTTACGGAGAGATTATTCACGCAGCAATCAACTACCCTGGGAGTTGGCATGATACCAAGCTTGCTAGTGTGTCCGGGCTTTATTACCCGAAATTGTCGGACGATATGACTCCTCCTGGAATGGCGATACTAGGAGATTCAGCGTTTGTTAACAAAATAAGCTGCACAAATGGAAAGATACTGCGAGCACGAAAAACGAACGAAACACACGATGTGCCGGATTCCGCTGAATTATCTGCCATAGACATCATTCTTCAGCGGGTTCTGCCCAGTAAGCGTCAAAGCGCTGAATGGGGTATCAGAGCGATAAAAGATCCATTTCAGCGATTGAGAACTACGCTACCAGCGAATGCGACGAGAAGAGCGATTGTCATTGAACTGGCTGTACGTTTACTTAATTGTCGTACTCGCACGATTGGTAGAAATCAAATTACGACAAGTTATGGCAACGCTTCTATGTAACGGGCCGCAGCCCGAGGAGTAAAGTCCGCGAATGCCAGCTTGCGAGCTTTACGCGGACTTCCACTAAAACCCCTAAACCCCCTAAAGCCCGCGCTAGCGGAAAACCCCGAGAACCGAGGGACATTCTAAACGATTTTGTTACTGGGGAATGGTCGTTGGCGCATCGTCCGACAGCTTTCCCATAAGCTGCTGAAGAACGGAACTCATGCCCGCAATCATTACTTTGGTCTCGTCCATGCTCTTCTGCACTTCTGCCTTGAGGGTTTGCACATCTTCTTTCACCTCGACCAGCGCCTTCTCTCCGGTTCCTTCTCCACCACTGGAGGAAAACGATTTAGCAATCATCCCAATAAAACCGGTCATAGACTGGACATTCTCCACTAATACTTGCTCGGTCTTCGCTTTCTTTGAAGGCAACCCTCGGGTCCCAACTGCTCGTTTCTTGCTTAGTGAAGAGTCTGCTTTCTTCTCACTGCCTTCTTCGGCTTCGCTCTCGTTCCCAGAATTCTCTCCATTGCTTCCATCACCTGAATCTTCGTCGTCACCCAACACCATCACCGCGATCTTTCCTTGAATGTCGCGGGAAATATGTTTCGCTCTTCGAACTGTTGGCGGACAGGAGGGATCGCCAGTACTTTTCTTGCTGTTGCACAGCTTCTCAAACTTGTTCTTGAGTGAGTCCATGTCTCTTGCCGGACGTTCGTTTGCTTTGGCCTAGCTGTCGAATCTGTCGGCCACAATCGCCCACATAGCACCAATGGGCTTGATTTCTTCTGTTAAGTCAGGAAGAGAGGTGATGTCATCGTTGTTGTAGTTTGGTGCACCTGCACGACCTTTCTTACCCTTCTTACTCTTGGATTTTGTAAAGGTTGCTCAGGTAAAGTTGACATTGATGTTAGATTTGTTTCCGCATCTTTCTGGAGATTTTTCTTTTGCTGCGGTAGCATCTGAGGTTGTCGCAGCAGCGGTGGTGGATGGGGTTGCAGTGGGGTAGACGTTGGTCTCTGACCTTCGCTACGATCGTTCGTCATGGTAAAGTCAAGGAGAATGTTGGGCGCCACCGGTAATTGGACAAGTTAGAGGTCTACTTTTCTCCTGAGATCGTGGTCATTGCCCATCTACACATGCTGTTTCGGTCACTGCAATTTCGCGCCAGTTTTACGCCAAGGGATGGCTGACTGGCGCGCAACCGAATTTCCGAACACGATCATATTTCTGGTAGAGTGGCGGCCTGGCTATTTCTGAATGCACCCACTGTAGATGGTATTCTTGTGCTCTAGATTGCCTATCTAGAGTAGGCCATGTATGTTCAGCGTAAAGAAAACTTGTGTTTTTATAAGTTCGAAGATATGTTCGTGATAAGTTCGCAGATGTACGTAGGATGTTCGCTTGCAGCAAACAATTATCTACTGCATGGAGGTTTATATCTCGACATATGTTCGATACCTTTACATTAGATGCACGTCAGTAATTTTGCAAATTTGAGCTGCATTATGTTGTTAAAATGATAATGTTTGAATTTTATCTTTCATGTGATTTGACAAACTGTCTTCGATATTTGCGTTGGCTTTGTACTACACATTACCAATGTCAAGTACACTTCATACATATCGGACGAGACTAAAACCCTTGCTTAGTCTTGTGAATGTCAGCTAAGTAGATTGAGTTCTAACTACTCAAAATTTCAATAACGCACTCTTGTCTTTTCACAACCATCATACACTAACTGCATCAAGTTTCAAGAAGTTCGAAAGGTTATAAGTAATGATGCTCATGTTCTTCGGATCGCGGGAACGTTTCTGCCACGGCCAGAAGCTCCTCACACCTAACTCTGCCATCACGAAGAAGAACGATCGATATGCCCACCCCAATCCGTAAGAACAAGCGCAAGCGTTTGACTCCCAATTCGAATGCTGTGAAGCTATTACGTATGAAACTGCAGACGGGGGAACTGAAAGGTAATGAAAAAGCAGAAACGGTATGGAAATCTGAGCCATGTTTTCAGGAGCACAAACTTGATACGTTTCGTAGTTGCTTCAATCGAACAAAGAAACGGTTAGGACTGCCTTTGCAAGGTATGGAAATTATACTATCTACACGTTTTTTCGAGATTCTTGTAGAGCAACCGCGACTTATCGCGTATGACGTGTTCCGTCTCATAATACCTCGCGTTGCCGAGTGCCCTCTAGGACGAGGTTATGAAGTGCACATGGCATTCTGGCACAATTGGCATGGTGACACCCTGACGGGTTGGTTGGTTCATAACTGGTTGTAGCAGTGGTTCGCGTTTGCGCGTGTATAGATTGACTCTGTTTAGAGAGGTATTTGAAACGGTTGTCAGAATTACTAGCCGCCAAGGCGGGCCTGCACCGTTGTCCCACCTGTGTGGTTCTGCCGCATTTGGCATTACATTAATTAATTTTAGTTATTTTATTTAGTGGAAACCTACTCAGGTAGTGGCGACCTCGCCGTCGCCACCACTAACTAAAGTCAACCTTGTTCGAGGCTCTGATTTGAAGGTCTGCGCGTAGTGCACACTCCGCGAGAAGGGTCACCGCGTACAGTTTCGCTTATTTTATCCCCAAGAAATCACTCAAATACCCTGATCTGATATTCCATTTGTCTTCGGACTGTGTTTGCACGTTCACTTGCAGGTGTCTGCTACTCTGATGTTCCGATATCGTATTGACTCTGTATAGAGATCTGCAGCGTGCGCTCAATACACACTGCGACCTTCGGCCTAGGTCTGCTGCTGCTTTTCGCACGTGCCCGCCCTCGGGTTTGTTCTCTTTCGTTTTCCCTTTTTTCTCCTCCCTCTTTTCCATTTCTCTCTTTCTCTTTCGAGACAAACCCGTCTGTGTTCTGCAAAGTTAAATACTAGGTGCTTTGTCTGAATTATTTGCTAGTTTTAAGCTTTTATTGGGCGCGCGAGCGGGTTGCAAAGGCTGGCACTCAAAACATTAAATAATTTTGGAATATTATATTCCATTGCCGCTAGTTTTTTGCTTGGCTCCTATAGGTTTTGTTGAGGTTCTACTTGCAACTGACCTCAACTACACTGTTTTCCACGACACTCCCTCATATCTGCACTCGAGCTAGTTGTAGTTTCCATTTTTGAGCACAAGTGCGGTGCCCCACGCCAGTCAACCAACCTCACGTACTTATTATTTTCCCTCACGCATTCCCATCTTGCGTCTCCGATTCCTCAAACGTCATCTTGTAGAAGTCCCGCGGGCAGCTCTCCCCATCTTTATACACCCGTTTCCTCCCAGAACCGCTTCCCATGCCCCCCCTCCCGCTCTCGGCCTCCCCCTTCACAATTCGCTCCGCCGTTTCCGGCCCCCGCGCAGCACTCCTAAACCCAGTCAACGTCGCCACCCCCAGCCCATCACCCCTCACTCGCTCTTTACGTCGTTTCTTCAAGCGACTACCCACGGTTCCACCTCGTCGACCCCTCGTCTTCGGCGTCACGGGGGACCACTTCTCGCTTTCCCCCTTCAACCCTCCACAATTTCCCTTCGCTTCACTTCCCCTCCCCTCCACTTTCTCAATCTTCTTCTCCAGCAGTTCCAATCTCCCCCTCAGCGCCCCATTGTCCTCCCTCAAATCACTTAGCTCCCTTGCAAAACACTCCACCGTCCCATTCACGTGATACCCCACTTCCACTCCTAACACCTTCAACATATTCCTTAGACACGATATCGCCTCCAACGACACACCGCCCTCGTTCTCGCTCAGAACAGCCCCTCCCAGCTCTCCCACGCACTCCGCAATACAATCATCCAGCCGTTCCTTCATCACCAATCCCAACATCCCCACCCGCCCTTTCATCTCCCCACCAAAACGTTCCTCACTACCCCCCTCTCCACCTCCGCTCTCCATCCCCTTTCCAATCCCCAACTGGCTCAGATGCACCGCACCCTTCCTTTCCACTTCATCTTCCTTCTCCTCGCTCTTCGCCAACCCCCCACACACTGCCTCCTCCTTCCTCTCTGACACTCTCCCTTCTCTCCCAGTATCATCCTCCTGTGCACCGCGCTTTACCCGTGCACACTCCTCCTCTTCTCGTTTCGGTGACGGCGTCTGCGGCACCTCCCTCCCCTCCAGCAGCGCCAACAGCTCCTCGTCCCTCACGTATCCGTTCAACATCGATCTCCTAATCGGCGCTGACCGTCGCAACACTGAAATCAAATCTTCAATTCGTAACGGCTCGATCGGTCAAACCCTCACTGTCCCTGTCATCAGCCGTTCGCACGGCCCCTATCTCCGCTCGAATTCTGCACTACCCATCCGTTTTCGCGCCAAATTCTGCACCGCACTGTACCCTGCACTCGTCTCCACTGGGCCCCTTTTCACTACTTAAACTCCACCCTCTCTCATCCTCCCCTCTCATTTCTTCCCCCTTCTTCCCTCTACCTCCAAAACATGCCACCTACCTCTACGGAGAACACTGCGGCCTCTTCCTACCGGAGATCTCTTCTCTTCTCTCACAACCTCCTTGGTTGAGGTTGTGGCAAAAGCAGAAGAGATCTCCGCTAGGGAGACGACTGCCCGCCCTCGCTACCGGAGATCTGTTCTCCTCTCCCACAACCTCCTTGGTTGAGGTTGTGGCAGAAGAAGAATATATCTTCGCTAGGGAGACGACTGCCGCCCCTCCCTACCGGGGACTTTTTCTTCTTTTCCCACAACCTCCTTGATTGAGGTTGTGGCAAAATATGAAAATGTCGCCGCTAGGGAGACGGCTTCGTTTGTGTCGCTGCTGATTAATTGTAATTGAGATTGTTGTTCAGATAGGAGATTATGATACAAGCTCTGCCTGTGTTCATGTGGAGTGGATACGTTGTATGTCGTAAGGCTTTCAGTGTTTCTTGTCTATTTATTTAGTAACTATCTCTTCTCAATGTTTAAAGTACTTTAACTCTAGTCTTATCTATCTAACAGATGCCGAGTCCGGGGCCTAGGATGTTCACCGAGTGCACACAAGTACCGCTTGAGATTGATCCGTGGTGCATACTTCACAATACCGGAGCACAGAAGAAGCGAGACGAACAGAGTGTTTGTAAGAAGAGGGGGGATGCCTCGGTAGGGACCAAACGATGATGGTTCCAACGACTCAAAAAGAGTGTGCGCGAAGAACACTGGGACCACTCTGTGCATAAACAATCTCATGGACAGCAGTACATCTTGTAGAAATAGTGCCTTTCTGAACGAGGTCAGAACACAACATACGTATCGAGAGACTCTTCTCCATCGACTTTCAATCCTATGAAACAGTGGCACAATGTTGTTAAAGGTATTTTTGGTCGTAAGAAATATACACAGCGTATTCACCACGATAGCGAATAGGCCAAAGAAGAACCCAACCGGAAAGAATGCTATACACGCTGTTCTGGCAGACTCCATAATATTGACGGGAGGTGAACGAAGTTGATAGGTGACAGCGATACATAGATTGAGAGCAATAAGGCCACCTACACCTATACCCAAGTACTTATTCCTCAATGTCGCCGCAGTGCTCGTTGCATACGAAGGAGTCATCGGTCCCAGAGCTAATGTTCCATATCTTGCCGCATGCAAAGAGAAAGCCATGTCGAACAAGATTATGTGAAACATGGTCTCCAGAAAACTGTACAGAATGGTGAACCCCAGTTGAGAATGGCGAGACAAGCGTGGGAATAGAATTGCGTGGGTGAGGACCGGTTTTATGACTCCATAAAGCAATCCTATGGCCATTGAAGTTAATAAAGAAAAATACAACACAGACGTCGGTGAAGTCATCCTTAGAACATTCCGAGACTGTGACCTCGCGTACGATATGTAATTGCAAAGAGCTTGGGAATTTATGATAGCATGCCTAAACGGTGGGTGCTCAAGAATATGTGCATGACAAGGTATTTCACGAAGTACTTCATAGACTTCATTGAGATCATTCTGTAGTCCAGGAGTGATGAGCGACTGAACACCTCGAATGGTTGCTTCGTCCGTGTCCAGGTTGTACTTCAACTGCAGGCAGTCGTGGAAGGTTATGTAGGTCCTGTGGGCGAGTGCATCCAACTCGACACGGACTGGGCAGCGTCGATTGGGAAGCTGGAATTCCTTCACTTTGTGGATATTTCGGAAGATCATTGTAAAACAGTTTGGGTGGTTTGAAGTTGTACAGAAAGAAACGAGAGAAGAACGGGGAAGATCGACACCATGATATGCATATATGGAATAGGACTTGTGCGTCTTGTGAGTTTGAGTACGTATTGAAACACCTGTGCTTTTACATTCATTCACAGAATGAGGTACGAAGGTCTCGAAAGCTGCTTCTTCATAAAAGAATGGATGAAATGATTCAGTTCTTGCTGCAATTATGATATGTGATAATGACACAAGTATGGATTATGGTACAATGCATGATCTGTAATAGCTCACAGGAAGGTCAGGAGACGGTTCATAAATCCATTCCAACCCACCCCTATTCGTACTCATTCGTAACTCATGGTGTTTTATAAACATAAAACCAGTCATAACGCTCAATATATCCTTATTATTCCCCTTTCTAAGCCTTTCTCCGGGCACAGATGATAAAAGAGATCATTCATATCTAAGCTTTTTAACCACTGTTCGGTTTTATGCACTACTATGAACGTTTAATGAAATTCTAGAATCTCCTTCTATCCTCCATTCATACCTTCGATAGGCATACATATGCAATATCACAATACTCTGAATGACATGGGAGCTTTTGCTCTTCATGTGAGGGGAGCATAAAACCCCTCAGCCCTGAACTTTGTCCTCGACTCAGTGAAGGAAGTCCATGAAAGCATTACAAATCAGCCCGAATCAAGGCCAATGGTTTAGAACAACTGTTTCATTAGGCTCCAGTTGATGAAGAGCGTCCAGTACATACGTACACTATAGAGGAAAAAAAAAGGAGTTTACACTTTGATATCAATGTCCATTACGGTTTTATTCATAACGTTCTCTATGAAACATACGAGTTCACTTCAACCTGTCTTCTCGCTTTCCTTCACATAGCCATATAAACCAGCTACTAATCTAATTGTCCTATTAACATCGCCCACATTATCGAAAAGAGCTTGAACACCAGGGGGAGCATCGTCTCCCCTGACGCGTACTCCCAACACACCCACACTATGCAAAGGACCATCACTCCATGCATTCCCAAACGTCACAACCTCATCGATGTCCACAAATTTCGGTTCATGATCCACAAGATTACTTCCTCCACTACGTTTGGTATAGCGTTTGTCCACAATTTCACAAATCTCATCACCAGGATAGAATATCAGATTCTCCACATTCTTCAGTACCTCTGCAATCCCAGAATCAACTTCATCTCTCCACTCAAGCAGTTCGTTGTACACGAAAATCGGGAGTCTACTATCCTGTTTGCTCTCCACGTACCCTTTATCTTCTACTTTCACAATCCCATGCTTCTTATTCAACTCCCTCTCCAGAACAAGTAGTCCGTCAATACAGTCCTGCATCGTTTGGTCGTCAAAGTCAGCCGCCATCTCGCTATCGTCTGAGAAACGTATGTGGGCGCCGTGATTTGCTGATATACCAAACTTGTAATCCCGGAGCCCTTCCATTATCTCCTCCAACTCGAACACGTCCCCTCTCGTAGCAAACCCAAATCCTACTTTTTCATTAATGAACTTCATACATTCCACAACGTCTTCAGCGATACGTTCATTACCGGTCCTCAAAGTCCCATCTACAGCACTTAGAATGCCATATCCGTTTGAGAATATAAATTCCGCTAACTTCTCCGGAGAAGCAACCTTGAAATGTCTTTTACGCTCAGCCATTGTTACCAATACCTTTAACGTATCCTCTATGTCATGGACAGCAGCCCCATCCTCTTCCGTTTCAAACTCCCTCATCCTACGTCCCCCTTCTTAAGAACTATTCAAACTGTCTCCGACATTCGTACACCCAATTGCTGGTGCCTAACGATACCGGAGACAGTTTCAAATTCGGACTAAGGCATGTCCGTCCATACGTCTGATGTGTTCCATTTGTACTCAAGTCAACTCATAATACTCTTTAATAGAAACTGAACCATTCATTCTTTGTACTAACCTCTTCGAGGTGCCCTGAGCCTCATAATGGGTACATCATCGTCACTGCTGCTTTCCAGAACCTCCAGTACGCCTGCATCCCCCTCCACACCAGCCTCCACAACCACTTCGTCTTCCTCTCCTTCATCGTATACGTCTGCAAGTTCATCCAACTCCTCCTCTTCTTCTTCTTCGCCACTCACAAAAGGCGGCCTAAATTCGCTATCATGTGGCAGGCGGGGGTGTAGCCCTCTTGCTGTCGCAGGAGGATGCGGGAAACAGATCTGTTTGTGAGTAATTGAATACTCAAAAAGAATTTAATACGTATGACATGCGTTGAAGATGTTTTTGCTAAAATTAAAAATATATTAATTTCTTCAAAACGATTTAAAGGAAGGAAGCAGCTACACTGTTTACAGGGTTTCTGTTCCAGCAATGCGCGTAACCCTACAGTAATGACAAAAGGCTACATTATTTTCGAACTTCCTATCTAGATCCGGCAACGGTAAGGTAACATCTTCAAAGGATATGTATGTTGATCTTTTTGCAATAATGTACCTTTGCATACTTTCAAAAGTAGTTCTTCAGATGATGTCAAAATGCTTCAATTTTTAGAACTCTACATGAGCAACCCACACAAGTTGAAGCACACACGAAAGATTAAACACTTTTCATGCAATTTTAATAGAGACCCGTAATATATACTCGTAATAAGTGAGATACCCACAATTCACCTTTGCATTATCTTGGTAAATACGTAGTTTACAGCTATGTTCTTTATCCTGACTGTAGTGTAATTGATGCTCTACAAAACAGTCAATAATCCAGAGAGAGAGATTAAGGAACAAACTCTTAGAGCGATGTTCAAGTTTTACGAATTCTGAAAGTTCACGTCATTTTCCATGGCAGAACTTGCAAATACTTTGTAGAACTTACAGCTACCTTTGACTAAGTTGAAAGATGACAGCAAGTCGGTTGTCATTGGCATTTTGAAGGCACTGAAGACGTTAATTTATTTCAGCCGGCGAATTTGGGAGACAAGAAAACATTCAAGCCGTGCAGAACCGATCTGATTACCTTCGTCGTCGGATTGTTCCTCAATGTCTTTCGTTTTCTTGTCTCTTCCTTGCTAAGCGATGCATGTTGATTGTTTCTTTGCTTCGAAAAATAGAACACCCCCCCCAGGTTTGTCAATCTTCCGTTTCTGCAGAACTATTACTTCGTGCTTTTGCGCTTGATCCATCCCAAACTTGTCTAGCGTCAACGCCTTGTTCCCTTGTTTCCCTTCCGCATCCACAGCACACACGATCCCCCTCAAATACGTCCGATCTCTTTCACGATCGCCAACTTCTTTCTACTCTTAATGAAAATAACTGTTCACTACAGCGCCTGGCATCGTATGTAGATCCCCACGCGCCACGAAACTTCAGCACATTCGTCGACGCAGACGTTTTCTTCGAAGATAATCCACTTCTTGCAGCAACTTTGAAAGTACCAACACGACACAGACATGCAGTAGCATTAAACAGGTTTCTCTGCTCCGCGATCGCGCGCAACACCACTAACCCACCAATTGATCACATACTTGCCACATACATTCAGCACTCCCTCACTACAGATAACAGCCCAGGGAAACGACAAGAAATGTCTAACCTTATATGTATACTTCTTATCATGATTCCGACACTGAAAGCCAACCTCGGCTTAACGAGAAGATGTCTCGAAGGTTGGAAACAAATCAAACCAGCGCAATCCTCTGCCCCACTTACGCGACAAATGGCCCTCGGGTTTGCTTGGCAACTTACGAACGCTGGAAAATCCGATGTAGCAGACGTTCTTCTGCTCTCATACGCCGCACTTCTCTGATCAAGAGAAGCACTTGACCTCAAATAGGAAAATATGGCTCTTCCTGGCGATATTTGAATTTCCTCTTATGGACCTCGTACTGCGGGTGTTAATATACTTGACGCGAAAACTGCATGCAGAACTGGTCGCTTTCAGTTTGTTCCCATTCGCGATCCAGATTGTAGTGCAGTGAGAGGCACCGCCCTGACGGGTGCATAGTATTAGTTTATTTAGTTAGTGTGCACAGGGTGCACCTCGGGGTCCCACACGTGTAGGGTTGTGACAGTTGTCGTGTCGCCCTTCGGGACCCCCCCTTATAGGTAGATAGTTTATTATTTTCGACACGTGGCTTGTGCCCGTGGGAGGTGCACTTAAGCATCTCCCGCCGGGCAGAGCTCATCGTGGTAAACCTCAAGCAACCCCTAGCCGATTCTTCCATCGTCTAGTTTCCCACAATGGTCATCCGACCATCACTACCGGTGATGCGCGCCTATCTCGCGCCCCGTTGTTAGCGTCTGTTGAGTGCTCCTTCGTCCTCGCTTGAGTGCCGCACACTTTATTCCTTTTGGAGGGCATAGTACGTTGTCACGGCCTGTAGCTGTACTACAACTGGTCTCCCGACTTAGAATTACCCTCTCGGGTCTTTTATGGTTAATCCGACCCTCACGGGATTCGCGTCGCCGCTTTCAAATCATTTCTTCCCTCTCGGGCCTTTCCGACCCGTCGCGGATCAATTGGTTGCGCCACTCCATCGCTTTTTCCCTCTAGGGTTTTCTCGAACTAGCCCGCATTTGGGTTCATTTTGTCGCAAGCAGGAACAAAATTTCCCCCCGCGTACCGTTATGGCTACCGCACCGGGATCTTCTCATGGACACGCCGGTCCTGCTCCACCCCATCGGGATAATGACGAAGTGCCGCCTGCTCCCGGTTCAGGGGCTCCGAGCACCCGAAGTACCCATGAAGGGATTCTGCCACGTGTGGAGGACCCGGAGCGCATACTCTGTCAGTCCTCCCCGACCGACTTTCGGAACCGTCTCGAGGCCATGCGCCAGCATGCCTCTCGAGAAGCGACTCCGCAGCCGCAGACTCCCAGGGTAACAGCGCCTGAGACGCTCATTGGGACCCCGCAACAACCCGCAGGGAGTGAGGTTCAACCCGTTACGGGAGAGCTACTCATCGCCCTGAGGCCACTCGTGGAGTCTATGGTGACACTCGAGGTCAAGCTCCGTACTCCCCACAGGGTTAATGCTGAAGTGGAGGGCCTGCTGGATACCCTTGTGCAGCGGGTCGTTTCTAAGATGACCGTCACCGGAATTCTGGACATCGCTATTGCCACCAGTGTGCAAACTGAGGTACAGCGCCGTCTCCAGCTCTCTCCCATTTGGTATTAGCAACCTGTCAACCTTCAGCCGACCGTTTCGGTATGGCAACCGACCACTATCCCTGCCGAATATGAAGCAGATTCCAGACCCGGCAGGGACCCCAATATTGATAGACCCGACTTGGGCAGTTCCCTCCCAGGGAAGCAGAAGAGTACCGGTCGCGATTCCCACGTGGGTCGTGACAAAGGGAGGACCCGGAAGTCCCCAAGCCGACGCCGGAACTGGAGGAAGTCATCCAGCAAGGGTCGTGGGTTTTCCGACTCGGACGACTCGCAGTCTGACTCAGACAGGTCAGACGCAGTCGACTCGGACGACTCCGACCCCGAAGTGGACGCTTCGCATTTGCATCGTATTCGACCCAACAATAGGGACTTTTCAAAAGTGCTTAGCTTCAAGCACTATCGTTTAAACGACCGGAGTGGGCGTTACAACGCTTCGGTCTCTCGCGCAGTTGCCAAGCATGCGAAAGGCATGCAACTGCAAATGCCCTTGAAGTTCTCGGGCAAAGATCCAAGTTTGGTCTTACGGTTCTTAGCCGCGTTCCGGAATGCGTGTGATCAGAATGGTGTACACGAAGGAGCAGCCCTCTGGCTCTTTCGCTTCTTTCTGGAGCAACCCGCTAGGGACACAGTAACCGCCAAGATCACTGGCGAATCCGGGGCAGTGGTTGAGAAGAGTTCTGAACTCCTCTCGTCGTACCCCGAGGTGGTCAACTACCTCCTTGAGGTTAACGCGATAGACGATGTCCTTTCGGAGGCCTACAACGACGTCATCACACACCGTCAGAGCTGAGCGGTGTCCGAACGCGAATTCGCTGACCAATTGTGGACAAAGAACCTCCGATGCGGAAACATCTTCCCTGAGGGTCGCCTTAAGGCCCTCTTCGTCGAGGGATTGCTTCCCGCAATAAGGGCCGGTGTACGCATGTACTCGTCAACGCATCCCAAAGTGGTTTTCCGCCAGCTTGTCAGCTATGCCGAAGGGCTGGGTGATACCCATCGGGGAGGCAAGAAGTACTTTAAAACACTGGACGCGGCGAAGAGCGCACAGACCCGACGGGTCTCATCGAAGGCTTCGCTGAATGTCTCAAATGACACTGATGAACCCGACTGGAGCGTGCATTTCGAAGACGAGGACGCCCTGGCCCTTGCTGTTCAACCAGCGGCGCCTCCTTCTACTCCTTCTTTCCCTTCTACGGATACTTCGACTCCGTCTGAGATACAAACCGGTCGGGATTTCAACTACACGTCCCCCAGGGTTAATTCAGTGACGCCCCCTCAGGCGCCATCATCGTATCGCGCGGTACCGAATTCGGACAACGGAACGACTCCCTGTCATATCTGTCTGTCCACCTCTCGGCCTTGCTGCGAATGGCTCCCGCCCGAATACCGGAACACGTTGGTGCAACTTTGCGAGGCAAATTACCACCAACGTGTCGCCGAAGGGTACTATAAACCCCGCCAGGGACAGGCGCCACGTCAAAACCCAAGTAGGCAATTACCCTCAGGTCAGGCTGCAGCGCGGGACCGTTACCCGCAAGCGAGAGCGAACCCCGTGGGACGTGCTCCTGCACCTTCGCGGAGCTCTCAACAGGTCAATCAAATCCTCTCTTTTGAGGAGAGTCCTGGCGAGGACAGCACGATCCCGAAGGGAAACGAAACGGAGGAAGCGTAGGGGCCACGCTTTCTTCTCGAGGTACGAGCCTCACCCCCTGGGCTGACTCAGAATCCAACCCACCACGGGATTCTGAGGAAACCCACACCAATAGTCCCCTTGGGTCTGATGATGAGAACGGCCCCGATATGGGTGCAGTTTTCATTATGACCCGAGAGAATTATAAAGTCCATATGGAAGCGGGACTTACGAAGCGCACGACCAAAACCCTTCTGAGAATTCTGGACACTGGCGTTGGCCCGAACATCATACATGCGAAGAATCTCCCACCTGGGTACGAACGTTTTCTCAACCGTCAACGCACCCCTCGGGTTTTCAACGCGTCGAAGGAACCCATGAACATACTGGGAACCATCGTGCTTCCAACCCGACTGGGAAATTTGCAGCAGCGCGTACCATTCCTGGTCGCCACGAATCTGGCAGCCGATGCCCTTCTGGGAACTTCATTCATCGACCGCCACGTCCGTGCGATCTATCCGCGCGAGCGCAAGGTTGCTTTTTATGGTGCACCACCTGTGGCCTTTGTCAGTGCTTCTCGAGGATCCCTTGGGGATAAGAAGGTCTTAGACCAACTACCTCGGAACACTGTATCCAACAAGGTCCGCCTCGCTCAATCGCTTTCCATACCCCCTATGACCCAACGGGAAGTGCTAGTCACGTGTGAGACACCAGGATTGGTTTTCTTGCAGAACCACCTGAAAACGATCTCACGAGATCTTTCGCTCATGGCCAACGGTGTCATGAACATCATTCCGAACCGTCCCTTTAGGGTACTCGTCAGCAACTTCTCCCATTGGGAAGTTCGCATGCCCAAAAATATGGTCATTGGACTCGCTTTACCAGCCCCTCGCTTGCTAACAATACTTGAAGACGGTCCCAGTGGGTGTCGTCTTAAAGAAGGGGAGGGTACACCCAGCGAGGGCCTCGAACGCGATGATTCGGTTGAGAAGAATGACCCACAGGGAGTGAAAGACTGGCGCGAACTGGTCCAGATTGGTGAAGAGTTCTCTTCCCACAAGGGCCAAATTATCGACCTTCTACAGGACAGTTTGGCCAAAATTGGCGACTAACACCTTAAAAGGGTCATCGGGAGAGATTTTTAGAGCAAAAACCTGCGACAAGTGCAATGGGTAGAGATCCACCAGGATGTCCGAGTCCCGCTCCGTATACGGGATAGACTCAGCAATAGAGCCCTCTGTCCGTGCTCGAGTCGAGAGACAAGCCGGGTGTAAGACCGTAGACGGTGACTGACTATACCTACAGAGGTGAGATGCGAAGAACGATGTAGATCCAAAGATGGAGGTGGAAGTGGAACCAAAAATAAGGGGAAAAGGGAAACCGTATCAACGGGGAAAAGCTCACAGTGAGACCCACCGGAGCGGAGCCACGGACCGTGCCAACCGGCGGAAACAGGTCCGAAGGCGGAGCGAGGCACACACAAGTTGTCGAAATAAACCCTATACAGGGGCGGAAGCGGTACCTGAACCAGGTGGACAGCAAGAAACAACGACGCACACCGAATAATAAAGACGCATAAAAACAGACCGACGCAACGGTAAATACAGCAACAGATTCCAGAAATGGCAAGACAAATGCTTCTTAAATGACCCTGAGGGGTATTAGTGCTAAGACCAACCGTGGTTACCCTCCGATAGGAGTAGTGAACCTACGTAGGTAGCGTGCTACTTGAACCCAATCCTCAACAGGATACGACACTATTGTCGACTCAGTTGTCCATTTAATTGGAGGCTCAAGGGTGAGATCACCCGAGCATATATACTACACTACAGTACTACTGTGCACACCTCGATGAGGGTTCTACACGTGGATGACCCATTGTCAGGGGGCCGAGACCTCCCAACGGGCGTGGCACAAAATATCTAACTGCCAAATCCACCACGTGAACTACTACTACACTTGCCAAAAAAACTTCCTATGCAGGATCCACCTACAACGGGTCCACTAAAACCATCACAAAATATCCCAAAATAAACGGGAGTTTTTATAACCATCTCCACGTCAGCATGGCGGCTTTCCATCTCGATATGAGAATCATCCCTCATCCGATAGCGGAAATCCATTGCTCTACAAGATTGTGACCACTCCATTCGCTACTGCGAGTTGCTTCTCGGTGAAGAGAGTAGATAAGGGTTGCACAATGTGCAATCTCATCTGTTTGGTGCAGACTTTTACCCATACTTGGGATTCGGGCGGTATCCTGATGGATTGAGCAACGCGGAGCTTCGTTGAAACCGGTTTGGAGCTCGGTGCTCCCTGTGCGGCAGGTAGAGGAACGCGTTTGCGTGAGGCGTTCTGCAGTGTCTTTCGCACTATCGGAACTGACGAGCCATCCACCATTTCTACGGTGCGTGACCTCGGGCGTATAGCTTCCACGAAGCGATCGCAAAAATCACAACCCAGAATAACGGGTGCTTCAAGCGACTCGCAGACCACGAAATCCAACTGTACCAAGTATGTTCCCAATTTCATCACGAGAGCCCAGTATCCTACCGTGCTTATCAATCGATTATTGGCGTCGGCGATGTCCAGATTTGGACTGTAGCGAATATGTTCCCGAAGTGCGGGCGGTACCAATGCGGTGTGAATCAGGCTAGGCGCTGCGCCTGTGTCCAAAACGGACAGTTGACGTACCATGTACTGGTTGACAAGCCTAAGTCGCCGTATCCTTTGTAGTTCCGCTTAGCCATCATCAAGATCCGGTCCGGGTTTCGCAAATTACGAGTACGAATCCACGGTCGATGAAACACTCCAAAGAGTTCCGAGTCAGCATCTGTGTCAGCAACTTTCCTCGATAGGATTTTAGTTGCCGGGGAGCGAAGCGGCGACGCCTCGGGCGCCCTTTGCTTTGACTGAGAGGCCGCCTCTCTCGTGATGGAGACTCCCGTGTCTAGTTTTTCAGGGCAGGATCGACCGCCGGTTGCGGAACACTCTCATCCCGGGACTCGAGTTGAACTCCTTGTGCAGGTGCTTGCTCTACGATACCACGATTGGAATATGTGCCTGAGGAGACATTAGGCTGTTGATGTCCGTATTTGGCCTTTGCATCCTCATAGGAATTTGGTAGCACACGTTCCCGTTCTTCTGGGGTCAGAGCTTTGTATTGCACGATGATTTTCGGCATCTCCCTCAAGGAAACGAGCACTGAGGTGCGATATGCCCATGTTCGTAACATACGTGGCATATAAGCGACACCGATTTGTCCAGCGGGCGTGGACCTGCCGGTCGTTGTGGTTGATCTCGCCAGCCTGGGCGTGCAAACCGAGTGTGGTTGGTAGCGTATGCGAGCGCTGGCCCTGCAACTCTGTTGGAGTAGATAAGGACTGTAAGGCGAGAAGATGGAATGATGGAAATAATTGATTTAATGCGCATTTGCCACTGTCAAATTGGAATCAGCTACGTACAGCAATACATATGCGTCGGATCATCCATATGCACACTGCGAGCGCAGCGCAGCACTACATCTGTGTCGGACATCCTGATTGTCGTCCTCACACTGTTATGATCGCGTAATTACAATGTGGTAGAATGACTAGGACTTTGCCTGCTCATTCTAGAATTGCCTGTAGAAGGATATCATTGAGTATAAAAGAGAACGCTGAAGCTGCTCAAGTCCAAGACTTGGTCGACAGCTTCAACGCTCACATTTTGCGTGAAAGATTATGGGTTACAGACGCACCAACGCGTTTTAATCACGATTCTTTACCGCTTGACTCTGTGGTAACTACTCACCGCACAGTGTAATCGTAATACGCCTGTAAAGTCTCTATCTGCTCCAATCTGTTGCCATGACAGAATCAGATGGACCGCGTATTGAACAACTGAAGGACGGTCATGATTACGCCATCTAGAAGATACTCATTTAGGCACTGTGCAACGCAAAAGGACTCAGTGAAACTCTTGAATATGAAGTCTCTCCTGAACAAGACGATGATGAAAAGACTAAATTTGTATCAAACCAGAAGAAAGCGAGCGGAATAATCGTAGCAGCTCTCTCTAATGAAGCGATCCGTGTTGTGCGAAACGATGTGCACAATCCATATCGCATGTTACAGAAATTAGGAGAGCGTTATGATTCCAAAACCGCAGCATCAAGGATTGCCAAGATGACCGAGCTAATTTCGATGAGATACACTACAGTCAAACAAGACATTGGGAAACATATCGATCGAATGAAAGGCACCTTGGAGAAACTTGAGTCTATGAACACACGCCTGCCAAACGAGCTGTCAATTGCAATATTGATCGCATCTATTGATGCTGCAGAACTAATTCCAATTACTGCTGCCCTCAAAACACTTTCCGACAAGTCGGCGACCTGGGAAACAGTGTCAGGGCGGCTATTAGAGGAACAGCAGGCTCTCAAGTCTAAAACCAGACGAGTTGAGAAAGCGCACCCAGTGACTGAATACTGCCACATGTGCAACAAACAAGGCCACAGTACAGAAAATTGTTGGCTTAACCCGAAGAATTCAAAGAACAAGCTGCACATGAGTAAGGAAGCAAATGCCCCACTTGAAGACTCTAGAATGGTAGCTTCAGGAAACAGTTCCCGAAAGAAGAATGGGAAAGAAAAGCCTGCCAAACCTACACCGGTCCGTGTGGCCCTTGCCAGAGCAATGCCTAGGGCCATTGAAAGATGTGTAATGATGTTGGATTCCGGTACGTCTAGTCACATGACTCCTAACGAAGAGTCAATGACCGAACCAGAGCATTGCACGGTTCCAATAGCCCTTGGTGACAACTCACTTCGCAGCGCTGATGCAGTTCTTCTAAGTCCATCATATATACATCTCGCCCCAGTTGAACATGAAAATAGCTGGAGCAACGACGGGAGTTCAAGAACTTTCCATTTGTGCAGGCGATGGGAATGATTTGAAAAGAGTGCAACGTGAAGCTCTTCTGCGTGCGGCGTACCCCTTCTTAGAACTTACCCATCTTTCTCTGCGTTAGCAGCTTGTTCAGGTGCGTCCTTTCATGCTTCAACCAGCACAGGGACTTAACCATGGACATGCTGTCTCTGAAAGGCACCCCCTGTTGTCTGTAGATACAGTTCAAACATGCGCGACTCTGACAACGATGTTGCTGCTCAAGCGAAGAGAGTAGAAGCAAGCGAACAACACCAATGAAGCCATGACATGCCCTTCTTGTAGCAGTCAATCTCATCGTAGCTCTACAAGCAGTGGGATAATAAAGGTATTGTGACCTTACTGCATGGACACGGTACACTTGGAACACCCGATAACTGCTGGTGTAAAATCTGTAAGAGCTTATTACGGCAATGTTGGGTACCCAGTAACAGTCGTTAGCACAGCAGATGCCAAAGTCGCGGTCGCGAAGGGACGTCTGGCTCGAAATCACGCTCATTGGGTTACTGGTTATCCAGAGAGTCTTACGTAGTCCCATTGTAAAGCCACTTTCCCGGTCCAAAAGTTGTTCGTTCGGTATCCACCTCATTCTCGGCACGGGCGCAAACAAACGCGCAGTAGCATGCACGACGTAGGTCGAAGTCACACTCCGAAGACGATTCTGGGTTAACATTGTAAGCCTTGATTCAAATTATGATCCATACCTCTCATCAGCAGCAGTGCGAAACCAATGGCTCCTCTCATTATGCAAATTTGCCCCAAGTTGATGCCTCAGTGAACGAATGAGTGCGTGCAGCGAGAAGAAGAGCTGCAGCTTGGAAGACCTTGGTGACTTGCAACGTCAATCACTGTGTGAATTGGAACCGAGCCCGCGTTCGCAATACAATCCATAAACCATGTTCGTGGTGTCCGTGACAGAGAAGATTTCAAAGAGAGCCGATATGGAACGCAGGCTGTTGCGGTTCCTGCTGGTTCTGCGAATTGCAGTCTTCCGGAGCATATGTGGTGAACTTAGACGCGCAACTGATGCTGAAGAAAACACAGTCGGGGCATGTGTTCTTACAAATCCTTCCCGTTCCCGACAACTCACATTCTACAAAGCAAATTCTCGTAGGGCATGCGTCTGCGTCCCACCATGGCCACTGCCCGCAAGTGATTACCTCTCTTCGTTCATCTGGGAGGATGCACCATGCTGCGCTTCCATTCCGAGAGCAGTAGTGCAGGGAACACTGCCTAAGCAGGGTGTCATCCGTCGGTTGCGATGGCGGCTCCGAAAAAGTCCTGTATTCAGAAGCGCAACTATTAGTAAACAGAATGCAGTTGGAGCACTGCGGTAGGCCCCTATTATCAAGTGGTCTCTCTTCATTCGGGAGGCAGAATTGCGGACACATAATGTCACATTGCGCCCTCGAAATTTCCGTTCTTGCAAATTCACGACATGTAATGGTCGACGTCGTCGAGTTCTCTTCCAATTGACACAAGCGTTCGGCTCCTATGGATGAACAGAGTCCTGCGCTGCATGGTGGAGCACCGGCTGCATTTCCTCATGGGTACAATATATTCAATAGGAGGAGAGACAGGAGAAAACTATTCACCGTCCGTGCTGTGCCTGGTTTCGGATATATAGGCTGAACCATTCTCTGTGCTGTTCTGATCTAACGAACAGCAGAAACAGGGAAACAGATAAGATGCTGACGTCGATGTTGATTTTCTCGACTTCCCTCAATGGTTTGCTCCTAATCTGAAACCAAGCGATCATACATATATATATAGTTTCCGACACTCTCAAAACAACAGATGAATTATACTGCAAGCAATACACACATATCTTTCCAGCACACACTATCCACAAATGAAATGCTTTCGTTCCAATTAAATAATACGGAGTTCCCTTACAGTACCATAATACACTATTTTAACAAGGCCATACGATTCCATTAGGAGCAGCATATTCTTACAACCATGATTGATCTGCTCAAATCAATGACGTGACTTCCCAACGTTCCGACGACATGTCTCGACTTTTCATCTGCAACAGTATTGATCACAACGGAACACACAGGAATTCTATTTCGTTCCCCTTCCCGTTACAGCGATTGCTGATGGTCGCTCCTCCGAACTCCGTCAGAAAGCCTGAATACATTCTTTGAACTAGAGTGATATTCGACGGCAAAGTTATTACAGAGAAAGATTGAAATGTGCATTAGGAGCAGTTTTGTGCCTCGCATCTGGCCAAACACTTCCTTACAGAAAATTTACTAGTGGGCATATTTCACACTGCCTTTTTTTAAATACATCGTCAAAGACCAGATACACTACACCTGGCTTGTAGCATTTTATGGACGCTATTTTTGTTTGCGAATGGTGCAGGTCGTGAGAAACCAAAGGCGAAGACAAAACACCAGAGGGTACCAGCCATCCTGTTGTAGTGGACAGCAGAGGAAACGTTCTGCTGTTTGTAGCGAAGGGCAGATCAGCAAAAATCAGGCATCCCGTGGTTATCAACTAAAGTTGTCCGCAGCTAAGCAGGAAACTAAATGCTGCAAAAGATGCGTAAACGTCATTTTAAGCTCCTGAGAACTGTACAGTCGTAGGAGCAAACGATGGCGTCAAAATGCAAAGTGAGTCCAAGAAAGAACATTACGACAAGCCGTGAAGAAACGGATTGTGAAGCTGCAGAAACTTCGGCTTGCTGTTATGTTGAGCAAAAAAAGTTAAAAGCAGCAAGAAGTGCACTGCGTTAAACGGTAGTAGGACCAGGCCAAAAAAATGTGTGCAGTCGTAAAAATGGTCTGTCTGAGAAGCATTCGCGCTGAGACCGTCTTCTAGCGGGTTTGTGGAAAAAACATTCGCATTGAAAAGCCTTTGTCTATGAATATTAGATCTAAGGGTTCTTCTACATACAGTTCCGAACACTCCGTCTTCTTTTGGAACGCCGAACGCTCCAAATTGGCAGTTCGTAATATTTGGAGCTTTTCGTGCTGCGCGAATCCTTGACATGCTCGCGCCAGTAATGACTCTCATATACACAAGAGTTGTGACATCCTGAGATAAATTATTTTCGTCTCAGGTTAACATGCGAGACCCTCATAATTATTTGTGATTTCACGGGCACAAGGCGGGCAACTAACCAACCGAACCAGCACCGCCGCTGGTTCTGCCGCCCAATATGGCTCTGGCTCCTCTGCGCAACAAACCGCTAACGCGGGTCTCTTTGGAGGATTTCCAGCTGGTGTGCTGTGGCCACTGTACAACTCTCTTGTAGGGCTCAACCCGGCAAACCGGGGTCATGCTAGGCGTCTCCGACTTGCGCCGTGGTTCCACCCGACAGCGGTGTTGGACGAGAACCTCATTTCTGAGTATGCCGATGGGCGAGACACCCTTCCGGGGGACTTAAGCGCTGTCGTGACCACGTCGTGGAATTGGCGCAGCCGCGTGCCCATCCCCTTGCACCATGTGTTGCGTGAAAACCGGGAATCTCGGGCTCAAGCTCATGCTGCGTTCGTGCAGGTGGCTTACAAACGGCAAAGCCGGGCTCCATTCGAGTTCCCGATTCCCCCGGGTCTTAACTTCGACGTCGAGTTATACCGCACTCGCGGAGAGATCAGCTACTGCGACCGCCTCGCGGCGTTGGAGACCTTCACGTGGCGCGGGATGCCCGTGGCGTGGCAGGAAGCCATCTGTTGGCAACGACCAATCATTCGGGCAGAGTTTCGATACCTCTCCCGCCGTTCGCGGTCTAACTTCCTTCAGAACTTCATCCGTTTCTAACGGCGCGCTCGGTCCCAGCATGGGTATTTCGTCCCGTACCAGAACGTGGAGATCCAGCGCATCGCTTGCGCGCACCGACAAGGTCGGTATGTAGCCCTCCCAGAGTGGTGGAATTACATGGAGGCGTGCCGGGGGTGCTATATCGAGCTGCCCCCGGTATTCAACTACCTACGGTCCTTTCTGCTGACAGATCCCCGTACCGGGTTGTGGTCAGTGGTCGTCACCGAATGGGCAGTCGGTGCACCGCGGCTTACATCCTCCCCGAGGCGTACGACCAGTATAGACTGTGGTTCATTCAACCTCGCGTGCGAGCTGCTATCCGAAGATTGGACCTTGCAGTTCCCCTTGGGGGTCTTGCCAACAACGAGGAGGTTCTCAGTTTGCTGGACTATATCGACAGCGTCGACTGGAGTGAAGTCCCTCTCGCGCAGAGCGGAGGAGCAGACTCCCCCAATACGGGTGGCTTCGGCCCAGGTCTTGGAAGGAATACCGCCTTGGCGGGCGATTACGTTTTCTTCGACCCGTGGGAGTACCAGGAAATCTTCGCTTAGGAAGCGGCCGAGCTCCCATTTGCTCCCCGGCGCGTGCCGGCTGATCACCCCACTGGGTTCGTCAACTCCGACGAATACTACCGAGATTACCTCGAGGTTGCTCCAATGATGGGGAATGATCCCGACGATACGGGTGGTGACGATGGGGGAATGATGGAAGAAGCACCTGAACCTCTGACGGAGGGAGCAAGCGGCATTGTGCCGAGTGCTGTTCCCGTCGCGACGGAATCAGTCGTTGACCCCGCTCCGGTTCCTCCAGTTATGGCCTCCGAGGCGAATCCCTCGCCAGCGGGTGTGGACGAAGGAGCAATCATTGCTCGATTCCTCCGCGGCGCGGGTTTGGGCGCGAACATGGCCTCCGGCGATGTTGCCGCGATGACCGAGTCCTTAGCCCAACGCCTAGGCGGTGTCTAACCTCCCGGGGAGTTCGATGATACCGGCCAGTAGCCGTCGTCTCTTCCTTCCCCATAGCTTGGGTGCGTACCTGAGTACAGTAGCTTAGCTTGAGATAAAGAGTATCCCTTCTTCTTACCCGTCCTAGACGGTATCTTTCTTCTCCTCCCGGCATAGCCGGTTCTTCTTGGCGGCACGCCGAAAACGCGTACCCTTCCGAGGGGAAAAACCATACCCGCAGCGCGGCGTTGGTGTCACGACCAGCGAGCTGGATGAAAACTCCTCAGGCATGAGTCTTCCTTCCGAAAATCAGTGTTCGAGTAGCGCGAGCCTGTCAAACCGTCCATACGGCGAGCATTTCCACCAAGGTGGCATGGACTCAGTCCCCGTCGCATGACATGTGTGTTTCAAACTAGCCTCCCAATCCGTTCCCACGGCAACCTTATCCCACTTGGGCTTGATCCAGCGTCGCTGGAGGTGCGGTACCCGTCTTACGGTGATAGCGAATGACCCTTGAGCGAGGCAAGTGCTCGATTGGCTCATAGGTATCCTAGCTTGGCTCGTAACCGTACCCACGGACGCGGTATAGCAAGATACCCTCCTGGTCCCAGGTGTGCCCGACAATGTCGGCGATAACGTACTCCTGAACGTACACTTGCCGGCCTTGCCATGTCGTAGTCACATCACTTCTTGACAACCCTTGCGGGGGCGCAGCTCTCGCTTCCGACGTTACGTGCCTGCTCTCCGCTTGCGCGGTTACATTCCCCCGAGGGGGTGCTGTTGAGCCGTGCTGCTTGACCTTGCTTCGCCGTGTTACGATGCGGCTTTCCGCTAACGCGGGGGCGGTTTCCTCGCGAGAGGTGGCAGCGACAGGTCGTCTTACCGCAAGCCTGCGTGGGTCCTTCCGTCTAGACGGTGTGCTTTGTGCTGTGGCGGCTTTGCGTTCGCCTTCTCCGCTTATAGCGGGAGATCCCACTTCGGGTGGCTTGGCAACCGTGTGTGCACGTGCTCGTCCAAACTGATGGCCCAGATACTCCCTAGGGAGACTCGTCTCCCTGTTACAGGTGTCATTCAACGGCTGCGCCGTTGATTTTTCCAAATAAACACTGTCCGAATTCCCGTCTCGGGCGGTTACTTACGGGTTACCGGGGCGTTTTACACCGCCGGCGGCGTGCGATCTCGCGATCTCAGCCCGCGGCTGCGCCTGCGCCGATATTTTATACCCAACACTTGGTGATTTCGTACCGTCCTTTACGTAAACCCTCCCCGGAGCGTCCGGCATTCCACCAACGGTTGTGTCATGTACCGAGGCACTCGGGTCCTTCTCTTTCTCGACTCGGGGCTGCTCCGCAGTTCCTCCCAGGTGTCCTGGTCTTCCTGCCTCGCTTTGCGCGGTGGGTTGTGATGTCGCTGCGCTTTCCCCAATGGGGCTTTGTTCCGACGACGTCGGCTGTGCGCCGTTATCATCATTCGACTTCGTACGACCCAGCGCGGCTGGTAGCTTGCCACGAGCGTCCTGTGACTTCGGTGTTTCCGCTTTTGCGTGAACATCCTTACCCTGCGATGGTGTAGACTTTCCGCTAGCGGGGCTGGGTGTCTGATGCGTGTGCGTGCGTTGCGAACGCTGTGCGTGCGCACCGACCGGAACATCCGGAGACGTCCGCTCAGTCTGTGCTTCACGGTTACTCTCACGACGCGAAGTCGTTGAAGAATTCTCAGCAGAGCTGATAATCTCCTCCCCCTCCTTAGACGGAGCGGCGTGGGGAGTAATAACATGTCCCGCATTGCGGTATCTGCGGAATCAACAACACCGGTAACACCGGACTCGAATGTGGTAACACGTCCGTCTGTTTTACCACACCCCACCAGAGGACTTACAGACCTCCCGTTGGAGTCGTCTACACCGATTTCATCGGAAACTGTTGGCCAGGAAGGCCCCCCCGTTTCACACCCATTGCATGGTACTCACCTGGCACAAGTTGGGTTACCTCAGACGAGGGTGTGGGTGCCAATACCATGCGATCGCGGGAGATCCGCTCATGTCTGTCATCGACTTGTACCACCACAGTGTCCGGTGTAACCGCGATGACCTTAAAGGGTCCGCCCGACACAGGCGAGAGCTTATGACGTTTGTCCCTTTCAGGGTTGTAGTGTTCCTTCCGGACGAACACGTAGTTACCCTCAACGAGGTTTGCTGGTGTACTCCCTCGTAGGCGGGCATCAAAATCACCCTTATAAGCGGCTTGGGCCCGTGCCATAGACTGGCGTGCCGCTGGTACTAACTTCGTCAGTGACGTTTTCCATTTCTGGCGGTAGTCCCTGACTGATGGGAAGTTGCCCAGGGTAGCCTGTGATTCTAACGCCACAGGCGGGGGTGTACGTGACAGTACCAATTCGAACGGTGAAACACCGGTAGTCCTGTGAACCTGCGTATTATGTGCGAAGGTTAGGGCATCGGTGTACAAGTCCCATGTCTTTGGGTGATCAGCAACGTCAGAACGGAGAGATGCTAGCATCGTACGGTTATACCGTTCAACCTGCCCATTACATTGGGGATGGTAAGTGGTCGTGAAGAGATTCTTCACGTCCATGATGCGGCATACATCTTGGAAGAACCGAGATGCCGATTGCTTTCGGTTATCGGATAATAACTCCACAGGAGGACCGTACACAAATATCCAGTGCGTCGCGAAAGCCTTTGCGACTGTGAATGCGGTAATCCTCTGAAGAGATATAGTCCGAACCAGTTTCGAGAACCGATCCGTGATAACGAGAAGGAATTTGTTACCTCTCCTAGTGGTAAGCAATGGTCCGAGGATGTCGATCGCGACAAACTCAAGCGGTGCCCTGGCAGGGAATAGTTTCATCTTCTTCGAATTCTTTCGGAGTTTAACCCGATTCTTCGCGCACTCGGTACAGAACCGCACCGTAGCGTAACAATCCACCGCCATGGCGGGCCAGTAGAAGTCTCTCCTCAAAGTGAGGTAAAGTTTCCTTCCATCTGGGTGGCCGCCTAACTTTGCGTAATGCGAAAGGTGTAGGATCCTCGTTTGCAACGAGTGAGGTACCACGACTTGTGGGTGCGACTCGACTGTCCTCACGAGATAGCCGATGTTGTTCACCTCGAATGGGAGGGTATCACCAACGTTGAGCCGGGCACGGAGCTTGATGCAGAACGGGTCCCCGTATTGTTCTCGGATCATCTCTTTCGGTGTTACCGGGACAAAATTTCCCGGTGGGGGCTTTGCAGCCTCAGTTTCGCCTGCGACAAGCAGTTCGTCAATATCAGCGTCCATATATCGCATTCTTCTGGCCAGATGTCGAACTGCCATTCCGGGGGTTCCGGTTTATTCTCGTCAACGACGAAGCATGGTATCTCTTCGTCCTCGACAACAACAGTCTCCCCATCAGTGGGTAAGCGTGACAAAGCGTCCGCCTGAGTGTTCAGGGTCCCCTTCCTGTACACCACCTCGAAGTCGAATTCCGCAAGGCGGAGCCTCTACCGCATAAGGCGGCCTGATGGATCACAGATATTCATTAACCAACTCAACCAAGAATGGTCCGTGTACACGGTACAATGCACATCTAAGAGGTAGGAGCGAAGAGTGAAGAGTGCCCATACAACTGCGAGGGACTCTTTCTCCCAAACGGAGTAGTTCCGTTCGTGAACGTTCAGCGAACGTGACCAATATTCAATTGGCTTTCGTTCTCCTTCAGGAGTAGTTTAGAACAACGCGCATCCCACTTGGTGGTGGCTTGAGTCCATGTCCACAGAGAACGGCAGGCCGGGTTGTGATAACGATAGAATCGGTGCTGATGTGACAGCTTTCTTAAACGAGTTAAATGCTTCCGCTTGTGCCGAGGTGAATCGGTCCAGTTTTGGTTGCTGACCCTTCCACAAGAGCGCGTTGAAGGGAGTCATAATGTTCAAAAAGTTCGGTACGAACCGTCTGTAGACATTTACCAGTCCTAAGAAAGAGCGTAAGTCCGTTTGAGTCCGCGGTTTCTTGGACTTGGGGAGTGATTTGACGCGAGCCTCCTCGATCATCAAACGTCTTGGACGGATAATGTGTCCACGGTACTTGACAGTAAAGTTCTGCTCGGTGACATGGCGTCTCTTGTAATCTCCGCCATCGTCGCCCTGTCGACGACTTTCTTTGCGTTTTCCCTTCTGCAGCCTTTTGTGTTTTCACTTCACTTTTGTTGCCGGAGGGTTTGGCAATGTCTGCTTTTGCGCTGCGCTCGTTGTCGTCTGGCCCTTTGCTGCCCAACGAACTGGGGTCGGACAGTATGCATCAATTTGTTCGTTTGCGCTTAGCTCGCTAAGGCAAAAGACATAAACATCATTACTATGGATTTGTCTGTCATCTGCTTAGAGTTGATTGGGACAATTTAAAGAAGACACCGATGATGAAGAAGCGTTAAATTCGTGAACTGATATAGAAAATTTTCTTCTATCAGAGAGTAAAAGCACATGTAATCCATGATCAATTTTTCTGCCATTAGACTCTTTACTGTGTTTTTGAATCATGTATGCAATAAATTATAATTTGATTGTTCATTCTTTGCTTTGTTTCTGCGGTTGCAACTACTACTTCAAAAATGCCATCCCAACAAATGAGATTTTGACAAAAACATTTTCCTTGTTTGCATAAATTTAAGAGGTGTTCTAAAGCAATATCCAGAATCACTCTTTGTACATAATGCAAAGGTAGATGAATTCTTGATATTGTCTCCAAAAAATGGAAACGTGGAACATGGTCTTTTTCTCAAATAGGTTTTTACTTTTTTCTATAAAAAGATGACATTGTTTTTATGCTATTATTACGGTAAATTCTTTTTCACTTTGCTATACAATTTTGAATTATGTACACAATGACTTATTGTCATTTCTGCTTGTTTGTGCTTCTAGATTCGAATTTATAACCTCACCGTCTTGAAACGCTGCAAAATCCGTTTCAGAAATATGTCCTTTTTCTCGTAATATAATACACTCAAAATTTCAAAGATTTAAACATCGATGCTTTGCCATTAAACTTTGAAAAGCTTGCTTTCAAAGCACTGATATCTGTCTGGTTAAAAACTATTTAGAGGTGATTAAAGTTCTAAAGGATTATTTAGAATTCTTTGACATTCTTACTCATCTCGTAAGACTAGTATGTTTTGGTAAAGCTATATGCCGTGTAAGTTTATATAGCTAAAACGTAAAATTGTGAGTCAACTAGAGATAACTCACTTTTCTGTAATACATATCTAGATATTATGATCGTCCACAGAAAATCAGTTTCATAAATTAGACTGTCGATGAAATACAAGACTGTAATCGTAGAAGACGAAGTCTCCCAAGATATAAGTCTGTAGTTTCTCAAAACATAGACCGTTTACAGTGCAAGCAGTAGATTGCAAAACAAATCTTGATTTGTACTTACCTAGTATTTTGATAAATTACAAATTTAATATTAATTCCACACTTTTCTCTCGAAAGAAAAAACTCGTCAATTCTTCAGTTTTCGATGAAATACAGATAAATGATGAGGTAGATCTGGTGAGATCTTGAATAAACGCTCCAATCAAAGCAAAGAAAAAATTAGAATTCTGACTGCGCGTTAGATCTTTGCAGGCCTGTATTTTTGACTGACTGACTTGATAGAAAAATAAGTGACTAGTGACTGACTGACTAGCAAGTGCAATAAAAATCTAGTCAAATTTAGTCATTTACAGTACACGTGGCCATTGACATACGTGTTAAATCATAACCACTAATTTTCCTACACGTGTGTAATATAATAACCTAAATGGTTTTCAAATTAAGTCTTGAGTTAATTTTTGACTATAAATAGTAAACATAGTTTTCAATTGTTAAGATATCCCTTTGTTTGATTAATTTTGCTGATTTTATCAATGTGTTGCTCATTTTTAAAAACTTTTCTAAAACTTGAAGTTTGATAACAACATTCTTTAGAACGAATATACCTTGTTAGAGGCTAAGCAAATGGACATATATACATATACTTATATATTTTCGACCAAGAGCAGCGCAATTAAATTTCTAAGCAAACGCGCTTAGAGAAAGAACCAAGGAAAATGTGACTAAATGTGACTGACCACGAATGTTTTTGAGTGACTTTGACTTTTGGACTTGCTGGAAAATCTAGTCACAAATACGGGCCTGGATCTTTGATACCCGAAGCTCCATGCTGCCGGCTTTGAATGTTGACTATGGTGCTATTTTTTCGGTCGGGTTTTACAGCTCTGGACTACACATAAAAAGCTACCGCTTTCGGGTTGCTACAGAGTAAAGTGCGGTAACTATCCGCCAAGTTCTCAAACCTATCATCTTTTGACATGACCGATTCTTCCTTGATGACTGCTAATGACTACTACAGGGTCGACTACGGCTAAATTCGCCTGACTTCATGACTTTCAGGGACCGACTACAAGTTGTCACCAATACGCCCCTGCTACATATGACTACATTTTTATTGCAAAGCAAAGAAAATCAGTCAAGAATTATTTGTTTTCACTTAAAGTTAGTCAATCGCAAATGCGGGCCTGGTTACCATTCACAAAAGTCAAGCATTTACGTTCCTAGTGGTTTCTACTAGATCTTCGCGGTTTACTTGTGAAAGAGGCCTTGCCTCTTCGAATCTCTGCTTTTTTTCGTAATAAATAAGTACTTCAAATAGAATCATAAATGGGCGGGAAACCAAGATGATATCTGTTGAAACACCTGTCCATTTATGAATGTTGACCGCAGCAGTTAAAGACGTTCCGGTTTTGTAAGGACTCCCGCAGCTACTGCGCCAAACACACTGCATCCGCCGTTTTGATGAACTTTCAAACAGCGTAAATACCAGCCACCACTAGCTTTCCCAGTTGTACTTCTTTTACAGCTTTTTCACACAAGTGAAACCTAACAATTCTAAAATTTGTTTAAACAGAATACTTAGCTCAGAAATGAGCCACGAAAACCGACAGGGATCGAAGAGAGCTCGCCCGAGTGATTCCGATTCAAATATTCTTTCATTGGACCAGAGATCGCAGCGCCGCCGACATTATTACCACAGACCTCTACCCGCGTCCGGTCAATATAGGCTGCCTTCGAACAGTGAGCTGGGCCCATCGGGGATTCAAAATCGTCACACTGAAGGAAGAGAGAGTCACGCGTATCGCTCTTTCAGAGAGCCGCTGACTCCATCTCTTCGTCTTCCAAGTTTTCAAGCTGTAGCGGACATGGTTCGAAGCAAGCACCCTGAGTGGAAGCCAGTAAGTCCGAGGCCCAACCGTAGGGGATGCGAGGCTGCATCGTCCTGGCAGCAGGCTCACAGGGAAGGATCAGGGATGTCGTCAGCAGCCCCAAGCCGGCCTTCATCCAGCTTAGACCATGGACGTTCTCAGACCAAAAATGCACAACCGCGAAGACCTCACCTGCAGTCATGTCCAAACTGTGGAAAATGGTTTCAGCGCCTCTCTCTGCACATGCAGAGGTGTACAGTGCATTGGTGCGAGCAGCCGGGGTGCAATTATTTCACTACGAAGGCTTCGCACTTCCATAGACATGTCGCTTCGCATATTCAGGCGAGTGGTCGATCGCATCAGTGCTCTGTATGCGGCAGCCGTTTCAAAGAGCGGCGCTCTTTGGGGTGGCACATGCGGAGGAGACATGGTGTAAGATTGGAGTGAATAGAGCCTTAGCCAATTAGACGAACAAATGCGGAGATTCTCCCATGCCAACTAAAAAATCAGTGCTTTAAGAAGCGAGCTTCTCGAAGAAAACAAACCCACAAAGCTCTTTCGGAAACCCAGTTAGCCATTGAATCAAAATTGAAAGCGCAAAATGTAAAAAATTGGGATTGTTGTATGCTATACAGTGTACAGGGTACTTCTTCTGTCAAATGTCGCGCAAAATAGTTTTGCCTTTGTACACGGTTTCTATATCTACAGATATATACAGATAAATGTCACAAGTATGCAATTATCTCTTTAGAAAACAGTTCATAGACGTAGTTTTTTGTAACCAAGCCGCCAGTCATCTTGTTTGGTATCCAACTACGTTTCAAATCTAATACTGACAATCTAGTAATTATTATTACATGTCCCATTAATGTATTAGCTGTTGCACTCGCGCACAATTTAGAAGATAAAAAATGGAAAAATTTCTTTTTTCCACTTTTTGACAGTTTTGTATAGCAGTTGATACATGCAGTAGGAAAGTTTTGTGGTTTTACCTGACGAGACAGAAAATAAAGCCTTCCTTTAAGACAAGCATATTAAGTGCAAAACTATAATAAATTAGGAGTAAAATATAGTGACGGGTATCCAAAGTTGGGCTATAGTTAACCTTCTTATAACTGTTTTTAATGCAGAAAGTAACGCTCTGAACTCTTATGTTTGCCACAGGTGATTTGTATTTGTTCAAAGCGGTTGTAGTACATATATTCTTATATATGACATTTTATAAGTAATTAGAACTTTGCTTGAATGAAGTCAGTAAACAAAACGTAGCTTGAACTAATTTCCGGCAAGTAGTCATTCTTTGGAAAATTTAATAGTTTTGAACAAAAAGTCCTTTCAAATTGTGTTCCAAAACTTTCAAAGTTTTAAGATTTTTTTTGTATAGGCTTGCACAATCTTAGTTTCGTCAGTACCAAAGTTTTAGGAGAAGCGATGGCAAAGCATTGCAAACGATGCTATCAACTTCCGTTTTAGGATATGCATAGTGTCGAGTGTTGACAGTGACCTGAAACGGAATTAGGTCGTTTCTGATCGGCCTTGTTGACCTTGAATTGAAGGTTTACAGAAGAGGTAGCTACTTGAATTTTATTGATTCGAATGTACTGGGTAGGGTATATACTACACATAGTATGACACCAGTATCAGTACATAAAGGACTAGTCTAGATCGAAACGAAGTAAAAGAGAGCGACTATCGATTATTACAACTACTACTATTATACCCCAACTGCATCCATCTTTGTCCCGGAGTGTTCGCTTCACAGCAACCTCAACCACAGATGACCGCTCGTCAGTGAAATCGACAGAACGTCCACCACTCAGCCACCAAGCAGGCCGAGTGACGGCGTAGTTCTGTGAGAAGTTCATGCTACGACATAACAGCTCATCAGAGAGCCGTTTGTTTGTGTAAGAACTTTGAGCAGCCCTACTGCACTGTCCGCAGTAGACTGCTACTTTGAGGCTGAGTTTTTACACATAGGCATTGCCTCCAAAATCATGTCATCGAAGAAAATGTTTTTGCTCAATTTTAATTTGTTGGCATCCATTGATCTAATAGATAGTCAAAGTTGTTGCTCGGTAATTGCAAAATAAAATTTAGTTAGGATATTGGAACATATCTACGCATTTGCAGACTACTTCTGTAGTTTGTTAATAACTCTAACTTTCCTATGCGATACATTAGGTGAGTACTCAGAACAGAAATAAAGCATGAAATGCAGTAATCATTTCTACTGCACAGTTAAACTGATATTTACTATTTCATTTTATGGCGGGAGCGTTTCCTCCTCGCTTTCATCAAAGCGATTAAATTTGTGATTTAAACGCCTTTTTTCTCGACAGGGGAGGTGGTGTGGGCATCGTCTTGTGAGAGGGAAAAAAGTTCAGGTGACAGATCGAGGAACTGCACAACTACTCAGTTACTTCATATGTTCATTTATATATACTTAAGGGGGTTCTCCAAAATCGAATTAAAATACGCCGTGTGACCCGGCGCATTTTTGTAAATTTTTATTGTCTGATGGTGCTGTTTGTGAAGAAAAATGACCTGCTCTAATTACAAGCCGTAAAGTTTGAGAGTGTACCAAACAGTAGGTTCAAAATACCAAAACCAGCCTTTTGCTGCTTTAAAAATTCTTTCTTTGAGCAAAGTGCTCGACTAGCTCAACTTTTTAGCTCAGCAAGCTGCGGTAGCGTGTTTAGGAACTACACGTATTTGCATCGTGTTTTATTTACAACAATGCGAAGGCTAACCTAAGTTTTATGGCACCTCACTACAGTTATGTGTTATTAAATTCAGATTGGCAATTATTCTGTACCGCTTACATTTCTGACAGTATTAGGATCTTTTCAATGTGAATATTTACTTTTCATTCGCGATTTTGATGAAAGTTGCTTTTACCATTGCCCTGTTCTAAGAACTAGATGGCCGTTCTACTCAAGTTATGGGCATAAGTTCGTAGATATCGCAGAGTAGAACGCTATAATAATACAACTTAACAGAAGCTATTGTTTTCGTCGGAACTTTTGCGCAATCTATCCGTCAAAATTAAGAAAAAATGTTAATTTTTAATGTTACATTTGGCCAAAATTTTCCGGAAGGAAACGCTACGACATCAACTTCAAGTGCCAAGTTGTTTGCCCCATATCTATGTTCTTCCTAACGGGGTATTCTTCAAGTCCTTCTCAATACAGAGCGAATTTACGGCAAAATCTAAATTGAAAAAGTGAACTTTCGAAATTAAGAAGTGAAAACGTCATTATAAACATTTGTTGCAGTTCAAAAACACACTTAACCGTAAGTGTGAGTAAGCTATTTGTCGAATCAAAAACCTCCTTGTAATCTGACAAGAGCCATTACAGTACTAATTCGATATTAAGCTTAAAAACAAGCGAAGGCACTGCTTTATCGTCTAACTCGCGTCTTTTCTCGCATCTTCTAGAACGTTTGTTAGTAGGAGTGTCAATCAGCTTTACAGTTGGCTCCACCACTTAAGACAGAAGAACCGAACGAGTTCAGAGCAGTAAACGAGAGCCAGGTCTCTCCATCCTCCACAGGTTTTGGGCCACACGCAAAAACAAGACTCCAAACCATACCAGAACTCCCGCTCCCCATACACACAATACAACGTAAGCCTACAACAAACTAACTCGTCGCCTGCGACAAGAGGACACACGCGACATTGCCAATTTTACCCACGAGCTCTATCCTAACGCCGTCACAACAGCACATGACACACACACCCCATCCGATACAACACAAGCCCTGCCAAAAATGCAGCCCAACAATACACCACATCTACCCCCTCTCAACCCTGACAATTACTAGTATTGGGAGTACTCCATTCGAAACCATGCCAAACGCATCCAAGCTCTTGAACACCTCACGACCAACCTGGCACAACCAGTAGACCCAGCAGAAGCCACCACGTTCTACACAAAGCAGTCTAATCTGGCCAAAGCCATTATGTGCAGCGTACCACCCGCAATTTTTGGACAGATATTCCAACCCCGAGACGACCCCACACCACACGAGCTCTACAATAAAGTGCTCGAACAAGTTAACAGAAACACCGAAGAAGACCATCAGTTCCTAAAGACAGAGGCGGAAAGTATAACTTTCGATGACGACACCAACATAGACGAATACGTCAAAGCACACCGTCATGTCCGAGAAAGGATGCTAGCCACTCATTACCCCAAAATAGAGAACGAGCAAACCACAGTCTCCTTTCTTATCGAAGGCTTGAACACGAACCCGGCGCTCACAACAGTAGTACCCAATTTTTTGGACAAAAACCCAAAACCATACAGGAATTCACACGACGCTTCAAAGAGCTGTACAACTACACGAAACGGCTGCAACGCATCACACCACCCGCACCAGCACAGCCGCAATTCACCGGGGACTACGGCCGTCCTGGACCTTCGCGACCATACAACCCTTATTACAAATACACTCCGAGAAGCAGACCGCCTTTCCGAGGTATACCTTGCAAATACCATGCAAACAAGGGCATACGGCCACAACACATGGACGAACAATGCAGAGACCCAGCCCATCCGAAAAACAAACATACACAGGCGAACTACGCTCAGTGGAGCTATCCCCAATTGCCGCCGCCTCAGCACCACCCTCCAGGCTTCCCCCCATCTCCGTACGCTCACTCACCCCCCCAAGTTGACATAGCGTCGGAGGCACACACGGAAAGCACGAGTACGTTTTTCCTCGACAGCGGACCAACTCCCACGCACGTCACGCAACCTGCCCCTAACATGAATCCCCTTCACTTTCCGGTCTACACTCAAACGGCTACAAACCAGCCGAGCAAATGCACGCACCATGGAATAATCAGAATCAAGCCAGCCAAGAGTAAGACCCTTATACACACATATGCACTAGCAAACCGAAAAGTGAAACACAATCTCCTATCCGTACACGACTTAGCTACTCGTTACGGACTTGTCACGTCTACCAACAATCGAGCCACCATCATCGACACGACCAAAACTGTGCCCACAACAATTGCCACAGCAACGTGGTCAGGAAAACAATATGTGCTCAAGGGATTAATAGGAATTGCAGTAGCCAATATGGCCACGCGCACATTACCACGTAAAGCAGTACTTCCAAAACAAACCAAACAAGTCAAACGATCTCAAAAACACTCAACAACAGCTGCCCCACCGCCCAAAACACAAACACCAAAGACGAGGTATACACTCGCTAATCTCCGCAACATATACAATCCCGCACAACAACTACCACTCTCCAACATACATGCCGCCGCCCACAAATGGCATGTAAAACTCAACCACGCCCACCCACAAAAACTGGCACTCACCGCAAGGCACAGACTTATACCCACACTCCCAAGAGCACTACCATATGACACCATCCTAACGTGCTCAGCCTGCGCACACGCAAAAGCAACACCAGAACCACACAAATCGAAGGCACATGGCTACCAGGTAGGAGCATACATCAGCTCCGATACCTGCGGCCCCATCAAGCCCCCTTCAACGCACGGAAACAGCCACATCCTCACGTTAATCTGCGCCACCAGCAGATTCGCATTCGCACACTTCCTCCAACACCGCAAGGATATACCAGCATGCGTAGAACAAACCCTCCACCACATCACCCACAGAATGAAACACCCCCTCACAGACTTTCGCAGCGATAACGCAAAGGAATATACCTCCAGCAGAATGCAAACAATATATTCCAACCATCAAGTACAACACCACCTAAGAACGCCTCACCAGCCAGAAGAAAATGCCATAGCAGAACGATTCAACCGCACCATCATGGAATCAACACGTTCGCTCCTAGCGGCAGCCCAACTGCCCAACACATATTGGGAGGACGCAGCCAGAGACACGGTGTTCAAATACAACCTCCTCTACCACAGCAGTGTAGGAACATCCCCATATCACCTCTGGTACGGTACGAGGCCAAACCTACAACGTGTATTCACATTCGGAGAGCTCGGCAGTATTCCAGCATATGCTCCCAAAAGCAAACTCCAAACCAGAGCACAACCGGCTCGGTATATGTATGCTAATTCACTCACGCACATCACAGTGATGAACCTAGCGACAGCCAAATATGAAAGTATCAGAGCCAAGGACTTCAAACCATATCATACAACCACGGACCCCACCGTCGCTCTCACACATGCCTACAAAGCTCGAGCAATAACGCTGCAATTACCACCATCCACCATACAAATAGACACACCCCCACCCAACAATCTGAAGCAAGCCAGGAAATATCCAGATGCTACACACTGGCAACAAGCACATGACGCCGAACTCTACAACATAGACCACCACCAGAGCATCCAATGGCTCCCCCTCGACTTTCAACCGCCGACGGAGAGCATCATACCCCTGATGATGCTTTATAGAAATAAGCGCTCAGCAGAAGGCACAATCATCCAAAGAAAAGCGCGCTGTAACCTCAGAGGGGATCTAATGAAGCCAGGCTTACATTACGACCCCACGCATACCACAACATACACGGCAGACCGAACGACACAACGCATACTATTATCACTTCATGCCCAACACAACCTACCATTGGAACACTTCGACATCAAATCCGCTTATTTGCATGAACCCTACCAACACACAAAACCGGTCTACGTACGGCAAATGCCGAAGTTCGATGGAACTTACGCTCACAACAGCAAGTACGGACTCTTGAAAAAGGCAACCTATATGGCTCGCCACCGGCAGCTTATTATTATAACCACGGTCTCAAAAAGTACCTATCCCAACTCAACTTCCGAGCAACCGAACATGATCCATGCCTATATACAAAAGCGGAGCCAAACGGCTACATCATTATTAGCACCACAATAGATGACTTCTTCGTACTGGCAACCTCCCAAGACTTGATCGACGAATTACACAACCAGCTGCTCCAGAAATACAAAGTCAAAAGACTGGGACCTCCAACTAGATTCCTTAATTGGACCATCCAACGTACAGCACAAGGACTACATATATCGCAACCCTATACAATAGACGCACTGTTAGTCCAAACGGGAATGCAGCACTGCAATCCGACGACCACACCATACAACAACGTTAAACCGCTAGATCAACAAGAAGATACGAAAAAACTTACGCCAAAGGAAGCAACGCAGTATCGCAGTATCTTAGGTGAGATCCGCTACATAACAGATAGCACCCGCCCGGATCTAATTTACGTAACCAACCGCCTGGCTCAATACATGAACAACCCACAACAACACCATTGGATGGCGCTCAAAACGCTACTACGGTACCTCAAGGGGACACGCACCCACGAACTTCTCTATCGATCACACAATAGTCAGCAAATACAGACGTAATTGGAGGCATATAGCGATGCCAATTTCGCGAATTCCAAATTCCGCAAGTCAATAACCGGCAATGTTCATCTCCTCAATGCCACTCCAATCTTGTGGGAATCCAGCAAACAGTCAGTAGTATCACTTTCAATCACCGAAGCTGAGTACATAGCGGCAACAAATGCTACTCAACATTCCAATTGGATCCGCAAGCTTGTCAAATCTTGCTTTGCAACCCAACGAGATCTGACGCCGCACTTTATCGACAACCAATCGACCGTTCTCATTGCATCGAACCAAGCGCCCACAAAGTGCAAAAAGTATATAGATATTCGCCATCGTTATCTCGATCATCATGTGTCCTCGAAACTCATTCAAATCTGTCGCATCCTCACGACCCAAATGCTAGCAGACCTGCTCACCAAGCCACTCCACCGCAACCGATTCACCACCCTTTGCACCCAACTCAACATAATCCCGACCCCCCTGTCAAAATGCCAATCATCAACCGGGGACTGTCAATCAGCCAATCAACACTGCTGATTAGCATTTTTCCAGACGCCAATCAGCCTTACAGTAGGCTCCACCACTTAAGACAGGAGAACCGAACGAGTTCAGAGCAGTAAACGAGAGCCAGGTCTCTCCATCTTCCACAAGGAGCTTTGCTATTGCTACTATTGCTATTATTTTATTTTAAAAAATTGAATCACAAACTCGCATTTCACACACTTTTACTGTTGATAGCGAAGAGCTCATTGATCTATCCTATAGATGCGCATGTCGAAGCCTAAATATGCCGAACTCCGAGCGTTTTTGCAACACACCACTTGTTTCCTTTGCTAGACGTGTGTAAGTCTCAGCGTCAAATACACCTAATGGCATACCAAACGTCTCACGAACTTTTCGGGGACGGCCACATCAACTTGAACCTCAACTAGAATACCCTCCAACGCAAGAGCCTCGACAAAGAATAAAGTGCTCGGCGGGGCTAGCCCAGGCCCACCCATTGCACTTGCCGTCAACAGATCCAGAGCAGTACTTGCATCAACTCCGAAAAATATGACAGTTGCTTTCAGAAGGTCGGTCATGTCTGCTTCAACCGCATCCAGTGCTAGTCCAACGTTGACAAACGTTTGCTCCAGCTGTTCTTCGAGAGTGTCACCTATGAGGTCGCCGGTTACGTTGAATGCATTTTGTCCTGCAACATGGGCCACGGCATTCTTTGTATCCACCACGATTTGAGAGAAGCCGAATGGGGTGGGATCAAGAAGCGTGGGCGGGTTGATGATCACCAAACGGCGGCCTCGACGTCCATAGCAGTAGAAGCTGGCGTTGCCGTTTTGGACGAAAAGAATTATTGCGAAGAAAATATAGGCGAAGCGAATGTGCATGATGGCCTTCGTTGAAGATTGTGCGAGACCGATGGAGTACCAGATTTAGAAATAGAGTTGAGCGGAGGCTCTAAGTTGGTCCAAGTTTGGTTTGAGTCTGGCTTTTATATCCGAGGGTGGGGACTGAGACGGTTCCCAGCGAGAAATACACTTATCGGACGTATCCACGAAGGAGAGCAAAAAGATCCGCGAACAACCACCGTTAAGAATGCCAGGCACGCCACGTTGCTTTGAAAGAACACAAGGGACTTATCCGTGAAAGACATCGTGAATCAACTGGTTTCGTGCGAATGAATGGATTGTATTAATTCTTCTTGCTTGTTCGTCATCGGAGGGTTGGCTTACCCGAAGAAGAAGCTGGAAAACAAGTCATCCCTCATGTGAATTAAATTCATGGCCTTTGGCCAGAGCAGCTTGTCCTTTCTCAAACTGCCAGAAAACTGATGTGTCGGCTGGAAGGCCTTCGACGGCAGCCGACATCCTTGCTAGAACCCGAAGCTCAAACTGCATGTGCGGTATGTCGGATGCTTTCGGGCTTCACCTTTTGATATCCCACCGTTTTGAAACCCTCCATGTCCAGCAAGACATTTTGTCTCGAATATTTTTGAGTGGAAAGCCAGATATTCTTGAGCAATCCTCAAACAAAGTATCTGCTTCCTTGGCCTCTTTGGCCATGCCGTCTACAGGAATTACGAACCCAAGATACGTTCACATGTTTAGGATATGCTTTTCGATGAGTTCACGATGCGCAGACGCGAATGTTGGCAAGCACTTCGTATCGAAGCGCCTGACGTGGATTTCGTGGACACGGAATGAATTGCAAGCAGCTCCAATCCGCCCGATCACGTCTGCTGCGACATCCTTCGCTAGCTGTTCAGACACGGATTCCAGGTGGCCACCCGTACAGATTGGACGCTAATATTGATATCGCAATTTTAAACAATTCTTTTCTCGTTTAGCAAATTGTACTACATTTCAAGTGCCACTCCGCAAAGCTTCTTCCTCGTCTTCCGGCCCTATTAGTAGAAAGGGGCGCACGATGAGGAACCACATGAGTGCCAAACGAGTGCCCGAAAGCTCGTTCCTTAAAATTTTAGTGATTTCACTTCAGCACTCGCATGACAAGATGGGCAGTGCTAGCGAAATTTCGTATTCCATGCTCTGCGCAGTCGTTGCTCTTCGAAATAGTGGCTCATTTCTGACTCGGTTGCAACGATTGTTCCATTCTCTCAGTCGTACTGTAGGTTAGGTTCCACAGTTTGCTCAACTTCTTGAACTTAGTTCTTGCGAGAGCACTGGGCTATCTACGCACTCTATTAAAGCAGTTCTGAGGAGAGCCATATACGCAATCCAGTTCTCCAACGCCTCACATAGCACTCGCATGAAGACATGCTCCTACAACATGTGATCCTCATGTTGAAAGTTGTGCCCTTCAACCGCTGCGGTCGTGGAACCCCTTCCTGGTACCGCTGAGTTCGATATGCGTCGTAAGATTGTCTTGGAGGTATCAAGACTTCATTAATATTTTAGTCTCAGCACTCCCTAGGAATTAGGATAATCATCCACCGTCTATCTCAGCGGGCCGCAATGAATAAAATTTATTTCAATCTAGCTTTTGGTGTCCAGAGCTGTTTTCGGAGTAGTAGGAACACAGTTGCTCAACCATTCTGTGAGTGTTGAGCTTGTCGAGATGTTTTCCATATTTTCGTCTACTTTTTTGTCGTCCTTCGGCATTTGGCTTCGCTTCATGACTCTGAACCTCTGAAGAAACGGGGTCAGAAATACGTCTCAATATGGGTAGCGTTTGCCACGGCGACGTCTCCGTTTCATCTCCGAAAGATCATCCCCTTCATCGTCTATCGTTTCGGGTAGCGGGACAGGTGTGTTGCGCACTGGAGGCGCTCTCGTCGGCGGCACTCTCGTCGGCGGCACTGTCGTGGGAGGCACTGTCGTGGGCGGCGCTCTCGTGGGAGGCGCTCTTGTGGGAGGCGCTCTTGTGGGAGGCGCTCTTGTGGGAGGCGCTCTCGTAGGAGGCGCTTTTGTGGCGCGCGTTCTGTCGAAGATCGGTGACGGTGGCGTTCTGCGAGGGGGAACGGATGAGAAAGTGAGTGCTTCAAAGGATGCAGTGGTCGGGCGGGGAGGCGGTGGCGGCAGTGGTTGGAGCTTTTCTGCGCCAACGCCAACAGGACGCGGGGCTTGGGCAAGTGTTAGCGATGCCGTGCAGAGCAGGAGCAGTGCGGAGATAAGGCGGACCATGTTGGAGTGTTGAGTTCTTTGGCCCTACGGGATGACGGGATTTGATTCGAATGAAGACGAGATTGGGGTGCAGTTCTCAAGTTCAATTTCTTGACCGTCTTGTTCCCTTGAGTTTGCTCTCAGCTGAGGCCGAGAGCTCTCATTTATAGTGCTTGACTCGTTATCATTCAATGCAAAACCACAAAGGACACTTCTAGAAGCAAATGCAAATCATATAGACTTTCTTTACTAAGCTCATTGAGTTCGCCGACACAGGTTGTGGGCCAACACATGCAATCGACTTTGATACGAAAACCTGTTCTCGTCCAGGATAGAGATCATGAACGAACGATTCTCTATACAACCTGACGTGGGTTTGCTGTTAAACGGCACCGACGTGAGCAGACATCGAGGTTGTGTAACATGATCGTCCTTCGTCACAAAGGCAACGCAGGCATTCCACATAGGTTCTGTCACCATGATTGATCGTGCAATGCTTAAGATTAGCTTGCCTGCGAGAGTGAAGTTTAGCTCATGTGGAATTAGAGATTTCTATAGACTTCTCTACACTTTACAGTTGGTTGGCTGATTAATTTGAAAGCAAGAATCGGTATTAATCGCACACGAATGGCAGAGGTGAGGAATTGGGGCCGGCGGACAATCACCGTGAGACGATTGGGAAGCGCGCTGGCACGCGGGTGAGACAAAGATGTGACGGCAAGTCGATGCTGATGCAGAACACGTAGATAGCGCTCAGTTTGATGGCACCACGCGATGGGGCACCTGTTGTGTATCTGCCAGTTAACATGAAGCGATTTCTCTAGACTTGTAGAAATCTCTAGGCGAAACAGAGTGACATGAGGGGCGACAACTGCGTACTCGTGATCCGTGCCGTTGGATACATGGCGTCGTGTGCGTGAACCCCCGCGCAGCGATACAGCGGATACGTTGTGGCTCCACGTCCAGCCGGTGCTCACCTCCTTCCATCTCCACCTCTTCGGAATAGCTGTCCACCTACGTCAGCTAACATTACAGGCTCCCCTTACTTGCACATTTCTACGGTCCGAAAAAGACCAAAATATCTGTAGCATGCTTGCCATTACACTGTACGTTTGGTGGTAAGGAGGTGGACCTCACCGTCCAATGGCGCATACGCGTTGTCCACGTTGTCGCAGTGTGCAGCTTTCACAGAACGCACCGTGCTACACTTGTTAGATCGGGCTAGTTGGTCTTCAAAGTGTCAAGGTCTCACCGTACCAAGCAACGGTACAAGGGTATATTGATTTCCGTTCTGTACCCTTTCCGGACGGTAGAGAACGGAAATCAATATACCCTTGTACCGTAGGGGAATACAGATTCTGTACCCTTGATTTTAGGGGTGTTTGGGGAGGTAGGATTTTGTTTCATATTAGGGGAATAAGTTGGGTACAGATTGCTGGGAATGGTCACCCATAACCATATGGATATCCATAGCAACCTACAGCGTACGTATCTCAGTTTATTTCTAACAAAAGGACAACAAACGATTTATTTAAGGATGAGGCGCAATGAACCTAAATTGCAAAAGAAGTTAAAATATTTTCAATTCAGCTCGGTTATTCTCGAATTTGGCAAATTATTTAAAACGTTTCGGTTGTCCCGAAGTTTTGAAACCCAAACTTTTGAACAAAATGGAATCATAAAAGAAAAGTTTTCTGGAAAGAAGCGTTGCGATTTCTCTTGTGAAAAGTGTCTTCTTCAAAGCTAATTCGACAAGGATCTCGCTCCTTAAATCGCAACCAGCGAATAAGAGCCAGTTCGGGTCCATAAACCTCCAACCGTGGATGTTGCGCATGGTCAGGATTATTGTCAACACAGATTGGCATTCAGCCCAGACGAAGCGACTGGGAAAAGTCACGGGAATCAGAGACCAAACCTCATCAAGGTGATGCTTTCTTTGCTGCTGATCTTGTCTGTTGGATGTATCGCCGTTTTGTTTATGGCTGACTCATATTTGCCAAGCTAAGGGCCAACATATCTGAAAAAGAAAATTGGTGATTTAAAGGAAACTGTAGGGCTTTAAGTCCAGGGCGGTCAAGTTTCGACTTTATTGCTCATGACGATGTTTTAGTACATATCTACAACAAGTGGTACAAAAGAACTAGAATCGGTACCGAAGATCAAGAATAAGAGCCGCAAGAAGCAATGTCCGAATCTGCGGCGAAACTGTAGCAAACGGTTACTCCTCAAAGGCAGTGAACAAAAGACCGCCCACGCCCTTGACGATGGACTTGGTGGCCTTCTTCTTGGCGGCGTTCTCGACCTTTGCCTTCACCTTCGGATCATTGAGCTTTTGTGAAAGCTTGTCTTGCCAGTTGCTCTTCGCATGTGTCGCGTGCTCCGCCTGCGAAGATGAAGACGACGGATACCCCGGAGGCGGCTTGGGGTGCGGCACGTGGGAGGCGGCCGGGTACGGCGCGTGGTGCGACGGGGCGGCTCCAGAAGCGGGCGGTGCGGAGGATTGGGTGTTGAGCTTGGCCTTTTGCTTCTCGACCTGCTTGAGGAGCAGGCTTTTGGCGGCGTTCTTGTCGAAAAAACTCATTTCTGCGAGGCGGTGGTCTGAAGGCGGTGCGGGTGCTTGAGAAGGAGCGGGCGAGGGGCTCAGCTATCGTCGGTTCTTATACCCCGACAGCGTTCGCGTTTCTCCGAGGCATTTCTCCACGAGGGCGCTCGGTGCACCCCAGCGGCTGGAGAGCGGCGCGAAAATGTCGAAAATGCATTCCGCCACCGTCCGCCACGTGGTGCAAAACTCTAGTACAGCAATGTTGCGGTAATGAAGCTGATGCTGGAATGAAGCCTCTAAGCTTACAGAAGGTAAAACCTGGGCTCCCATAGCCAGACGTGGCACGCGAGTTACGCTCCCTCGTCTTGCCGAGCATCCGACCGTCGTACAAAAACGGATACTGTCCCCTCTCAAGCATCGCTTCCGGGCGCCATCCTTCCGAGCTACACCTCGCTTCTGACCAAAACGAAAGTTTATGAGAATTTCGTACTAAGGGACAATCCTCGCCTTTTCCATAAGTGATACACAATCCTTCGTACCCCCTAAGCCTGAAACTCATTAACCCCAATGGGATTTCCTACCACGTTGGGCTTTGGAAACTCTTTGGAAGACACTCTTGTAAATGAACAAAAGCACTCTGTTCCTCCCAGATACGTATTGCAAGGGTCTCAAGTCGAGAGGACGCAAGAACCTGTTATCCTTACCTTTGCAAGTCTGAAAGATTTGCACTACATAACCTTGTTGTCAGCAATGCCACAACGAGTTTGTTCATCTAGTCGAGAAACTCATTTCGACAGCTTTACCCCTGTAAACATTTTGAGGATTCGAGTCTTGAGAAATGCTTCCTACATGTTTGAAACTGAAAACGCCATTTTGGTGATGGCGTCGGCGGTTACAACCAAAGGGGGCAAAAACGATAAAAATAAAGTTTGCTCTCGTAGAGTACTAGTCCAATCGGACGAAGAAGCACTAGCCAAATATAAGCTTAGGTAGATAGAATGCGGCAGAAGCCAAACAACAAAGCACGAACACAAGAACAGAAGAGAGATACCAAACGATAGACAAAAAGATAAAGAAGAACAAACAAGGATAATATATGTAATGCGATATGAATAGAAATGTGTCGCAACTGGACAATGAAAGAAGAGACCTGTGCTCTAAAAGATAGTATTGTTCTTCTTTCTAAGTGTCGCACGATGACGGCGGCTCCTGTAGTGGACGCGCAGATCGTGGGCTTCAGAGAACCGGATGTCGCAAGCCCTGCAGTGAATGTCCAGCTCGGTGTAGTTTGCACGGCGCAAAGCTCTGCGATGGCGACGGCCGGCTTGATGGACTTCAAGCTGACGCTGGCTCTGGACCTTGATGTCACAGACACGACAGCGTTTGAAGATTCGCTTACGCGGCGGAGGGTTACGACGGCGCTTCTCCTTTCTGATGGGCTACACGAAAGATGTGGCGCTCGCGTGGCCCGTCAAGAGGCTGAACAGCCGACTTCTTTATCTGAGGAACGGGATCGGGGACTTCTTCTATACGCTCGTCCGGATCGACCACGGACGAATACTCGCTGGATGAAACGATAGACCTTGGCACTTGATGTGAAACAAACGAAACGTTAGTAGTCACACAAAATGCCAAAAGAGTAGCTGTAGACGACTTACTCTTGAACGATTGCCTCAGGGCCGTAGGTTAAGGACAACCTTACGCTGTATCACACAGTGCGTCTAGCAACAACAGGTGCAAAGCAACACTATGTGAGGAACAGAATCGCAACGCGAAAGAACCAGCAAAACCAGGGGCCAAGGCCGAAACGGGAAGCAATAGAACGGATGCAGGCAGCAGAAGGCCGCCAAACAGCAAGAAACGGGGAACAAACGAAGATGGCAACAACAACGGTAGTTCGGGCAAGACAGAATGGCAGATGGAACAACAACAGCGAAAGAAACCAACGAAGGGAACAAAAGAGACAAGAAAGGCCAAACAACGCGGATAATGAAAGGCAGAGTCACGCCCGCACAAGGCTAACCCAATGGAAGGGTGGCGCAGACGCTTTGCCTACTCACACAGGACGAGCCCAGACAGAGGGTCAGTGTGAGTGGCAGTGAGCGAGGGAGGGCGGTGAGACCAGGCCGCCAAGGGGAGAAGTAGAGAGAGAAGTAGTGGATGAGGAAAGGTTGAGGACGACAAAGGGAAAAGGAGAGAGGTTGGAAGGTTGTGGTGAGGTGGAGGGGAAGGTCGTCGAAGGGAAGTGGTCTGGCCGGAGTTGAGTCGGAGGCGACTGCTCCGGCCCTTTTATAGTGCTTTCTATACTAAACAATGGGCTACAAGTCGTCGTTTTCAATCCCGCCAATAATTTCGCGTTGCATGTACGATTATGGCTCTTTGCCCAATAACTGTCTAGTTATGGACGGTCGGGTACGTTACATGCCCATGGGTTGGTGATTTCGTAATCGGGTTTTGAGCGTGGCAGAATTTAGTGAGCCACTCAACCTAGATTTGGGTCCCGAACCACTATGCGGAACCTAGGGTTCTTGAGATTGTGCCACGCGCATTACACTGGCACCTCCTCGTGGCGGTGCACATTTTGCCACGGGCATTACACTGGCACCTCCTCGCGGCGGTGCACATTTTGCCACGGGCATTATAGTGGCACCTCCTCGCGGCGGTGCACATTTTGCCACGGGCATTATAGTGGCACCTCCTCGCGGCGGTGCACATTTTGCCACGGGCATTACACTGACACCTAATTCGGTTCTTTTTTAAACTACTATAATAAATCTAGGGTTCGCGAGACCATACCACGTGTATTATCATGGCGCCCTGCACGGCAGAGAGTCATGTGGCCACGTGGCTTACCTGTGCCCGCCTCTTGTGGCTCTATTTAATCTCTCCTCGGCTAGGCTTACTCGCGCCGCCCCGCTCCCTACGCCGCTCTTCCTCAACAATGTCTGTTCAGACCGGCGCTTTCGATGGGGAGGCCAGCACCGGTCCCCACTCCGTCATCGACGTCGAGCCCGAAGGGGACGCGGTGCTGGAGAACGGCGTCGCCGAGGACGAGGTGCCCGCGTCGGGTGCCGTCATTGCTGGCACCGTCGCGGGCACGGGTGGTGGTGGACCGGCTGGAGGCGGGGGACACTTGTCCCCTCGTGATGCGATGAAGGCAGTGAACACGTGGCTTCTTCGCTCGTGTAACGGCGAACGCTACGCGGAGGACATTGTGCGCGACATCTTGACTTTGGCCCCGCCAACGTACGTGCGGGGCCTGAGAGACGGGATGCGCTTCGCCATGCATTGCTTCAAGCTTGCAAAGGCAAGGGAAGCTGCAACTGCCGCTCTAGTTCGCGACATGGACGCCTACCTATCCAAGTAAACTCTTTCTTTCTTTTGTTTTTCTTTTCTTTTCTTTCTTCTTTGTCTACTGTTCTGTATTTCTTGCCCGCTGGCGGGTTTCCTGACTCACACACCACCAAACCCAAACGACGCTACGCCGGGCGTCGAAAGTACTGATCTAGTTCTCGATGGTATAGTGGAAGAGGAAGGGCACCGCCATCTTCTCTGGGTCGGGGATGTAGCTGAGTATCTGAGCGATTCCTGTGCGAGCATAGTGCGAAATATGGTCCTGAGTCTCTTGTATGTAGAGTTGTGATTCTGGGAGATGCCCATGCAAGGAGACTGCATGGTGGTAAAGATATACCGCGAATTCTGGCTCGATATTACTGCCGTAGTTCTGGTGCACACGTCGAAATAATGTTCTTAAGATAGATCCTCCTCTACGACTCAAGAACGGGCCCGAGATTGAGAACAGGGCGAGTGAGGCATGCGTCAGCGTCCAGGTAACCCTTTCTACCTCTGGGATAGGGACGTTCAAAGGGCTAAGCCATGAATGTATGCTTTTCCCTCCAATGATAAAGTGACACGAGAGGTGGGGTGCAGTGAGGATATTGTAGTCAACGCGGAGTGGCATTACAGTGATCTGAGTGGGATATGGGGCAGGGGTGTCTTCGCCTTCCGTAATAGTGGCTACCACCTCGTCCTGCAGATGAACTGGTCGGCGATGATACCGCTTGAGCCGGCGGGCGTGGACCCCTTCTCTAGTGTAGCGATTATGAGGGGACACTAGGACATATCGGGGGTGCCTGGCCTTAACCACCTTACAGGGTCCGTAGAATTTTGACTGAAAGGCAGGCCACTTCACGTTGGGATTCAGAGCCTTCCCATGTATCACCAAGACCTCATCACCGACGTTGAACCGGTGCCCGGACTTGGGGTCGTCTTGTCGATTGGGTTGAGATAGAACTCTGGAAGCTCTGCCTGCGGAATTTGCAAGTAGTTCATGATGACGATTAGTGGCGGTTGGATCTACGATGAGCGGGGGTAGGTCGTCTGAGCTCATCCGTGGGACTGTGCCATACATGAGCTCAAAAGGAGAAAACCCGCCACCCAGCCGGCGCCTCCTGTATCCGTAAAGTATCTGCTCGAGAGCTTCATCCCATTCTTGTCCCTTATTGAAGATTGTTTTGGCAATCGATTTCTTGATGGTTCCAACCATTCTTTCAGCCCGGCCATTAGACATAGGGGCATAGGCCATGGTGGGCTTGAGGGATATCTTCTTACTTTCCATGTATGCTTCGACTGCCTTGGCTTCGAAGGAACTGAAGTTGTCGGACACGATCGTCAGCGGGGGACCAAACGGGGAAACGATCTGAGATCGAACAAAATGAATGACGGTGGTAGAGGTCTGATTACCGTAGGCCGCGGCAATAGGCCATCCTGTTATGTGTTCTACACCAATCAGAGCAAAGCGGTTGCCATTCTTGGTAGCCGGAAGGGGACCGGCGAAGTCCACAGAGAATGTATGAAATAGGCCAGTCAATGGGGTTCTTTGTCCTGGCCGGTACTTAAGCAGGGGTGTTGTGAACTGACACCCCTCACAACTGCGAACATATGAAACGATGTCGGGATACATTCCAGGCCACCAGAATCGGAACTGGACCAGATCCTTAGTAGCCTCCAAGTCCCAATGTCCTATGTCATCATGAAAGGATGAGAGGATGCCACGGCGCTCGCTTACAGAGGGTACCACTCTTAATCCTTTCTTGGTACGGCGATAGAGGAGACCTTCCCCAAGGAAGAACTTCTTCGCATTCCTCTTAATCAAAGCGCGGATCTTAGGGTCTTCTTCAGGAAAAGAAAAGGCGGCAAGGTACAACTTGATGTGCGCGCAGAAGGGCTCCAAGTCATAGACTTCGTCCGTCGCATTCAGTACAACAGACACGTCATCATCCGGCTCCGGTGGATCCCCAACGGCAAAGAGAGAGAGATAGTCGGCAGCCCGATTCTTGTCGCCAGATCTATAGACTATAACGAACTCGTATTCCGCTAGAAGGTCCATCCATCGGGCTAGGCGCCCGTGAATGTCCTTCTTTTGGAATGCATACTTTAGAGCTTGGTGGTCCGTAACAAGCTCAAAGGGGAGACCTCCGAGTAGATACATGCGAAACTTCTTCAAAGCAAAGACCACGGCTAGGGCCTCCTTTTCGCAAGTAGAATACTTTCGCTCGGCGGCATTAAGCGTTCGACTGGCAAATTGAATTGGGTGATACATTCTGTCCTCTTTCTTTTGTGACAGAACGGCACCAAGCGCGACTGAAGAAGCATCGGTTTCAACTCTAAAAGGCTTCTCAAAGTCGGGAAATGCTAAGACTGGCGGGGATACTAACTTTCTCTTCAGATCATTAAACGCGGTCTTCATCTCATTGGTGAAATTCAGCTTTCCTTCCCTGTAGTGGCAGCATGCAACACTGCTGACGTATCCGCGAAATCCTTTATGAACCTTCGATAATAACTGGCTAGACCGAGAAAACTTCGGAGCTCGGTCACCGTCGAGGGTTCAGGGGCTTTTTGGATGACGTCGATCTTGTCTTGATCAACCGAAGTGCCTTCCTTGTTGATGACGTGACCAAGCAGTTTGATACGGGGCTGTGCGAAATCACACTTGGATATTTTTATCTTCAGACCGTGACTTGCAAGGATCTCGAGCACCCTGGTTAGGTGGTACAAATGTTCTTCCAAGGTTCTCGAGAAGATGACAACGTCGTCTATATAGACGCGAGCAAATTCTACCCCATGAAGGACCGCGTCCATCATCCTTTGAAACGTGGCTGGGGCATTCATGAGACCAAAAGGCATGACTTCAAACTGAAAGGTTCCCTGGCGACAAACAAAAGTCGTCATTTCTTTTGCAGTCAGGGGCCATGCGCACCTGCCAGTATCCGGAGAAAAGGTCTAGGGTCGTGAAGAACGAACAACCACCCAAATCGTCAAAGATCTGTTCCATGTTTGATAGTGGCCACCTGTCGGGCGTCATGACCTGGTTCAGACCCCGATAGTCGACACAGAACCGGGGCTTTCCATCCTTCTTATGTGCGATGACAACTGGGAAGGACCAAGGAGAGATGGACGGCTTGATGATCCCGGCGGACAGCATTTTGTCAACCTCTTTCCGAACAACGTCGTCATGCTTTGGGGGTAGCCTTCGGACCTTCGAATGAATTGGGGTCTCGACACTGAGGTCAAACCTGTGCGTTACCGGCACGTCAGAGGGCCTAAGATCATACAAGGACCATGCTATGACATTTAAGTTATCCAGAACAGCGAGGAGGTCCACCTGTCTATCTCTTGGGAGATGAGAGATCCGTTCTAGAATCACCTCCTCCTTGTTCGTGTCGGGGGGGTAGTCACGTCGGTCGAGTGTGCGACCAAGTGAATCTTGTGCAATTGGATCTTGCAGGGAATACTCAATGTCCTGTGCTGGGCACGTAGGCTCAGCTACAATTTCTTCGTCGCGGCTTGGGTCTTGTGATTGTTCATCATCTCCCGGGATCTGGGTGTCGATTTCGTCCGGAGGTAGTTCTTCTTCAAATGCTATGACAAAACCGCCGGAGTCGTCGTCCTCCAGCATTCCTACGCGGTCGAGCGGTAAGTTCTGTGCTTCTAGATGAGGGGGATGCGCGGGTGACGGTACTGGATGTCGCAATTGAACCCGCACGTCCAAGAAGTCAGTAACTGACTGTCCTTCGGCTAAAGGAAGCAGAACTCTTGATCGGGATAGTAAGGACAGGGTCGCGGTAGAGTGGTGAGCCAATGAGGTCTACTTCCTCCGGTGAGGAGTCGTCCTCATCGTCACTACCGTCTGGGAACTCCGCCGGGCTTTCACCTACAGGCCCATCGTCAGGAGGCCGGACTTCACTGTCCTCGCTGGCGTTATTAGCTCTGGGTGCAATACTTGTAGAAATCACGACATTCACATCTTCTGGCTGTACGCTGGTATCCGTAGACTCGCTCTGGAAGGAGGAGGGATTGGGTCCGGACCTTTCTTCGACAGGGGGATCTGCCTGCACTTCTTCCTCCGCGTCTTCGAATCGTCGATCCTCGTCATCATCATACTGGGAGATCAGCTGGGGTTGCTGACGCGGTGCTGGTCCGACTGCCACCCTTTCTCCCTCTGGAGGAATTTGTGGGCCATCGGGTCCGGCAATATGCACATTATTTGCATGAGGGTTCTCCCTACGCTCCGCGGTCAAACTATCCAGATGGATCTGAGTCCCGATGGTACGCCAGGTGAAGTTAGGGCCGTTGGAATCTTCAGCCTGAGTCGGTCGAAGGGCTTGGTCAGATACTTGAGGTCCTTCGGACGGCCCGGCTTGGGTGGGCTGCGCTGTCACATTGGCGGGTTCTTCCTCACCATCGTTCTCCTCTTCGCCATCCTGGGATCCTGCGTCCCCATCCCTTTCCATTACTGCCACTAAGGTCACTTCGGCGCCACCAGTTGTTCGCTGCTTTGGAAGGGGGAGGTTAGCAAAGTCCTCCGACTCATCTTCAGAGTCAGACGGGATAGCATCAGAGTCTGACGTGAAATCTTCGCTATCTGTCTCAGACAACGGGACAAATGCCTCTAATCCGGAACGATCGGAGTCGAGTGCTATAACGACGTGCTTCTTGTTGTAACTCATGGTGACTTCTTGTGTACCAAGATCGATACAGGCATGCAGCTTTTCTAGCGTGGGGTTCCCGATGATTACATCGAAGGGGGGCTTCTCGATAACAAGAAACTCGAGGGATACTCGGAGGTCATCGAACCTTACAGGAACGCCCTCTAGAGTACCACGAATGCGGGCAAAATTGCCATCAGCTACTTTAATCGTCCTTTCAGTGGGGTTCGGTGTCAGTAGCAGATGGTTCGCTAGTTCTGCTGACATTAGATTCGGGACAGCGCCAGAGTCCAAGAGGGCTTGGGTCATGGTCCCATAGACTGTAATAGGCACAACCTTAAGACGAGAGTTTTCACGCTCGACCTGGGTCGCATTGACCTTTCTGGTCGTTGAACGGCCAGAGATGATTCGACGCAGATCTTTCTTGGCCGCATCGGCGTCCCCGCGAATGAGTTGACCGAATGTGAGCCCGGTGGGGCATTCGCGAGCTCCTCCATTACGTTATATTTTCCTGCGTGCTCCTGGAGCATTGAATTACCAGAGAGCTTCTTTGTGGAGGCCTTCTTAGGCTTTCTGGATCGATTACGCGTGGCTGAGCGAATCAAGCGAAATGGAGTGTCGCTTGCTGGGTTCAGAAGCTCTTTGACACCAACCCGATGTTCCAGGCGGGCCTGCTTTGGCAATGGGGCGCCATCAGCGGCTCGTTTGGCCATCGCTACAGTTTCGAGATCCTGAAGGTCATCCTCGGTGACTACAGAAACTTGGTTGGGTCTGGGAACTTCCGGGATTTCTTTCTGATTGTCGGCATCGAAACGGACCTTCTTTTCCGAATGGCGCTTCCAACACGTTGCGATGGAATGCCCCATCTTTCCACAGCCCCCACAACGCGTATCGCGATGCGGATTCTGTGGACAGCGAGTAGAAAAATGACCAGGCTTCTGACAGTAGCCACAAACTTGCTCTCCATCAGCCTTCGGAGGTGGTCCTGACTTCTTCTTCATCAAGAGAGTGACTTCTGCCAGCTGACTAGCTAGCTGATCCACCTTGTCTGCAGTGGGATCCCCATCAGAAGGGTCGACGGGCCTCCTTTGTAACACTTTCTTCGGAGGAGGCATAAACGCCAGTGAACCGCCTGCTCCGAGGGCCTTCTTGCCGGCCACAAAGGACTTGATGAGATCTTTCAGCGACTTATAGTCGCTTGCTCCGCGGAATATCACAAACTGAGCTAAGTCTGCGTACTCCATAACTGCTTTACGGAGAAGGCCGAACTTGGCCTTCGCGTTGAACTCGGCCTTGTCGAAGCAAGCGTCCATGCGCTGGAGGGAACCAAGGAGATCACCGTAGTCCAAACGGGCAGTCACAGCTTCTCGGATATACTCCTCGGGTTCCTCAGCAGCGCCAAAGCGATCGAGCAAGGACTTCTTAACTGATATGTAGTTGGCCGCGTTCGGGGTGAGCACGCCGTCTACAGAGAAATTATTATAATAATGATCGAAGGCGTCACCACTTAGGAAGCCCAAGATTTCGGAGGAACGCTCCTCATCAGACTTTCCACGGGTAGCAACGTTCTCGAAGAAAAAGAAAAATCGACGAACATCGGAATTGTATCCGTCGAAGAGAGGAGTCGAGGTGTCCATAGTATCGGGGCCGAGGGCACCTCGGCGAGAGTACCATGAAAACGCCATTTTGGTGATGGCGTCGGCGGTTACAGCCAAAGGGGGCAAAAACGATAAAAATAAAGTTTGCTCTCGTAGAGTACCTGTCCAATCGGACGAAGAAGCACTAGCCAAATATAAGCTTAGGTAGATAGAATGCGGCAGAAGCCAAACAACAAAGCACGAACACAAGAACAGAAGAGGGATACCAAACGATAGACAAGAAGATAAAGAAGAACAAACAAGGATAATATATGTAATGAGATATGAATAGAAATGTGTCGCAACTGGACAATGAAAGGAGAGACCTGTGCTCTAAAAGATAGTATTGTTCTTCTTTCTAAGTGTCGCACGATGACGGCGGCTCCTGTAGTGGACGCGCAGATCGTGGGCTTCAGAGAACCGGATGTCGCAAGCCCTGCAGTGAATGTCCAGCTCGGTGTAGTTTGCACGGCGCAAAGCTCTGCGATGGCGACGGCCGGCTTGATGGACTTCAAGCTGACGCTGGCTCTGGACCTTGATGTCACAGACACGACAGCGTTTGAAGATTCGCTTACGCGGCGGAGGGTTACGACGGCGCTTCTCCTTCTGATGGGCTACACGAAAGATGTGGCGCTCGCGTGGCCCGTCAAGAGGCTGAACAGCCGACTTCTTTATCTGAGGAACGGGATCGGGGACTTCTTCTATACGCTCGTCCGGATCGACCACGGACGAATACTCGCTGGATGAAACGATAGACCTTGGCACTTGATGTGAAACAAACGAAACGTTAGTAGTCACACAAAATGCCAAAAGAGTAGCTGTAGACGACTTACTCTTGAACGATTGCCTCAGGGCCGTAGGTTAAGGACAACCTTACGCTGTATCACACAGTGCGTCTAGCAACAACAGGTGCAAAGCAACACTATGTGAGGAACAGAATCGCAACGCGAAAGAACCAGCAAAACCAGGGGCCAAGGCCGAAACGGGAAGCAATAGAACGGATGCAGGCAGCAGAAGGCCGCCAAACAGCAAGAAACGGGGAACAAACGAAGATGGCAACAACAACGGTAGTTCGGCAAGACAGAATGGCAGATGGAACAACAACAGCGAAAGAAACCAACGAAGGGAACAAAAGAGACAAGAAAGGCCAAACAACGCGATAATGAAAGGCAGAGTCACGCCCGCACAAGGCTAACCCAATGGAAGGGTGGCGCAGACGCTTTGCCTACTCACACAGGACGAGCCCAGACAGAGGGTCAGTGTGAGTGTGGCAGTGAGCGAGGGAGGGCGGTGAGACCAGGCCGCCAAGGGAGAAGTAGAGAGAGAAGTAGTGGATGAGGAAAGGTTGAGGACGACAAAGGAAAAGGAGAGAGGTTGGAAGGTTGTGGTGAGTGGAGGGGAAGGTCGTCGAAGGAAGTGGTCTGGCCGGAGTTGAGTCGGAGGCGACTGCTCCGGCCCTTTTATAGTGCTTTCTATACTAAACAATGGGCTACAAGTCGTCGTTTTCAATCCCGCTGCCAATAATTTCGCCGATTTGCATGGACGTATCGAGGGCTCTTTGCCCAATAACTGTCTTACGTTTATGGACGGTCGGGTATTCTTTCGTTACGATGCCCATCGGTTTGGGTGATTTTCGTTATCGGGTCTCGTTGAGCGCTGGCAGGAATTGTGAGCCACTCAACCTAGATTTGCGGGTCCCGCACCACGATTGCGGATTGGTTTCTTGAGATTGTGCCACCGCGCTATTACACTGGCACTCTCCTCGCCCATGGCGCGGGCACATTTTGCACGGCATTACACTGGCACTCTCTTCGCGCGGTGCGCACATTTTTCTGACCCGGCATTCTATAGGGCACCCTTCCTCACGGCGGCGCACATTCTCGCCACGGCATTTATTCAAGTAGCACCTCCTCGCGGCCGTGACTTTGCCACGGGCAGCTTACAACTCGGCACCTAATTCGGTTCTTTTTTTTTAAAAATCACTATAATAAATCTAGGGTTTCGCCGAGGACCATTACCCTGATTATCATGGCTGCCCGCACGGCAGAGGAGTCATGCGTGTGCCACGTGGCTACCTGTGCCGCCTCTTTGTCGGGCTCTATGTTAATCTCTCTCTCCTCGGCTGCGGCTTACTCGCGCCGGCCCCGCTCCTCACCGCGCTCTTCCTCAACAATGTCTGTCAGACCGCCGCTTTCAGTCGATGGGAGGCCAGACCGGCTCCCCACTCCCGTCATCGACGCTCGAGCCCGAAGGGACCGCAGGTGCTGGGAACGGCGCTTCGCCGAGTGACGAGGGCCCGGCGTCGGGTGGTCCGTTCCATTGGCCTCGCCACCGTCGCGGCAGCGGCGTAGGTGGGACCGCTGGAGGCGGGGACACTTGTTCCCCTCTTGATGCGAATGAAGCAGTGAACACGTGGTTTTCTATCGCTTCGTGTAACGAGCGAAACGCTACGACGGAGGACATTGTGCGCGGACATCTTGTACTCTTGGGCCCGCCAACGTACCGTGCGGGGCTGAGAGACGGGTTTTATGCGCTTCGCCATGCATTGCTTCAAGCTTGCAAGGCAAGGGAAGCTGCAACTGCCCTCTAGTTTCGCGACAGGACGCCCTACTCCTACTCCGACAGTAAACCTCTTTCTTCTCTTTTGTCTTCTTTTCTGTGTGTCTTTCTTCCTTGGGCTGCATATCTGTCTCCGTGTGATGTGTGGTTGTCCCTGGGGTTTTCCCTCACACACCCCACCAAACCCAAACGACGCTACGCACGGGCTCGAAAGTACTGATCTAGTTCCTCCGAATAGGTATAGTGGACAGAGGAAGGGCACCGCCATCTTCTCTAGGGTACGGGGATGTAGCTGAGTATCTGAGCGGATTCCTGTGCGCAGCATAGTTGCGCAAATATGGGGTCGCCTGAGTTCTCTTGTATGTAGAGCTGTGATCTCTGGGAGAATGCCCATGCAAGGAGACTGCCCATTGGTAGCGAAGAATATACCTGCGAATTTCTGCTCGATATTACTGCCGTAGTTCTGGTGACTACGTCGAAACAATGTTGCTAAGATAACATTCTCCTCTACGACTCAAGTCAAGAGACGGGCCCGAGATTGAGCAAGCGAGGGCGAGCGACGGCATGACGTCAGCTCCAAGGTAAACCCTTTCTACCTCTGGAGTGGACAGTACTCAAAGGGCTAAGCCATGAGATGTATGCTTTCCCCTCCAATGATAAAGTGACAACTGACGAAGGTGGGGTGCAGGTTGAGATATTGTAGTCAACGCGGGAGTGGCTTACAGGATCTGAGTTGTGCGATATGCAAGGGTTGTCTTTCGCCTTCCGTAAATAGGGCTACTCACCTCGTCTGCAGAATGAAACTTGGTCCGGCGATGATACCGCCTGGACCGCGGGCGCTCGGACCCCTCTCTAGTGTTAGCGATTATTGAGGACACTAGGACATACGGGGGTGCCTGGCCTACACACCATCTACCAGGGTCGAGAATTTTGACTGAAAGGCAGGCCACTTCCACTTGGCTGATTCAGAAGCCTTCCCATGTAGGCCACCAAGACCTCATCACCGACGTTTGAACGGCTGCCCGGACTTGGCGTTCAGGTCTTGTCGATTGGGTGCGATAGCAACTCTGGACCCTCTTGCCTGCGGAATTTGAGTAGTTCATGATGATCGATAGTGCGGTTGCTTGGATCTACCGAGAGCAGGAGGACTAGGTCGTCTGAGCTCTATCCGTCCGGTGACTGTACATACATAGGACGCTCAAGAGGAGAAAAAACCCGCCACCCAGGCCGGCGCCCTCCTGTATCCCGAAAGATCTGCTCTCGCAGAGCTTCATCCCCCATTCTTGTCCCCTTGATTGAAGATTGTTTGCATCGATTTCTTGATTGTTCCAACCATTACTTCTCAGCCCGGCATAGACATTAAGGGGCACGGCCATGGTGCGGCTTGAGGGATATCTTCTACTTTCCAATATATGCTTCGACTGCCTTGGCATTCGAACAAGCTGAAGTTTGTCGCACCGATCGTCAGCGGGGGACCAAACGGCGGAAACGATCTGAGATCGAACAAATGAATGACGGTGGTAGAGGTCTGATTACCGTAGGCCGCGGCAATAGCCATCCTGTTATGTTTCTACACCAATCAGAGCAAAGCGGTTGCCATTCTTGGTAGCCGGAAGGGACCGGCGAAGTCCACAGAGAATTATGAAATAGGCCAGTCAATGGGTTCCTTTGTCCTGGCCGGTACTTAAGCAGGGGTGTTGTGAACTGACACCCCTCACAACTGCAACATATGAAACGATGTCGGGATACATTCCAGGCCACCAGAATCGGAACTGGACCAGATCCTTAGTAGCCTCCAAGTCCCAATGTCCTATGTCATCATGAAAGGATGAGAGGATGCCACGGCGCTCGCTTACAGAGGGTACCACTCTTAATCCTTTCTTGGTACGCGATAGAGGAGACCTTCCCCAAGGAAGAACTTCTTCGCATTCCTCTTAATCAAAGCGCGGATCTTAGGGTCTTCTTCAGGAAAAGAAAAGGCGGGCAAGGTACAAACTTGATGTGCGCGCAGAAGAGCTCAAGTCATAGACTCGTCCGTCGCATTCAGTACAACAGACACGTCATCATCCGGCTCCGGTGGATCCCCAACGGCAAAGAGAAGAGATAGTCGGCAGCCCGATTCTTGTCGCCAGATCTATAGACTATAACGAACTCGTATTCCGCTAAAAGTCCATCCATCGGCTAGGCGCCCGTGAATGTCCTTCTTTTGGAATGCATACTTTAGAGCTTGGTGGTCCCGTAACAAGCTCAAAGGGGAGACCTCCGAGTAGATACATGCGAAAGCTTTCTTTCCAAAGCAAAGACCACGCGGCTAGGGCCTCCCTCTTTCGCAAGTAGCAACTTTTCGCTTCGGCGGCCTTGAAGCGTCGCTGGCAAATTGAAATTCGGGTACATCTCCGTCCTTCTTTCTTTTGTGACAGAACGCACCCAAGCGCGACTGAAGAAGACCATCGGTTTCAACTCTTAACGAGAGGCCTTCTCAAAGTCGGGAATGCTAAGACTGCGGGAGATGACTAACCTTCTCTTCAGATCGATTAAACGCCGGTCTTTCTCTCATTGGTGAAATTCACGCTTCCTTCCCTGTCGTGGCAGCATGCAACACTGCTGACGTATCCGCGAAAATCTTTATGAACCTCTTCCGATTCTAACTGAGCTAGACGAGAACAACTTCGGACCCTCGGTAGCCGTCGAGGGTTCAGGGCTTTTTGGATGACGTCCGATCTTTCTTGATCAACCGAAGTGCTCCTGTTGATGTACGTGACCAAGCAGTTTGATACGGGGGCTGTGCGTAAAATCACACTGGATATTTTTTCTCAGACCGTGACTTAGCCAAGGATCTCGAGCACCCTGGTTAGGGTACAAATGTTCTCTCCAAGGGTTCCTCGAGAGATGACACACGTCGTCCTATATAGACGCGAGCAAATTCTACCCCAAATGAAGGACCGCGGTCCATTCATTCCTTTTGAACGTGTGGGGCATTCATGAACCCACAAAAGGCCATGACCTTTCAAACTGAAAGTTTCGCCTTGGCGACAAAACAAAAGCTCGTCCATGTCTTTGCAGTCAGGGCCCATGCGCCTGCCAGTATTCCGCAGAAAAGGTTCTAAGGGTCGCGTGGAAGAACGAACAAACCACCAAATCGTCAAAAGATCTTTCCGATTGTTTTTGATGTCGGGCCACCTGTCGGGCGTCTGACTGGCTTCAGACCCCGATATCCGACACGAACCGGGGTCTTTCCATCCTTCTTATTGTGCGATTGACAACTGGAAGACCAAGGAAGATGACGGCTGATGATCCCGGCGGACAGCATGTGTGTCAAACCCTTTCCGCCGAACAACCCGTCGGCATGCTTTGGCGTAGCCTTCGGACCTTCGAATTGAATTGCCGGGTTCGACACTGAGGTTCAAACCTGTGCGTTACCGGCACGTCAAGAGGGCCTCAAGATCATACAAGGACCATGCGATGAATTTAAGTCGTATCCAGAACTGCCGCAGGAGGTCCAGCTGTCTATCTCTTGGGAGATGAGAGATCCGTCTGCTAGAAATCACCTCCTCCTTGTTTGCGTTTCGGGGGGTAGCACGAATCGTCGGGTGTGCGACCCACAGTGAATCTTTGCAATTGATTGCAGAATACGCAATTTCCTGTAGCTGGGCAGGTAGGACTCCCAGCCTACAATTCTCTTCGTCGCGGCTTGGTCTTGTGGATTGCTTCATCATCTCCCGGGATCTGCGGTTGCTTCGATTCTCCGGAGGTAGTTCTTCTTCAAATGCTATGACAAAACCGCCGGAGTCGTCGTCCTCCAGCATTGCCTACGCGTCGAGCGTAAGAAGTTCTGTTGCTTCTAGATGAGGGGCCAGTGGGGGGGCCGCCCCGGGCGCCGTGACGGTACTGCCATGTCGCAATTGAACCCGCCACGTCCAAGAAGTCCAGTAACTGACTGTTCCTTCGGCTAAAGGAAGCAGAAACTACTTCGTCTTTGATCCGGGAGTGAGTAAGGACCAGGGTCGCGGTAGAGTGAGTCAGCCAATGAGGTCTACTTCCCTACCGGTTAGGAATCGTCCTTCAGGTTCGTCACTACCGGGGTCCTGGGAATCCGCCGGGCTTCACCCTACGGACAGCCCATCGTCAGGAGGGGCCGGACTTCACTGTCCTCGCTGGGCTTATTAGCTCTGCGGTGCAATACTTTGTAGAAATCACGACATTCACCATCTCTGGCTGTACGCTGGGTACCGTAGACTCCTCTGAGAAGGAGGAGGATATGAGTCCGGACCTTTCTTCCGACAGGGGATTCTGCCTGCACTTCTTCCTCCGCGTCTTCGAATCGTCGATCCTCCGTCATTTCATCATACTAGCGGAATCAGCTCGGGTTGCTGACGCGGTGGCGTCGACGCCCACCCCTTTTCTCCCCTTCTGGACGGAATTTGTTGGGCCACGGGTCCGGCAATATGCACATTTACTTTGCATGAGGTCTCCCCACGGCTCCGCGGTTCAAACTATCCAGATGGATCATGAGTCCCGATGGTACGCCAGTGAAGTGTCAGGGCCTTCGAATCTTCAGCCTGAGTCGGCGTCGAAGGGCTTGGTCAGATACTGAGGCCTCGGCGGCCCCGGCTTGGGTGGGCTTGCGCTGTCACATTGCGGTTCCCTTCACCATCGTTCTTCCTCTTCGCCATCCTGGGTCCGGCGTCCCCATCCCTTCTGCCATTACTGCCACTAAGTCACTTCGGCGCCACCAGTTGTTCCGCTGCTTTGGAAGGGAGGTTAGCAAAGTCCTCCGACTCATCTTCGAGGTCAGACGGGCGAGTAGCATCAGATGTCTGACGTGAGCCAATCTCGCCTATCGCGTGTCCGTCAGACAACGGGACAAGAATGCCCTCTAACCGGAAACGATCGGAGTTCGAGTGCTTATAACGCCGTGCTTCTTGTTGTAACCATTGCGTGACTTCTTCCTCGCCTGCTGTACCAAGCATCGACTTAACAGGCATGCAGCTTTTCTAGCGTGGGGTTTCCGATTGATTACATCGAAGGGGGGCTTCTACGGATACAAGAACCTCGAGGGATAACTCGGAGGTCATCGAACCTTACAGGAACGCCCTCTAGCAGTACCACGAATGCGGGCAACAATTGCATCAGCATACTTTAATCGTCCTTTTCCGTGCGCGGTTCCGGTAGTCAGTAGCAGGATGGTTCGCTCAGCTTCTGCTGACATTAGCATTCGGGACAGCGCCAGGAGTTCTAAGACAGGGCTTGAGGTCTATGCGTCCCATAGACTGTAATAGGCACAACCTTAAGACGAGAGTTTTCTACCGCGCGACCTGGGTCCCATTGACCTTTCTGGTCGTTGAACGGCCAAGAATTGATCTTCGACGCAGATCTTCTTGGCCGCAATCGGCGTCCCCGCGAATGAGTTGACGGGGATGTGAGCCCGTGGCTGGGCATTCGCGAGCGTCCGTCCATTACGTCTTATAGTTTTCCTGCAGTTTGGCTCCTGCGAGCACTTGACATACAGAGAGCTTCTTTTGTGAGGCCCCTTCTCTAAGGGCTTCTGGATCGATACGCGTGCTGAGCGGAAATCAAGCGAAATGAGTGTCGCTGCTGGGTTCAGAAGCTCTTTCGACACCATACCCGATGTTCCAGGCGGGCGCCTGCTTTGGCAATGGGGCCGCCAATCAGCGCGCTCGTTTTGCCATCGCTACTCACGTTTCTAATCCTGAAGGTACATCCCTCCTGGTGACTACACGAAACTTGGTTGCGGGTCTGACACTTCCGGGATTTCTTTCCTGATGTCCGGCATCAGAACGCGACCTGCTCTGCTCCGAATGGCGCTTCCAACACGTTGCGTGGACTGCCCCATCTTTCCACAGCCCCCACAACGCATATCTGCGATGCGGATTCTGTGGACAGCGCGATTAGAAAAATGACCAGGCTTCTGACAGTAGTGCCAAAACTTCTCCAGCAGCCTTCGGAGGTGCCCTGACCTCTCTTCTTCATCAAGAGAGTGCACTTCGTGGCCAGCTGACTGAGCTAGCTTGATCCACCTATTCTGCAGTGAGATCCCCATCAGAGGTCGGAAGGGCCTCCTTTTTTAACACTTTCTTCGGAAGGAGCATAAACGCAGTTGACCGCCTGCTCTGAGCGGCCTTCTTGCCGCCACAAAGGACTTGATGAGACTTTCAGCGACTTATAGTCGCTTCGTTGCTCCGCGGAACTATCACAAACTCGACTAAGGGCTGCCTACTCAAACTGCTTTTACCGGAGAAGGCCGAACTTGCGCGCTTCGGCTGTTGAAACTCAGTGCCCTTGTTCGAAGCAAAGCGGCCATGCGCTGGAGGGAACCCAAGAATCACCTAGGTCCAAACGGCAGTCACACGCTTCTCGGATATACTCCTCGGGTTCCTCAGCAGCCCCAAAGCGATCGAGCAAGTACTTCTTCAACTGATATGTAGTTGCCGCGCTTCGGGTGAGCACGCCGTCTACAAGAGAAATTATTATAATAATGATCGAAGCAGTCAACCACTTAGGAAGCCCAAGATTCGGAGGAAACGCTCCTCATCAGACTTTCCACGGTTACGCAGCAACGTCTCGAAGAAAAAGAAGGAAATCGACGAACATCGGGAATGTCTCCGTCCGAAAGAGAGAGTCGAGGTGGTCCACATAGTATCCCAGCCGAGTGCAACCCGTCGGCGAGCAGGTACCATGAAAACGCCATCTGTATACGCGTCGGCGGTTCGCCAAAAGGGGGCAAAAACTATAAAAAATAAAGGTTTGCTCTCGGTAGCCGAGACAGTCCCAATCGACGAAGAAGCAAACTACCCAAAATATAAGCTTTAGGTACTAATAGAATGCCGGCAGAAGCAAACAACACAAGCCGAACACACAGAACAGAAGAGGGATACCAACGATAGACAACGAGGATAAAGAAAGACAAACAAGGAGACTAAATATAATGTAATGAGTATATATGGAATAGACACATGTTTGTCGCAACTGGACAATGAAAGACCGAACCTGTGCTCATAAAAGATGTATTGTTCTTCTTTCTAAGTGCTCGCACGATACGCGGCTCCATGTAGTGACGCGCAGTCGTGGGCCTTCAGAGAACACCGCGATGTCGCAAGCCTTGCAGTCGAACTGTCCAGCCTCGGTGTAGTTTGCCGGCGCAAAGCTCTGCGATGGCGACGGCCGCCTTGATTGGACTTCAAGCTGACGCTGGCTCTGGACCTTGATGTCACAGACAACGACAGACGGTGTTTGAAGATTCGCTTACGCGCGGAGGGTTACGACGGGCCAGCTATCTCCTTCTTGATAGGGCTAACACGAAAAGATGTGGCGCTCGCGTGGCCCGTCAAGCGAGGCCTGAACACCGACTCTTTATCTGAGGAACGGGATCGGGGACTTTTCTATACGCTCGTCCGGATCGACCACGGACGAATACTCGCTGGATGAAACGATAGACCTTGGCACTTGATGTGAAACAAACGAAACGTAGTAGTCACACAAAATGCCAAAAGAGTAGCTGTAGACGACTTACTCTTTGAACGATGCCTCACGGGCCGCTAGTTAAGGACAACCTTACGCTGATAGCAACAACAGTTGCGTCTAGCAACAACAGATGCAAGCAACACTATGTTGCAGAACAGAATCGCAACGCGATAAGAACAGCAAAGAACCAGGGGCCCAAGCCGAAACGGGATAGAATAGAACGGATTGCAGGCACAGCAACGGCCGCCAAACAGCAAGAAAACGGGGAACAACGAAGATGGCAACCAAACAACGTAGTTCGGGCAAGACAGAAATGGCAATGGCCAACAACAACAGCGCAAAGAAACCACCCAATCAAGGGAACAAGCAGACAAGAAAGGCCAAACACGCGCGGAGATAAATGAACAGGCAGATCACGCCGCACAGGCTAACCCAATGAAAGGGTGCGCAGACGCTTTGCCTACTCACACGGACGAGCACCAGACAAGAGGGCTCAGTCGTGGTAGTGGCAGTGAGCGAGGGAGGGCGTAGAGACCAGCGCCAGGGGAACAGTAGAGAGAGAAGTAGTGGATTAGGAAAGGTTGAGACGACAGAGTGAAAAGGAGACGAGGTTGGAAGGTGGTGAGGTGAGGGCAAGGTCGTCGAAGGAAATGGTTCTGGCCGGAGTTGATCGGAGCGACTGCGCCCTATATAGGGCTTCTCTTTTACTAAACAATGGCTACAAGTCGTCAGTTTTCAAAATCCCGCCAATAATTTCGCTTGCATGTAGACTTATGGCTCTTTGCCCAATAACTGCTCTAGTTATGGACGGTCGGTGTACTTACATGCCCCGAATGGGTTGGTATTTCGTAATCGGGTTTTGAGCGCGTGGCAGGAATTTAGGGACCACTCAACCTAGACTCTTGGTCCCGGAACACCACTATGCGGACCTAGGCGTTCTTGAGATTGCTCACGCGCATAACACTGGCACCTCCTCGTGGCGGTGCACCATTTTGCCACGGGCCTTCACACTGGCACCTCCTCGCGCGGTGCACATTTCCAGCATTATAGTTGGCACCCTCCTCGCGGCGTGCCACATTTGTGCACGGGCATGTTAGTGGCACCTCCTCGCGCGGTGCACATTTGCCCACGCGCATTACCACTGGCACCTTAATTCGGTTCTTTTTTAAACTACTATAATAAATCTAGGTTCGCGAAAACCATACACGATGTATATTCATGCGCGCCCTGCACGGCAAGAGTCATGTGCCACGTCCTTAGCCTGCTGCCCGCCTCTTGTGGCTCTATTTAATCTCTCCTTCCTGGGCCTGTACTCGCGCCCGCCCCGGCCGCTCCCTACCCGCTGTCCTCCTCAACCAATGTCTGTTCAGACGGCGCTTTCGATGGGAGGCAGCACCGTCCCCACTCCGTCATCGACGTCGAGCACCGAAAGGACTCGCGGTGCTGCGCGAGCAACGGCGTCCGCCGAGGACGAGGTGCCGCGCGTCGGGTGCCGTCATTGCTGCACCGTCGCGGGCACGTGGTGAGTGGTGAGACCCGCTGGAGGCGGGGGGACACTTGTCCCCTCGTTGATGCGCAGCAAGGCGTGAACACGTGGCTTCTTCCGCTCGATGTAACGGCAACGCTAGCGGAGGACATTGTGCGCGACATCTTTGACTTTGGCCCCCGCCAACGTACGCTGCGGGGCCTGAGAACGGATGCGCTTCGCCATGATTGGCTTCAACTTGCAAAGGCAAGGGAAGCTGGCAACTGCTGCTCTACGTTCGCGACATTGGCCGCCTACCTATCCAAGTAAAACTAATTTCTGTTCGTCTTTTCTTTTCTTTCTTCTTTGTCTATGTTCTGTATTTCTTGCCCGCTGGCGGGTATTCCTGACTCACACCGACACCAAACCCCAAAGCGACGCGACGCCGGGACCCGTCGAAATACTGATCTTAGTTCTCGATCGGATTAGTGAATGGAGAAGGCACCGCCATCTTCTCTGGGTCGGCGACTAGCTGAGTATCTGATGCCTTCCTGCTGCAGCATAGTGCGATAATTGGGTCCGGAGTCTCTTTATGTAGATTGTGATTGGGGAATGCCCATCAAGGCAGGACCTGCATGTGGTAAAGTATATACCGCGAATTCTGGCTCATATTACTGCCGCTGTTCTGTGCACACGTCGAATATGTCTCTTAAATAGATCCTCCTTCTACGACTCACGAACGGCCCGAGATTGAAAACAGGCGAGGTGAGGCAGCGTCAGCGGATCCAGGTAACCCTTTCTCTACCTCTGGGCATAGGGCACGTTCAGAAGGGTAAGCCCATGAATGTATGCGCTTTCCCTCCAAGATAAAGTGACAGCGAAGAGGGTGCGGTGCAGTGAGCGCAATTGTAGTCATACGCGCAAGTGGCATTACAGTGATCTGCAAGTCGGACTTATGGGGCAGGGGTGTCTTCGCCCCTTCCGTAATAGTGGCTACCACCGTCGTCCTGCAGATTGAACCTGGTCGGCGATGATACCGCTTGAGCCGGCGGGCGTGACCCCTTCTCTTAGTTTTAGCGATTTATTGACGACACTCTAGGACATATGGGGGTTTTGCCTGGCCGTTAACCACCCTTCTCAGGGGTCCCGATTTTAGAATTTGACTTGAAAAGGAGCCCACTTCAGTTGGATTCAGAAGCCTTCCCCATGCATCACCAAGACCTCATCACCGACGATTGAACCGGTGCCCGAGCTTGGGGTCGTCTTGTCCGATTGGTTGAATAGAACTCTCGAAAGCTCTGCCTGGCGGAATTTTGCAAATAGTTCAATGATGACGATTAGTGGGTTGGATCTACGATGAGCGGGGGCTATCGTTCTGAGCTATCCGTTGGACCTCCGTCCCCCCGTACCCGCACCCAGTGCCACTACATGAGCTCAAAATAAGGAAAGAAAACACCCCCAGCCGGGCGCCTCCTGTATCCAAAGATTTGCTCTCGAGAGTCATCCCCTCTTGTTCCCTTATGAAGAGTTGTTTTGGCAATCGATTTCTTGACTCTCGTTCCAAACCATTCTTTCAGCCCGCCATTAGGAGCATAGGGGCATAGCCATGGTGGGCTTTGAGGGGATATCTTCTTACTTTCCATGTATCTAGTGCGTGTCGACTGCCTTGGCCTTCCGAAGGGAACTGAAGTTGGTCGATCCGGGAGAGACCGCATCTCTGAGCGTCAGCGGGTACGGAGACACAATTAATCACATGCAAAATGATATGGTCGGGTACTCAGAGGTCCTCTACGATCTAAGGCTCTCTCTCTCTATCTCGACGGCAAATAGGTTGTCTCAGTGTGTTCTCACTCAATCCAAGCAGTCTAAGCTGGTTGCCATTCTTTGTGAGCCGGAAGGGGACCGGCGAGTCCAGAGAGATTGTATGAACAATAGGCCAGTCAGGCGGTTCCTGTTTGTCCTTGGCTGGTACTTAGCCGGGGTGTTGTGACATTCACCCCTCACAACTGCCGAACATATGAAACGATGTCGGGATATCTCGCTAGGCACCAAAGAATCGAACTGGACCAGACCTGTGGAGCCTCCAAGTCCCAAGTCCCTATTCATCATTGAAAGGAATGAGAAGGATCACGAGCGCTCGCCTTACAGAGGGTACCACTCTATAATCCCTTCTCGTGGTCGGCGATAGAGAGACCTCCCAAGGAAGAACTTTCTTCGCATTCACTCTTAATCAACAGCGCCGATCTTAGGGTCTTCTTCAGGAAAGAAAAGGCCCGGCAACGGTACAACTTGAATTGTGCGCGCAGAAGGGCTCCAGTCATAGACTTCGTTCACGTTTCGCATTTCAGTACAACCAACACGTCATCATCCCGGCTCCGGTTGCCCCAACGGCAAGCACGAGAGATAGTCGGCACCCCGAATTCTTGCATCGCCAGATCTTTAGACCTAATAAACGAACTCGTCTTCCGCACTAGAAGGTCCATCCATTGCGGCTTAGGCGCCCGTTGAATGAGTCCTTTTCTTTTGAATGCATACTTCGAGCTTCGTGCTGGCCCACGTAACAAGCTCAAAGGGGAGACCTCCGAGTAGATACATGCGGAAACTTCTTCAAAAGCAAAGACCACGGCTAGGGCCTCCTTTTCGCAAGTAGAATACTTTCGCTCGGCGGCATTAAGCGTCGCACTTCGACTGGCAATTGCAATTGGTCATACATTCCGTCCTCTTTCTTGCTGACCAAACGGCACCAAGCGCGGACTGTAAGCGACACGGCATCGGTTTCAACACTCAAAAGGCTTCTACAAGTCGCGAAATGCTAGACTGGCGGGCGGATATAACTTTCTTCTTCAGATCATTGAAACGCGAGTCTTCATCTCATTGGTGAAATTTATCTCTCCCTGTAGTGCAGCGCATGCCAACACTGCTGACGTAATCCGCGAAATCCTTTATAACCTTCGAAATAAACTGGCTAGGACCGACAAACTTTCGGAGCTCTCTCACCCGTCGAGGGTTCAGGGCGGGGGGCCGTGGCTTTTTCGGGCGCACTGACGGCGGATCTCTCGTCTATCAACCGATGCTCCTTCCCGTGTTCGAGTGACGTGACCAAGCGTTTCGATACGGGCTGTCTGAAAATCACCACTTGGATAATTTTTATCTTCAGGACCGTTGACCTGGCAAGATCTTCGGCACCCTGTTACCGGTGTACAATGTTTTCCCAGGTCTCTCCGAGAAGAATGACAAACGTCGTACTTATTTTATAGACGCCGAGGCAATTCTACCCGCGCGTTGAAGGGAACGCGCTCCATCATCCTTTGAACGTGGCTGGGGCATTTCATGAGACCAAAAGGCATAGACTTCAAACTGAAAGGTTCCCCTGGCGACAACACAAAAAAGTCTGTCATTTCTTTCAGGTCAGGGGCCATGCGCACCTGCCAGATCCGCGAGAAAAGGTGTTAGGGTCGTGAAGAAACG